>CAXFZR010000016.1:780263-1140263 GCA_964007535.1 Brachyptera risi | reverse complement strand
ATTGAAAATTTTCTGTGAATCTAATGTAATTGAATGAATTTATCTAATTAATCCCCATTGATGGTTTTTTCAGTGATTTTCAAAATAAAACCATTGTATTTCTTTCAATTTAAACATTGAATTTTTTTTTTTTTGTGTTCAGTGAACACATTCACTGAGGATATATCAGTTCATGCTCACAAACTTCAAAAAGCTAGTTATTATTTTATTTAGTTCCTACTCATTAATTGTCTTGATATGTTGTAAGCGAATGCATCTTCAATGTGGTGGTTCAACAAATTGTTTCAGTATCACTGACAGTGAATTCGAACTCCAGTTTCTTCTGTGATGACTTGTGTCATAAAAAAAATATTTTTTGAAAACTTATTGAAAATTTTCATGAGAATTTCCAACGAAAATTTGTGTTAATGAAAATGTACAACTAATGGACGCAATCTTGATCTATAACTGGCGATTAAAGTTGTGGATCAGTTTGATTGCCAATGTTAACTAGTCGACGTTCTGATTGGAGAAATGAAATAGCATTGATGACCAAGCCGGTCAACAGGTTTCACTGAAATCATGCATCGATCCATCGGGAAATATGACAAACACCTGCATTTTGAATCAGCTAATGGGGTGAATTAATACTAGGAAAACGCGGGATGCGCGTTGTGAGATGAGCTTAGAAGTATGGCAATCTAGAATGAAAGATAACTTGTCAGCTCAATTTACATCTACAAACCTTGACTTACTTCAAACGTTCAAAAACCTCACCTGCAACTTGTTGATATTTATAGTAACCTGCAACCTGTCGCATAAACACTTTGCAAAACCAATTGATCCAAATATTCAATAAAATGTACACGTTTATTGCGTTTTCTCCATCAATTATCATTCGATTGTTGTAAAAATCTCTGAAAAGGTGTATAATAGTATTTTCCATATTCTGTGAATATTTGAGAGCTTTTGAAAAATTCTTGTTTTTCAAGTATTTTTCCTCCGGGTTATTCTTATGAGGATTTTCCAAACTTTTCGATCATTTTCCGGAAAAACCTTCCGACCGATTCCTCTGAATAACAATCCCAACCTATTCTGGTATGACACCAACGTTCAGAAAAAGTTTCAAGTTGATTGATTCATTTCTCTGACCTGCCGCGTACATGATTACAAAAAAAAAAAAAAAAAAAAAAAACGAAGCCCATTTTTTTCAGGGTGTGAAATGGAAAGCTTCGCTACGCTCATCTAATAATATCACACTCCTCGCTATGAAAGGTTCAGTATCCATTTTTAGGAATCATTTATATTCAATCAGTTAGAGTAGGTACATATTATCTTATTTTTTCTGTTCCATCAGTAATTTTGTTTCTGTTTGAATTGATTCAGATTCAATTTTTGTTATTCATTATTATTATTATTCTCTCTCATAATTTCATTCTTCATATTCCAATGTTTATCATTACCCATTCTTTCATCTTGTTTTCTGTTACTAGTCAAACGCGAAATATGCGTTTTAAGATGAGCGAGATATCTGAATAAGGTATAATAACAGTCCTACATTTGCTACTTTATCGACTCTGGTATTCTACACACCTTGATATCTGAATAAGCTATAAAAGTTGTTAAAGTAGTTCCACTTTTGCCACTTCATTGACTCTGGTATTCTACACACCTTGACGCATATAAAAAATACTTCATTGTTGGTCAACTCTTGAATCTAGAAAGCAGTGAATCTTGACTTAATTCTGTCACAATTTTCATGATATATTTGATGAATATTATCAGTTATTTTATTTTTTTCTTCAAAACGGCTGATTGGAATTGCATACAAAATCGCGAAAATTTGTAAAATCTATGTATACACAGTTAGAGGAAATTTCATCCCATTTGGAGAGATTTTATTTTTCAACATTTTCCGCCCAGCCAAATCTTATGGGGTTTTTAGAAACTTTGAGATGGTTTTTCTCAAAATCGGTCTGACCGATTCATTCCAAAAACTATACAGTTCTAAGTTGGATGAGTTCGCGTGTACAAAAAAAGTTTCATGTTGATCAGTCAACCCTTGCGACCTGTGGAGTGCTTACAAAAAAAAAAAAAAAAAAAAAAAAAAAAACCACACAGACAAAGCCCTATAAGAGTGGGATGGAGACTTCGCTACGCTCATCAGTTATTCTGTGTCGTATCGGCAACCCGAATATGGGCAGGAATCTAAATAAAGATTTCACTAAGTTGTAAGATTTCGAACCTTGCCAAACTTGATACTGATGGGCATGTGATCAGGAGATCAGAATTATAGGAAGGATTTATTTCTTATTGTTTCGGATTCATGTGAAATCTCATACATTGCTCGGTCAATCATTGCACCAAATCTGCTTGTAGGCCTAAATCGCGGAAATCACTTGGAAAATGACCATATTTCAGAACATCCCCTGCGGAGCATTGCTGGTAGAGATTGAGAAAAAAGCTTCGAAAATCTACATAATGATTCAATTATTAGATTCAAAAACTTCGCGTGAATAAAGCAAAATCAACTACAAATGACCATATTTTAAATAAGTCCCTGCAAGGCTCTGCTGGGGGCCTCACACTTCCCCCCTCCCCCCCTTTTTCGTAAGCCATGGTGACCAGCTGGGTGGTCATTCAACTAAACAATAACCTCCCCTAATGAAATTAAACGCGGCAAATCACGTTCCCACAATATCCCTACTTTGTCCGTGAAAAGTCTATGAAATTCACCTCATTCCACCCTATTATTTCAGTGGGGGCTGCGTACCCCCAATTCACATATCCCAACGACGCCTCTAACTGTAATGGGCTGTTATTCATTATTACTTTTATTATTGGTATCATTTTCATGGGCATTATTATTATTATTATTAGCAGAGGAAGCAGCTCTAAAACAAGACGCATGACTAATAATAAAATTCAATTGCGTTTATTAATCTTTTATATACATAAAAATGCTATCAACTCAATAGCTTTCATCTCATCATCCTATTATCTCAAATATCCTCCACCGACGCCAATAGATCTTATGCATAATCCCAGTGCGTCGTCAACAAACCCAATATGATTTGATTACAGTATTATTACTAGTGTTTACAGATACGTATGGCCGAGTGGTTAATACACTGAAGCGTCATTCGGGAGACCGGGGTTCGATTCCTGCCATGGTCGACCATCCTGATAAGGTTTTTTGTGGTTTCCCTCTGTCGTGCAGGTCAATACTGGGATGGTTCCTTAACAACAGGCCACGACCGAACCTTTCCCACCATCCAAAAACACATAATATAATAACCTTTCCTCTCATTATCCCACCATTCTCATATATCATCCACCGACGCCAATAGATCGCAGTGATCAGTAAAGCATGCCGTTAAGCCCAATATCAATAAATAAATGGATAATATTGAATAGATAAAATGTATACACATGTTAAACGAATTATAGAAGGGAATTATTGAGTTAATATGCATTTTGATTAAACACTACGGTCTAGAATTAGTTCTGGACAATGATTTGGTGGAGTATTGATGTATTAATCAAAGTCTAATAGTTTAATAATGCTGTGAAGTGAAGAACATGTGAATATGTCTGTCTCAGAGCTGTAAGTGTATCCACTAGACATGATAACCATGACGAACGATCGACTGTTCTCCATATCCTAAACCACTAACGCGCGGATGGTTCGCGTCTTCATCTCTCGTGAAGATAACGGGATCTAGCAACGCGACAGTTTTTGCCGACCGATTGGCTGTCTCCCACTTCTTCTAACATTGACGACTTGGTGTGTCGAGCCATCACTGCTGACTCGGCATAATTCCAAAGGTCCGGCCGCCGCTTCGAACGATCGTCCCCCGCGCGCTGTAAGGTTGGCGGTCGGACGTGTCGAGCCGGCAGAGCGTGGTGCTAGGACTAGAAGCGAGGCAGCTGCCAAGAGAGAGAGAGAGAGAGAGAGAGAGAGACGCGCTCGTCTCTCTGTCTCGCCCTCACAGCTTGGGTACTGCTCCCTCTGTCGCACTCGTACAAGGCGTGCTGTGTGAGAGAGAGAGAGAGAGAGAGACGCGCTCATCTCTCTGTCTCGCCCTCACAGCTTGGGTACTGCTACCTCTGTCGCACTCGTACAAGGCGTGCTGTGTGAGAGAGAGAGAGAGAGAGAGAGAGAGAGAGAGAGAGACGCGCTCGTCTCTCTGTCTCGCACTCACAGCTTGGGTACTGCTACCTCTGTCGCACTCGTACAAGGCGTGCTGTGTGAGAGAGAGAGAGAGAGAGAGAGAGAGACGCGCTCGTCTCTCTGTCTCGCACTCACAGCTTGGGTACTGCTCCCTCTGTCGCACTCGTACAAGGCGTGCTGTGTGAGAGAGAGAGAGAGAGAGAGAGAGAGACGCGCTCGTCTCTCTGTCTCGCCCTCACAGCTTGGGTACTGCTCCCTCTGTCGCACTCGTACAAGGCGTGCTGTGTGAGAGAGAGAGAGTTAGTTGAGGGCCGCGACGTTGGCAGTGCGAGCGCCAAGCTGCTGCCACGGCAAGCGACAGTCACTCCTAGCCGCAGAGACACTGATATCAGTGACAAGTGAACATCTAGCAGCAACAATGCGCGACATACCGACACACAAATGGTCTACTTTTGTTTCACGAACAACTCGAGGACTGGTCTTATGAAACTGGATCTATTTCAACGAACGACCAACTCTACGTTCCAAGAAGACGTTCATTGTTACGACTAGTGCAAGTAGGCGTATTGACGGTGACTTGTGAGGATAGAGATTGGTTTTGGTCATCGTGTGTTGTGAAGATAGATTCGTTATTAACCGTTCATCCATTATGAATAGTCCTACAGCAAGTGCAAGAGAGAACACACAGGCCTACAGCAAGTGCAAGAGAAAACACACAGGCCTATAGCAAGTGCAAGAGAGAATACACAGGCCTACATCAAGTGCAAGAGAGAACACACAGGCCTACAGCAAGTGCAAGAGAGAACACACAGGCCTACAGCAAGTGCAAGAGAGAACATACAGGCCTATAGCAAGTGCAAGAGAGAACACACAGGCCTACAGCAAGTGCAAGAGAGAACACACAGGCCTACAGCAAGTGCAAGAGAGAACATACAGGCCTACAGCAAGTGCAAGAGAGAACACACAGGCCTACAGCAAGTGCAAGAGAGAACAATTACATTTATGATTGCAAGGACAATAATACGATCGACAAGCAGATACTCGTTCAACTTGGCTCAACTTTTTCTTTTCCACCCCTCACAACATCCTGTCTTTTCCACCCCTCACAACATCCTGTCTTGTCCACCCCTCACAACATCTTGTCTTGTCCACCCCTCAAAACATCCTGTCTTGTCTACCCCTCAAAACATCCCGTCTTGTCCACTCCTCAAAACATCCTGTCTTGTCCACCCCTCACAACATCCTGTCTTGTCCAGCCCTCACAACATCCTGTCTTGTCCAGCCCTCACAACATCCTGTCTTGTACAGCCCTCACAGCTTCCTGTCTTGTTTACCCCTCAGAACATCCTGTCTTGTCCACCCCTCACAACATCCTGTCTTGTCCAGCCCTCACAACATCCTGTCTTGTCCAGCCCTCACAACATCCTGTCTTGTCCAGCCCTCACAGCTTCCTGTCTTGTTTACCCCTCAGAACATCCTGTCTTGTCCACCCCTCGAAACATCCCGTCTTGTCCACCCCTCAAAACATCCCGTCTTGTCCACCCCTCAAAACATCCCGTCTTGTCCACCCCTCAAAACATGCCGTCTTTTCCTGGGTCGTCTGGTTTTCATCACCAGTTTCATCACAACTGTTTTTAATTTCACAGTGGCGTCTCTGATATACACAGTGGCGTCCCTCTGAACTACACAGTGGCGTCTGGGTTATAATCCTGATGTGATTCTCTTCGAAGGATTAATCGAATCGAATCTTGTTCTTCCACATTGACGCTTATCATTGATTTAGTCTGGCATTTCCGTGTCAGTTATGGACAGTCGTATCACCCGATAGTCTCGTCTTGTGACCAACTGACCCGAGTGTTGGTTGATACACGTCTCACGCTGTCTTCCTGCCTACCGCTCATTCTCCATTACTCGTGCTTCTTTCTTCGACTTGGATAGTTTCCGTTGCTATTTTTCGTCCATCAATTTGATCATCAACGATGATTCTTCCTCGATCCACCAACCGTTTTCTGCTCAAGCTCACTTCCTAGTGATCAACACGTTGATCAGTCTTGGAAGCCATTCCCAACCAATGTCTTGAACGATGTTTCGAGTGAAGCAACAATCACTTGCTCCAGGCTGCTCGTGGGGGAGTTGACCTGTAGCCGGGCCCATTGTTGTCGTGTCAACGTTGTTCAAGGACTCCTGATTGCTTGCTCACGAGGGTTCCAGGCTGCTCGTGGGGGAGTTGACCTGTGTCGTCAACCTCTTGTTCAAGGACTCCTGATTGCTTGCTCACGAGGGTTCCAGGCTGCTCGTGGGGGAGTTGACCTGTAGCCGGGCCCATTGTTGTCGTGTCAACGTTGTTCAAGGACTCCTGATTGCTTGCTCACGAGGGTTCCAGGCTGCTCGTGGGGGAGTTGACCTGTAGCCGGGCCCATTGTTGTCGTCGACCACTGAATGCTCGACATCAGATCGACGGCTCGCAGGCCAACGGTTCTAATCCACATCTCGCAAATTGTTCAGGCGAAACATAAAGCAAACTTCTCAATACGGTGAAACAAAATTCAGCAAGATATTCACTAAAGGCACAGATAACTCATCAGGTTTTGTTGCCCTTCAACTCCATGAAATGTAATGTGTGCCTTTCCAACATCATCCCTTCCTTCCAACACTGCAATATACCACGACCTGTCGTTTACAGCTGCGTCATGGTCACCAACCTGTGGATCAGGTTCAGTGCTTGCAGGAGGCTCTTCATTCTCTGAAGTGCTTTCAGGCAAGGATTCGTGATCAGGATCTGAATCCGGCACACTCCTTTTGACCTTTAAGGGTGGGTCGACTGACTTATCCTGAAGTTTCCAGATAATTCTCAGTATTAGCCCTTTCTTTTCGTTTCTTCGTCTTTTCCTGTATTCCTTTCTCTTTCGCTTCCGTTTCTGCTACCTTTTCACCATTCATTTTTTCCCACTGTTCACCAGTTATAGCAATACGAATTATTTCACGTTTTTCATAGACTCATCGATGCTTGGCCATGATGAGTAGGGGAAATCCTTGTACCTTGGGACATTTTTATTAAATCTTTTATATCTCGACTGATATTATCTTTTTCTTACTCATATTAGAATAGTAGTTGAATAGTTGGTTTTAGAACACAAAACATTCAGTTACCATTCTTTTGGTATTGATACAAAAATAATAATTAATGTTTACTATAATGTTAAAACTGTCCCAAGCTACAACATGGCAATGTACCTTGGGACACTAGGTCTTGTACCATGGACATGATATAGAATATGCAAATAAACACACAGTTCAATTCAAACTTTTGTTGAGATATATTTTATCAAAATACAAATACACGGCAGGCTTAATAGGATGAATGGTTACTATGAAATTCCACTTTATGCAGTACGTTCATAGACTTTCTCATTTGTGGCCGCGTATCTCGATTGTAGGCCTACAATCTTCTCACGGTCGTTATATCTGGTCGTTATGAAATAAGATGTCCCTCAAAATTTGCATAAAATTCAAGGTGCATGCATTGGCGCTCTGTTCCTCCTATTGTTACTGGATCAGCATGTCATCTCTGTCGTAGTAAAAACTGTTCGTGTTTGAAATCCTTTTGAGATATTTCACCACCAAGTCATTAGACTCAGACTCGATTACCTCCGCCACAAAATCAAGAATCCTTTTTTTTCGGTAACCTTTACCAAGCGAAAGTCTCCTGCTAAAATGGGTTCCTTCGGATTGAATTTTAATGCTGGTTCGGCAGCGGCCATAGGCTCATTCTCCTAGTCAGTTATCTCAACCTCCATATCGGAGACATTCGTCAAGTCGTCATCCACATCTTCTTCATTCGACGATGATAGCACAACAGTGCTGAATGAATGAATATTTGGGTTTTACGGCGCATCAACGACGGGGTTATATAGCGCCGGTTTAATGTACTAAGTAACAAACGAATGCAAGATGTATGTCAGTTGATAATCCATACTATGCGAACTGTGAACTGGGAAGTGATGTGTATGGTCGGATTGTGTTGAAACTTGTCTAGGAGGTTTGCTAGTTTTAGAAATCTAAACATCTTATCGACTGATCTAATATCGTTTGCTAAAAGCTTGGTAAGAGTAGTTTCCATGGAAAGTTGTTGTCTAATTGTAGTGTACTGATTGCATTCTAGTAAAACATGTTTCACAGTTAAAAACTCGTTACAAGTCACACATCGAGGTATGATCTTTTCTGGGGTGAACAGATAGGCGTGAGTTTTTTTTTTTTTTTTTTAGCTTTCGGAAGATATTTCTTTGGAAGCTGCTCTTTTTTCTTTCTTGGGGATTTGGTGGCTTTACGTTCACGTGCAGCAGCTGCTGTCTCAATCTCATTTTTTTCTGGCGTATCTGTAACGATTCTACATCGCCCTGGTTTTCTCCCACGTACGGCAGTTTTTCTGGGAGCAGCTTTAAGGGAATGGGCGGACATCGTAAGGAGACACAGGTTTTGATGTTGATGGCTGAACATTGGGAGAAATGAGTGTCACACGCTCTTGATCACGTTGCTCG
Source organism: Brachyptera risi (assembly GCA_964007535.1). Taxonomy (NCBI): domain Eukaryota; kingdom Metazoa; phylum Arthropoda; class Insecta; order Plecoptera; family Taeniopterygidae; genus Brachyptera; species Brachyptera risi. The sequence continues at coordinate 1,131,572 of CAXFZR010000016.1, read as the reverse complement.
ATTTGTGGAATACACGTTCCAACACTGTCACCGACATCAAGAGCCAGTGGTCTGTCTGTGACAAGAGAGCTCAGAAACTCATCGTCACCGAAAATGTTCTCGTCTAGTGGCCAAATCTCAGAAACACGAAATCCTGATTGAATGTTGGACGGTGTAAATGAACGAGGATATGACTTTCCTGTACAGCTTGCAACTTGCATTATTGCTAGTGGCTTACCAGCGTTCGCTAGTAACCAATCACAACAAGCCGTATTTTAGTACTTCTCGAATGGACCAACAACAGTCCGATCAAGTGGTTGTAGTTTGTGGCTTGTGTGGGGAGGAAAAATCAGGATGACAATCCCAGAATCTTTTGCCATTTGGATAGCCTCCACGGACAAATGACTGTCATGATTATCCAATATAAGGATAACTGGGTTCGCTTGGGTCGGCTTTACAAAAACTATGAAATGTTCCATATAATCCACAAATTTGTCGGCGTTTGACCAACCACTAGCATTAGCACAGCGTAGAGTGCCAATCGGTGCACCGTTTAACGTGGCTTCTTTATATCGAACACGGGGAAATATCATCATTGGGGGCACCGTGTTTCCCACAGCAATGACACAAGCAATGATAGTTACCAAAGTACCTTGCTCTCCTGATGTCATGTTGCCAACTTGCTTTGTTCCCTTTGACGCTATTACCTTGACAGGAACATGAACCGTACTAATGCCGCTTTCATCTGAATTATATATTTTATCTGCAGTAAACTTATACCTATTCATCAAATCCTTCAATTTTCCGAAGAAAGTGGGTCACATTGTGTCGATTAAAGCTTGTAGACCGCGGCAAGCTAGTGGCTTGTGGCTTCCTTAGTGACAACACGTCCTTGTGCCGTTACATAAACGGGGCATGAAACTGCTTACCGGCTTCCTTCTTTCTCTCCCACGAATCAGGGTAATTTTTCTTATTAGCTACTGCAAAATTGTAAGCTAGAACTCTCACCTGTTGAGTTGATAACCCATAGTGCATTTTACTTGCTACGAGTAAATAGTCGACTAGTTCAAGTTCTTCTTCATCAGAAAATACCTTCCAAACAGCATTGCCACTCTTGAACTGGAATGTTTCGTTTCCCGACTTCTTGTGCACAATGACGTGTCTTGGTAACGATGATCCAGACACTCCGTACAGTTCTGCTGCACCTCGAATACTTTCTCGGTCCTCCAAAACAGACGTCACGGCTTTCTTCAAATCAACGATACCATCATTATCACGTGATGGACGTTTCACACCAGTCTTGCTTCGAGGCGTCTGAAGGCTAATCAATTATTATAGTTCAGCTAACATGCATGAAAATGGGTAATATCTTTCTATAGGCAATTCCGTCAAATCAATATGAAATTAGTTTGAGTGCAACATAAGCTAGTAATTGGCATGTGTTTTGTCCCAAGGTACAAGTACAAACAATGTCCCAAGGTACAAGACATGTAACTATTTTGTTTATATCTTTGAAATGAGTACAAGTACTATTTCTTTCATATTTCTAGTAGTTTCTATCTATTTCTAGATCTATTTCTAGTATTTATAAATATATATCACGAATAGTCACGAATATAAGTAGTCTATAAATAATTATAGGTTAAACTTGTAATGCCTACTTATAATCAGTGATTGGGGAATGTAACTCATACGTTTGGAAGCGATTGGTTTGCCATCACTTGGCATGTGAAAGGAAAGGATCTTATTCATAGATTTGGTTATTGACGGGTAACACTTTCTAACTAATCAGACACTGGCATGTTAGGTAACGAACATAGATTTATTGATTAGGTGAGTTGAGAATGCTGGATGGGCATTCGAACAATGACAGGTTACAGATGCTAACACGTGCATCACTCTAGTTATTCGACTGTTCTAACTCTGTCCAAATACTCAACCCCTCCAAAATGATAGATAATGAAGGTATTGGTTTATAATACTCATCACCCAGTAGATCTATGCACGCAAGCCATGCGCCCGAGTTATTGATTGATGATCTCGAAGGCGGTTCATCTCCACACACACACACGTCGCACACTTATCACAATTAGATGTAGACCGCCCGATACTCTTTACGGAAGTGACCCCGAGTGTGAGTACACTCTCTCTGAGGTGTGATTACTCTAGTTCTCTCTCTGGCCACTCTGATAACGTGTCGCATAGTCTTGCTATGCTAAGTGACGGCTATCACTCAAGGTCGTGGTTGTTGTCATGACATGTGAGATGACAGCTGGGTTAGGCATGGCCGTGACAGCACCCTCTCTCCTTTTGATCTCGTCCCGAAATCTGTATTTATTCCTCTTCTTCTTGAGAGTGATGTCGTCTTTGGCTTCTGAATCGTCTTCCTTGGTTTTGTTCTCTATCATGAGAAAAAATTCGGCCAGTGTGATCTGGGTTAGAATTTTTTCCTTGTGGTATTGTCTGACGTTTTGCTGTAGTTCGGATGACGTCGACGTCGTGAGAGGTCTTGAGGTTCGAATGAATGAATGAATATTAGGGTTTTAAGGCGCATCGACAGCGAGGTCATTTAGCGCCTGTCAAGATAAGTTGCTGAACCAAAAGGTGAGTAGTGTTATATAAAGGTGCAAGTGAAATTTAGATGAGAACACCATGTGAAACTAAGACTAAACTATTACTAAAGACGTTATGCACTAATTTGTTAAAACCGAACATGTGTGTGCTGTAAAGGGTCACACCCATGGGACTAGGATGAGAACGTTTTACTCTAGGAGGATTTAACTATATTTCATCTGGAGTGGATATGGCATGCGAGCGCGCACGTTACTAGTTGAAGCCACCTCCCACCACTTCTCTCCCTGGGCAGCCATCTTGATGCTGGCAAGAAACTGTGTCAATGTATAGCATAACCCAGTAGACCTAGTAACTTCATACGTTTATATTATTTATTACTACTTTAAAAAGTAATTATTTGATACCTTAGACTACTGCCTTTCAAGTGTGATATTCAGTAAAATATAAGTGGTATATGTTCAATTGTTCAGACCACTAGATTTGAACTGAATAAACTTCAAACTACCGGTATGCAATATATTCTGTAAAGGTGATAGGAGCAAATGTTGCAGCTTGAATGGTGATGAAATAGGAATACATTCATACATTTCTCACTTGTTTTATTCTTATAAGTTTCGTTCAGTCGAAAGTCAAGCTAGTTTTGTATAATCTATAATTTTAATTCACTAACAAAGCACAAAATATTATAAATAAATCCAATTATTTTTTTAATTTGTAGGCCTGTAATTTGAAGGTCAGATAAGCTACCGATACAAATGAATGCATTTCATTGACAAAACAGTAATACAGACATAGTAAAAGCTAAATCAATGTATGCGTACTTATATAAGTGCCTCTATAATCTGTTGAACAACAATATTATTCAACTCCAGCTGAAGCTAGAATAAACTAGAAGTTTAATGCTTCAGTTAATTAATTGAACAAAAAACTCGGTATTGACTAGTGGTATAAAATAAAATGTTCGAAAATTAATTATAATACCATTGTACAGGTCTAATTCAAATCAATTATCAAATAATAATATAGAAAACAAATTAAATAAGTTGACATTTTGTAGGCCTGAAACATGAAGGTCGGATCAGCTACCAATACACTTACATATACGGTTGATTGTCAAACAGTAATAATATAGGTACATGACAAACTCACCAATTTAGGCTCAGTATCATAAATGAATCTAATCCAAAAATATAAAGAATTGGCAATATAATTTAGGACACATTTGAAAAGAAACAAATATCAAACTAGATATTATCACAGTACACTTTTTATTATTGAGTCCATCAATTAATTTGAACAAAATACCCCTTAAAGATTGCTTTATAAAAATTAAAAGTTAATTATGCCATACAAACTAGGATGGTTTCTTGAAATATTTGATCGATGAAGTCATACAACGTATTTACATTGGCTATCAAAGAATAAAATGAAGTGATCTGAAATAAACTTCAAAATCATACAAAGGGCCCATAATTTGCCTCAACAATTAAATAAAAAACGAAAATTTTCAAGTGAAACTTACTAAACATACATAAAAATATAAAACTAGGACTAGTTTATCACAATAAAATAATTATCAGTCCATCAATTAAATTGCACAAAATATACCCTTCATTAATTATGCTTTAAAACTAGAGAGGTTTCTCAAAATATTTGATTTATGAAGCCATAAAAATTATTTACATCGACTATCAAAGAATAAAATAAAGTAATCTGAAATAAGCTGCAAAATAATTGAATATAATCTGCCTCGACAATTAAATAAAAAACGAAATTTGTGAAGTAAAACTTACTGAACATACATAAAAATATCAAATTCTAGGACTAGTCGTATCACAATAAAATAATTATCAGTCAATGAATTAGATTAAATAAAATAGTCCTACATATGGCCTAGGACAATAGCTATCTATGAAAGATACGAAATAATAATACAAAATAATAAAACCTATGCTGTGCTCCATTCGTGAACTCAGCTGTTTACATTTCTTGCCAGCGTCAAGATGGCGGCGGAGGGGATCGAGGGGAAATCTAGAAAGTGAAAGTGGCTTCACCGTACCAGCTCATATCCACTCCAGATGAAATATAGTTAAATCCTCCTAGGTTTTACTACTTGTTCTCAGTTCAAACTCGCGCTCAAATAGGAGTGGAGGAACAACAAACCATAATCGATATATGTTGAAATATGGTTTGATTTAAAATATTCCTGATGTCTATCCCATGAGATCGACATCAAGAATAAGTATCAAATATCAAAATACCGAAAAAAGATGATTAAATAACCAACGTCATCTTAATCAGACATAAGTAGCCTAATCGCGGAAGTTTGAAAAATGATACTGTTGACACGACAACTTTGTCGTCACACGCACACAACGGCGCAGATACACGAGCATGTTAAATGAGATCCAATAGGTTCGATAATCTTAAAAAGATGAATATGGTATCTATCGATTTTGAATTATTTCCTAAAATCTTTGATATTGTGTCTTCCATACGAATCTGTCTCCGCAGAGCGGTATATTTCCGACACTCGAGCAATATGTGTCTAACAGTTAAAATCTCGTTACAAATTTCACATCTGGGGACGATTTTTTCGGGAGTGAAAAGATAGGAATGGGTTGAAAGTGTGTGTCCCACTCGCAGACGAGTGAGAACCACTTCCTTCCTCCATGAACCTCGGATTGAAGATTCCCAAGCACTAACAGTAGGCTTTATTTCTTTCAGCTTGTTGTTGGTCTCCCTGACCCATTCTTTTTGGAAACGAGATTTGAAAAGTTGTTTGAAATACGCCTTGAAATCATTGAAAGGCACTCTTGAGTTATCAATATCTTCTTTCTCTGTCGCCTCTTTGGCAGCAGTGTCCGCTAACTCATTACCACCAATCCCCACGTGTCCAGGTACCCAGCAGAACACTACACTGACATCCTGCGAGGCAAGGGCGGTCAGGAGTGTCTGTACTTTCTGGACTAGATGGTGAGTTGGAAAGATCTGAGTAAGGGCTTGGAGTACACTCAAAGAATCAGAACAGATCAGGAAGCTCTCCTCAGATCGTTGTTGAATGTGCTGTAGAGAGGTGACAATTGCAAACAACTCGGCTGTATATACGCTACTCATCGAACCTAATCTGATACTAACAGTGGCGGATTCGCAAACGAATGCGCAGCCAACTTTTCCGTTCAGTTTTGATCCGTCCGTGTAGTATTTTACATGTCCGGAATAGTGTGTGCAGAGCTCTAGATATTTTTGCTTATACTCTCCTGCATTCGTGGTTGCCTTCGTGCTTGATGACAAGTTCATCTTGAGATTCATGTGTGCGTGTGTGTGATCGCGTATGAAAGTCGTTCCTCCACGTCTGCTTGATGTTAATCAATATCTCAGTTTATGGATCGCATACAGTGCGATCTTGGGCGATGGAATTGAAAGAAAAAAATTTGACATTGTTATTTGAGTGTTGATTGTAAAAGTGAAATCCCCTTTGTTGGCAACTATTGATGATTTGCTACTGAATGACCAGCAAGTCAAACAAATATTTTGTACCTTGTATTAACTGTAAATATTGACATATATGATACTCGTTCAGTAATTACTAATTATTATGATGAAAATGTTGAACATAGAATGTTTGTTATCAATCGAAGATATTTTTTCATGTATACCTTTTTGAAACTTATATTTTCTACTCCATAAGAAATGTCCTTGAAAAATAACATGAGCCTTTGGCAAGTATACACTTTCTGTCCTTGGACTATCAACGGTTTCGTAAAATCTACTCCATAATTCACAAACTGACGCTTTTAGCACACGACACTGTAAAGCGACAGAAATCGTCAGCGACAAAATTCTGTAAAATTATCTGAGGGAGTAGATTCTGGCCCAAGGGAAAGGTAATCGAAAAATGAAAAGTATAAATCATCTATATGTTGACCATAGATTTGATTCACGTACGAGGGCTGTTCAGCTATCACCGAAAATACAGACATGAAATACATATGAATACCAATCAAAACACTGAGTCAATATTAATTGTCTGCATAAAAACGATCGATCGTGATAAGGTATTATGTAAATCTGTTGAGACAGATATGGGGGGGGGGGGGGGAGACGAAGACAATGACTCGGTCGGGACAGTGACGAGCGCTGGGTATGAGATTGATGTCCTTCCTCTCGGGTAGACGAATCAGTGGCGTCGGCGTCGTTCGCAGGTGTCGCCATTAATAATATGTGTTGAAGATTAACAGAATTAACTGTTGATGAATGTTAGATGATGAAACACTTTGGTCAGTCCTATACACACGACAATGGAAAACGAGTATTCACTCTACCACGTTCCACGGTGATAACTTGCGTCGTGAGCTCGGCGTTCAAGTCCCACGAAGACCAAAAGAGAACTGACTTTTCGAACATTTTCTCCATATACACTTTTGATATTTTATTACATATTTGAAAATTCGCGACACTCCATTGGTCCGTCAAAATGTCTTCCTCTTTTCTCATTGGCCGATCAAAAATCTAAATCCAACGAACTTTCTCGATGCTATGAGGGTGGTCGGTTTCCCACCCTCTCAAAATAATTAAAACTATACTTGGAAATAGAACACTTGACCCTGTCGCCCGCAGCGAAACATCTCGCCAGTAGAAATGCATACGTCACAAGTGACAGTTTTCATGAGACGTTGAGTTTCCGCCCACCGTCTCCCTGGGTCACATGTATCTAACTAAACGGCCCTCTACTAAAATTAACATTGAGAATATACTAATTCATTTGACATTAATTGCCATCTGGTACATGTTCTTCCTAATGTGATACTATACCGACACAGGGCCGTATTCAGCTGCAAACTGACGGAAGAAACAGCCTAAAGTAACAAACAACGCATAGAAACGGAAATATAATATATCTAGAAGAGAAGAATGATGAAGGCCTGATTGCCATCACCAAATTTTCATTTTACTCATTTTGATCCCATTTTACTCCCGGTTACCAGCACGATGTCAATCCACAGGCGCGACCCGCTAGTCCATGTTGGTGCAACTCGTAAGCTTGTCGCTCTCACTTTTTCTAAAAACATGTTCAAGTTTCCGTGATTAGGGTGAGTGTCACGTGATCTAACATTATTGGTTCATTATTTGTATCTTTATCGAAATGAGAAAACGAATTTTGTTTGCATGATTATTTTTTGAAGAAATTTTAATTTGTCGTGTTCGGTCGAAAGAAAATTGATGACAATAAAACGAATAAAATGAAAAGAGATTGAGGACACAAAAAATTCCGGGACCAGGCGAGGCTTTGCTTTTCCGTTTTTTTTTTTTAAATTTAATTAGACAAACAGAAATTTTGAGATTTGAAAGTGAATTTGGAATGTTTAATTTGTTATAAAATTAGCTTGCCTTTCTCGCCGGGACAATGTGGAATTACCACATTGGCTCCGACGGGGCGGTCCCTTTTGGGTCATAGACCCAGGTGAAATTCCTTTCGAACTCTCGCTTTAAGAGCCACAGCTCGTTGCTTATTCCTTGCCGCTGCCAACGGCGGCTCACTGGAACCCTTTTGAGAAATCTCTCTAATTTGGGCCCAATCCTGGCCCGCCCACCATCGCCACGCCAGCTCATTGCCTACGTATACGAACATTTCTTATCAAATTCTTAACGGTTACTGACGGCATTCACCTGATGGGGCTTGGGTTGAGACAAAATGCCCTGTCAGCCCTGAATTGTATCCCCTTTCCTCCCCTTGCGTCTCTTCCTAGAATGCTGGGAAAGAGAATGTGGATTGGGTGGTTTTTTAATGCTATGGTTAAATGTTTAACCTTCTATAATAACCTGATAGGCCCACAAAACTGCGTACGTTAGTTATGTTCCTAGGTATCGGGTATCCCTTGATAGCTGTTAGTATGCTAGGGTCGCATTCGACTCCTTCGCTTGAAACTATATGACCGAGGTATTTCACCTCACTTCCTGCAAATACACATTTGCCTGGTTGAATCTTCAAGTTTGCGGCCTCTAGCCTTTCAAAAACATGAGTAAGACGAGCACAATGCTCCTCCATTGTAGCACTAAAGACACAAATGTCATCTAAATATACCATACACTCGAGGTTTTTCAATCCACAAAGTACAGTATCCATTAATCTACTGAATGTAGCAGGAGCCCCTACTAAACCAAAAGCCATTTCATTGTAATGGCAATGACCCCCATTAGGAAGACTGAACCCTGTTTTTTCCTTATCCCTATCCTCTATTTCTACCTGGTGATAGCCACTGGCTAGATCTAGAGAAGAAAAATATTTACATTCACCCAAATAATCTAATGTATCAACTATATTAGGTAAAGGGTAAGCATCCGGCTTAGTAACTGCGTTTAAGCCCCTGAAATCTGTGCAAAATCTGAACTTCTTGATTCCGTCAGCCCCAATCTTCTTGGGTACTATAACTATGGGTGCTGACCATGGTGAGTCTGACTCGGAGATAATACCTTGCTTCAGCATTTCTGAAATATGATTATCCACTACTTCTCTAAGTGCATGGGGAATTCTATAAGGAGATTTACGTATAGGCCTAGCGAGTCCTGTATCGATTTAATGCTTAATCTTACTGCAACTCCCCAAGGTATCTCCTTGATGGAAAAATACATTCTTGAACTTCTCTAGAAAGAGTTTGAGCTGACCCCTGCCATCCTGACTGAGGTGATTCAACTTCTGACTCACGAGGTCAGAGAACTCTTCGCTCTTTGAGCGAGTACAAGAGGACTTTGCCTCAGTATTTATTGCGCATACCTTATTGGTCCCGCCAACCGGCAAAGCTTCGGCTCTACCTATAACCACCATTTTTGCTAGAGTCACGTCTTCATCATTAGAATTGATGATTTTAACAGTAACTTGATTGGATGGAAATACTCTTGTCACCACTCTGGCGACGAACACTCCGTGCCGCAGAACCTCAAATGGTTCCACACCACGGGTGTATTCAAACCTGGATAGTTCCCACGAAGTCGTCCTGGTAACACGACCTCGCTGCGTGCAGGAAGAACGGTGGCGCTCGCAATGACCACCTCCCAGGCGTCTGCTTCCCGACTTTTCCCCATACGAGTCTCCACCACTGCACCCTGCCGGCCGGATGTGACGGAAGAGGAAGGGATCCGCTTTCTCTCCCGTCGTGCTGTCGCCGACGGAGTCTTCTCTAATGAGCACTGCAGACCGGTTGCAACGGAAAACGAAGTGATCAGCTTCCTCTTCTGTTGTGCCGTCGTCCGCTCGTTGGCATCCGTTCGGTGCACTGTGGCGTCCTGGTCCCCGGGAACGAAATTTGCTGCTACACCAGCAACTCGGAGTTGGTTGTGCTGTAAGTCCACTATCACGTGGTTGGATTTAAGGTGATCTGAACCTAAGACCCCATCACAACCTAATTCGATATCTCCCACGAAAAATTTGTGCGTAAATATGACATTATTGATTTCAAAATTGGTGACGATACTGCCAAAAAAATATGTATCGAATCACCAGTGATTCCGGTGGCATCCACTGAGTCTTTATCGGGTGCTTCTGGGCAAACATCCGGTCGGAATAAAGAAATACTCGCTCCTGTATCCACTAGCAGCGTCCGCCTAGAACCAAAAATACTCACCTCCAGCCGAATTGAACTCAGCAGATCAGCCTGTACACGCGGAACCATGTGCCCTCCTCTCGTCGAACTCAGTTCGACGCTCGGGCGTTCGTCGAACCGTTCTATGATACTCGTGTCGGCAAGTCTAGCCTGTGACGATCAAGCGAGAAGCCGCCCATTGGCAGTTGGCTCCTGGTACTTCAACTCTTCCTTGCAACACTGGAATCTAGCGTGAGAGATCGTCAGTGCTCCAGGCCGGTGCTGTGGTACCGGTACCGACCTTCAGCCGGCGAGGCTTGGCCTTGGTTAAAGTACAGCCAGCCTGACTAGCCGCTCTTGACACGCGTCTTGCCAGACGTGAACAGGACAGTCGCTGTACTGCCCGGCGCGACTACAACACGTGTCTGTGACGTCACTTTGTCCTGAATGTAACGGGGCCTTTTTTTAAAGATAGCGTTAGCTGTCACCACCTACATTATTCGAGTAGGAAAAAATGAGGATGCGGATGAGGCGTGGGGTGACCCTGGTGTCGATCAATAAAGTATCAGATTATGAAATAAGAATGCACTAATATTTGTATTTACCTTAATAATTTGATGCTCAGGCGTCGAACAGTGATAGTTTTTACAAAATAAAGTTTGAAGGACGTTTTAAGAATACAAGTTGACGAGAGACGACGAACGACGAGAGACGTTGAAGAGACGAGGGTTATATATCAGAAGTGAGAGTAACTGAGTGATTGAAGTACTGTCCGACTCGTAATTAACGGTTTTGGCTTTAAATACTAGATTTTAATAGGCTCATCACGGACTACTTTGCTCAAGGCATTGTATATGCACACTTCGCTGCCTTGGTACTTATTTGTCCTATATCCACTTTTCAGTGAATTGAGTAATTCCGTATTGAACATTCTATCTCAGATTAAAATGAAAGTAATTGCTACTGTGTTTGAAAATAAGGTTCATTAGCTCTCTATATTGAAGATGATGAAGGTCATCACTCGAAAACGTCAAAATTTTATTTCAAATTGACCTAATTCAGGTACTTCCTGTTGGATATAGGACAAAAAATGTATGAATATATTTATTAGTTGAAAATAAATGTCCTATATCCTTTTCTAGGTTATTCAATTGTGATAATAATTGGTGCTAGTGTGTAGGATAGGATTAGAAAGAGATACAGGTTGATTAAATAATTACTTACATAATTTTATTACATTTTCGTGATTTAGTCAAAAAATATAACATATTAATACAATATTTTTACCGTAATTTCTAAATTAAAATAACAACCAAAAACAATAAGAATACAACCTGAAGCTGGGAAAATTTTCATCCTCAACAAATTACTGACACGTACAATTATATAAGATGATCATATGATTATTGTAAGATGTGTTTACGTCCTGAACATTCAAACATCAAGGACCAGAGGCAGAGTCGTCACTCGGAGCCCACTTGGCTGAGTGTGACTTGAGTGTAGTGAGAGGTGATTGGATGATTTGGGTTCACTGCTCACTGATATCTCCACTCAAGTCACACTCAGCTAAGTGAGCTCTGAGTGACGACTATACATCTGGTCCTGATATTGGACACAATTTCATCAGAAAATTACAATTAGACACTAATGTTTACTTGCAGTGTAACACTGCTTTAAAGTATGCAAGGTCCACAGCTGGCATGTATTTAAACATTTTTTTCAGGTCGTTAATTTTCTCCAGAGATAGAACGACCGGCGTGTTCATCGGGGAAATATTACGGAAGGTGCCAATACCTGGAGAAGTGTTAGATTGTTCTGCCTTCTTGTTCCGGGGAGTCTTCTCCCTGTTCAACCGGACCAGTGTTAATTCCTCGTCAAAACCGGTTCGGAATTTAATATGCCAGGGTTGGTCAGCTCTGTATATCAAGTGCTTGACTTTCAGGTAGGGAATGAGATTAAAACTAAGCCCTTTGGCTGCAGCTTGGAAATTTTTGAAATCATGACTCTTCATCTGCATAAGATTCAATGGGGCCTTAGTCGTGCTTAATTGTCTCAAACATCTCAGTAATGTGACAGGACTGAAAATTTCTCCCTTTTTCATTCCTCGCTCCAGCTTGCTGTGTACAGCATCTACTTCTTGGATATTGCCGTGTCCTGGCTCTGAATACTTCTGTTCTATTGATTCAATAGTGACATTCGGATCAGCAAGAAATCCTGCGATTGCAAAACTCATAACCGAATTGCGGTTTTGTGGAACACAACTGTCTGACCATATCATTACTCTTTTCAACTGCGGATGGTCCTTTTGCAGTGCATAGAGAATTTTCACCATAGCACTGGCGATATGGTTCCCTGCCCTACCAGATATTGCCTCATGCCAAAGCGAGCAGTAGGTGGTATTGTCCAAACTGCTATGAGCAGTTAAATTGTAGCAATTGAGCTTTCGCAAATAATAAAAGCAAGATATTTCTGCTCTGGGCAGCGAAGTGACTTTCTCCATGTCGTAACATAAAACAGCTGTTTCCCTGTCCTCGGATGCTTTGTTGTGCTTCGCGCGATCAGTGTCCCTCTCTTGCTTCCCTAAAACTTTGCGATTTATGTGTGATTCATAGTCATGTTGTTGTGTATCAGTTGGCTGTCGCAAATTTTTACTTTCTTCGCAATGATCGCAGCGATCCTTTTTAGGCTTGTAAAACCCCAAATTGAATTCTTTATTGAACACTTCACGATATTTGCTGCTTAATACCGGATTACCATCAAGAACAAACTCGCTATCCACGTATAGACGGTACATCTGCTCTACAGAGAGCTGTGCATCCAAATATTGCTTTTTTGAGTCTGATCTACAATAATGAGACTCGACCACGGGAAAAGCTTGGATGTGTTTACGCACACCATCAATTACGTTGTTGTTCATGCATTTTTTGACATGCTTTCCTTTTTCAGGTGATGGTGCAACACCAGTCATATGACTGTTGGTATTTTTGAAAAAATAATAAATTCTCCTCTGGCTTATGTTCACGACGCTTAAAAAGAACTCTCTGCAGACTCGAATTCGCTCTCCTTGAACCTCAAAGAAGTATTCATAAGAATACTGCCTTCTGCTAATGTCCGCCTGGGTACGCTTGCGGCAAGCGTTATGGCGTTCAATAAACTTAGAGTAGAAGTGTAATTTCTTATCATCCGATAAACGCCAAAAGTTTCCAAATATTTCTAATTGCTCCTCGTTTACAATTTTAGCCTGGCACTTGAAGGTGCACCCTTTAGCACATTTGCCATTCGATTTCCGTGGTTGATTCGTCTTACCCTTATTGTCTGTGTAGGCCTGGCCTGATTCCCTCTTCTTTTTTTTAACATTACGTACCCAATCTTGAGGATATCGCAGTCGCTTCCTAGTTCTCTTCTTACCTGGTGTCATGTCACCAGCTGCAGCATCATCTTCATCGGCATCGTCGCCGTTACCATTAGGATCGTCAAACTCAACTTCGTTCTCGACTACGTTGATTAACGCTGACGTAACGTCGTCTTGATGAATCGCTAAGTGATCCTCTTCAAACTCTTGAATTCTGAAAATTAAAACAAAATTTGCCACTAGAAACAAAAAAACATGAAAACCATATTATGAGCTAACTATCTTCAGAGAATTATATTTTTTCTACTTGGGCCTATTTCATAAATTTTGTTCAAATGACAGCATCAAAGAACACTTTGTGTATGATAGTAATAGAGATTCTGTAGTTACACTATAGGCCTAGCCCTAGGCATCTTCAAGATTTGATGATAATACTATGGAAGGCAAAGAGCTCGGTCAGAATCTGAAATTATATTGTTTGAATTTTATTGCAAAGACGACGGAATCATGTTTGGTTATAGTTGTTTTACACGAACCTGGAATTTAATTTACTGGTTTGAGGCTGAGGATTACTTGAATTGCTGTGCGTGGAACCACTGCCATCACTCTCGTAATCACTCTCACTCGCGTCACCCACAGGAACATATTCTTCGTCGGATGATGCGCCCTCACTACAATTATAAAAATACACCCATTTTGAGTTTACGTACTAATACGTTTTAAATAGAATGTATATTTTCATTCAATTGAAATACCATGTTCTACTCAATGTCATTAGACAATGCCTACTCAAACGAACCTCTCAGTCTCTGGAATGACAATCCCTTCGGCTGGCTGCCGCTGAAATAGACCAAGGTCTATTTCTTGCAAAGGCGTAATTGCTTCATTATCAGAATCGTCGAAGAGTCTGCAAATGATTATAATACGTACATTAACATTCAAACAATCAGATTTATATAATTAATACTTACAAGCAAGCTTTGACGATGGCCGGACATAACCTAAAAAAATACTTGAGTCTTACCCGATTTCAGCTCCAATTTCAATTAACGCGTCGTGCAGCTCTGGTACAGGTGAAGACAAACACTTTCTGTCACTTGATTCATTCCAATCCATTGCGTAAATCTATAAAACTTCAATATAATACAGCAAAAGTGAATTCGCGTCGCGTTCTGTCGCACAAAATCAACAAGTACAATGAAAGATCACGTGATGGAATAGGGCTCTGCAATTGGAGGGGAGATCTTGTTCCGGTATAGTTGGATGTGCGACAAATAAGATCTGAAGATTTCGATGCAAGCTGGATGTAGGACATATAAGCATTCGTTTTTTCATACATCATGAGTATTCAAGTCATATTGAGAGTCGGATATAGGACAAATGAGCACTCACAAATAGTAAACAACATTCAACTCGAAAAGTACAAAAAGTGGATATAGGACAAATAAGTACCAAGGCAGCGACTTGGTTAATGATCGAAACGGTTTTAGAATTTACAGTTGGCTTTCTAAGAATATGAATTTAGATGTGTACTTAAATAGATTTATGTGGGCCTTTAAGAATATTGACTATACAAAATGGAAAGAAATAGTCTCCTCTCAATTCATTACATAACCCCCTCGCAAGAAGTATTTGTCACTATCTCTGAAGGGGATCGTGACATAATTCACTTACAATTAAAGAGTGAGAGTTATTTACAGTTTGTGTTCAGATGCATAAGAGATACGAGATACAGATCGAGTGAACAATAGATGTACCGTATAGATCATGTTCGTGCCTGAAGTAGCATTTACAGTCCTGCGTACTTCGGCCTAATAAGTATTGGAGTGATATGATCGATAAACTTCACTAATGGTTACATTGAATAATAATCATGAAAGGTATATCATGTAGTACATGCTAAGTTAATCGTTAAATGTTGTCAATTTGACAGAAATCTAAAATGAAGCTTGATCTTTGAACTATGAAATATTTACAATAGTCAAGTCACTTATAGAGCTAATAAAAATAGATTTTTTGTTAAAGAGATAATAACCATATTCAATAGTAATACACTGTCTGTGTGATGGCCTAAACTTAAATTGACCCAATTGTTATTTGAACATTGAAGAAAAAAAAAAGGTAGTGAAATCTATAATTAAGAATAAAACTATAATGAGTTGAAGGTATACAATACATCTTATAATTAATGTGAGATATTCTGGTGAACTTTGCATAATTATATTTATGATGAAAAAAGAGGAATTATGATCAGCTATTGTTAGTTGTCCTAAACAATTTTCGTTTGAAGAAAAGAGTTCGCGTATATTGTAAATAGAAATTCGACAGGTAGACGTCGCACTAGGACATTCGAGTCCATAAACACTTTCACTTGCACTTGCCAAATGTCAATAGAAGAGTTCTAGCCGAGGACTGCACCAGTTGGAGCCTGTGTTGGAGTATGGAGTGTAATTGTTTGGATTCGTAAATTTCTCGGTTGCGGAGACGCAATCCCGATTCTCCCTCGAACTGGTCGTCGTCGTGGCTTCCTCTACGTGTTAGGATGATGGCCGGTGTTTATGTCCCTCATGTCCCAATGTTGTCCGCCCGTCGTACGTCTAGAAACAATAAAGCCAAGCGATAACTGATCGAAGTAATAAATAAAAAATGTCTTGAAATTAGTTGAACTGCGAATGCTGGTAATTGGTTTTCTTAAGAGTATCTCACATATGATTAAATACAGTAGATAGTTTACATCTATATTTATATTACGTGATAGTAGCACATATATGTCACGTTTTATTTATCGATAATATTAAAAATCATTGCAATATTGAAGGCAACTTGATTATCTGATCTGGGATTAAAATAATATTCAATTAATATTGATATTATTATTATACGTTATAGATGGTAGATCTGATTACAGAAGTCTGAAGTCAGGTAGAATATAATATTCATATAAATCTAAATCTAAAAAAAAATCTGATTTAAATCTAAATATTTGAAATGACAATCTCTTGATCTTACAACATTAGGTTAGGTAGTACATGTATTTTCTTGTAATTGATTCCGGTGTTTTCTTAAACTTAACTTGAATGCATGTTGGTTCAAAGAGAATTGGCAGCGTTGTGCTTTCAACATTGATGTTGTATAACCGTTTCTTTTGTTTGCCTTGGGAAATGAATTAACATCTGGGTGGTACTGTAATTTCGGACACAATTCGGACAGAGGTTTGACTGGAAGTTTCGGGAAGTCCTGGAGGTTCTGAAAGTTCGGGAGGTTCTGAAAGATTTGGAGGTTCTGAAAGGTTCGGGTGTTGTGAGAGGTTAGGAGGTACTGAAAGTTCTTGAGGTTCCGAGAGGTTTGTAGGTTCTGAGAGTTTTTGAGATTCTGAGAGGTTCGTAGGTTCTAAGTGATTCGTATGTTCTGAGAGGTTCGTAGATTCTGAGGGGTTCGTAGATTCTGGGAGGTTCGTAGGTTCTGAGAGGTTCGTAGGTTCTGAGAGGTTCGTAGGTTCTAAGAGATTCGTAGGTTCTGAGAGGTTCGTAGATTCTGAGAGGTTCGTAGGTTCTGAGAAGTTCGTAAGTTCTGGGAGGTTCGTAGGTTCTGAGAGGTTCGTAGGTTCTGAGAGGTTCGTAGGCTCTGGGAGATTCGTAGGTTCTGAGAGGTTCGTAGGTTTTGGGAGGTTCGTAGGTTCTGAGACGTTCGTAGGCTCTGGGTCAGGTTGGAAGTCGTGAATTGAGGATACACTCGAATTTCCATAAGGAATATAGTTTGAACCATCGACTATACATCTGGCATCTCCATCTATGCTCAAATGAAAATGATCAAAGAAGTCGAAACCAATTATGCCACCCATTCCCATATCTAAATGTTTGTCGCCGACAAGAAATAGAAAAGTGTAGATTTTATCCCCCATTTTGATGTTGACAAATGCTTCTCCAAGTATAGGAAGTTTATCTCCAGTTACAGCAAAAATTGAGCGATCCGTGTAGTTGATTTTAATTTTCCCCTGTTTAAGAACGGACTCATGTATAATAGATACGTCAGCTCCGGTATCAATTAGGCAAGGATAAGAAAGTTGGATATCCGGAGTCTGCGAATTTAGAATGTAAGTCTTTACAAAAGGTTTGTTTTTAGACAAAGTTTGAGGCCTTTTGTTCGAATAGACTGTCCGTTCTTGAGCTCGACATTGAAGGGGTTTCAAGCCAAGCGAGGAATGAAATTCTGATTTGAATTTTGGGTGACTCTAGCGCCGTGTGGAATGTTTGATTCCGTTTGTTGAGCGTAAGTGGGTTGTGGAAGTGAGTTTTGTGAGATAGGATTTTGAGAGTTTTTATTGAATGAAGCCGAATGTTGTTGGTTGGGTAGAAATGCGTTTTGAAAAGATGTTTCATGAGACGGATTTTGAGGGCATTGTTGAGCAGAAGTTTGAGACAGCAAAGCGCGCTTGTTATTGTTATAGACCCTTCTACGGCACTCAGAAATCAGGTGACCTGGTTTTTTGCAATAGTTACATTCTTTGTGCAGTGGGGTAGAACTTTGAGGTTGGAGAATGTTAGGCGAAGATTTGACAAACAAGTCTGCAGTTTGTTGAGCAGGAGTTTTTCCTGGAGAGGGACACGCCTTAGCGTAATGACCTAGGCCACTACACCGATAACACGTTGGTACTCCTGGGATTTGTGTGAGAGCTGGTAGTTGATTGAGTTGGTTGGGATAAGCCTGGTTTGATTGAGAAGTTGGAGTAGGAATAGAATGTGGTTGATTTGAAGGAGTTTGGATCATTTTGACAGTTTCTTCCACACTCGACTTGATATCTAGCATCCTAATGCTTGATTCTTGTTTCTTGAGTAATTCATACTCCTGTGCTAAGCTGAGAGCATCGTCAATCGTTCTAGGTTTGTGCATGTTTATCATGGTGCGTCCTGAATCGTCTCTCAGTCCATTCAAGAAAGTACTGAGAAGTGCTTTATTCACGCAGGTTCGAACTGCGATGTCTTCAGGATCTTTACTGTTAGGAGAGGCTGCTTGAATTCCTGCTAATTTTAGCCTAGTCAAGAATAGTTTCACAGTTTCCCCAGGTTTTTGTTTACATTGAAAAAATGAGTGAAGGGTATTTTCACCAGAGGAAATATCTTTGAACCAGTTTGAGAAAGATTGACAAAGTTCTTCCCATGAGGCATTTTCGAAATGAGGATTGCTGACATAGAAATCCAAAGCTGCTCCAATCAATCGTTGTTTGAAAATTGTGAGTGAAACAATAATTGACCAGTTTCCCATCAAGGCAGCGTCTCTCAATCTTTCCAAAAATACTTTGATAGGAGTTGTGTGAGGTTCACCAGAAAACATAGGCACACCATTGAGTACTCCAGCGATATTACTGCGTGTGATAGCATCACGCTCTGCTACAGACAAGCCGTTAGTCCTACCAGAAACGTTTGGGTGTGACGTAGTGTCTATGTTAAAATTAGGTAGAACGAAAGTTTCTGTGGGGTTCGGATTTTGTGATGAGGTTCCTGGGACGTTGATAGTTGATCTAGGAAACTCAATATTTGGGTGAAGGGAAGAGATTGAAACAGGTATGGTGTCGGTAGACATAATTTAGGAGCGAACAAAATTAAAGGTGGTAACTAGAAGACAGCAAGAATTGAGAAATTAATCGACCACATTAGTTTAAAAATGTTCATTAAAAATAAATGTACTTCGTTTGATCTTGGGAGTAAGTTAATTATTCTGACAAAAGTTATTTTGAATGAGAGTAACAATGATATTCAGTTCGAATAAATTCGACTCGAATTGATAATTATATGTATTTGATGTTGAAGATTCATTTTATTAGTGACAAGCGAAATGGAAAATATTACAATTTGGAATGGAATTCATGGAGAAAAAATTGATTTGACAGTAATTGAAATTTGTGAAGAGTTCAATCTAACTTTATTGAATGGAAAAAAATGATTATCCCGCCGCTGTCTACCACTTTTGTAACGGGGCCTTTTTTTAAAGATAGCGTTAGCTGTCACCACCTACATTATTCGAGTAGGAAAAAATGAGGATGCGGATGAGGCGTGGGGTGACCCTGGTGTCGATCAATAAAGTATCAGATTATGAAATAAGAATGCACTAATATTTGTATTTACCTTAATAATTTGATGCTCAGGCGTCGAACAGTGATAGTTTTTACAAAATAAAGTTTGAAGGACGTTTTAAGAATACAAGTTGACGAGAGACGACGAACGACGAGAGACGTTGAAGAGACGAGGGTTATATATCAGAAGTGAGAGTAACTGAGTGATTGAAGTACTGTCCGACTCGTAATTAACGGTTTTGGCTTTAAATACTAGATTTTAATAGGCTCATCACGGACTACTTTGCTCAAGGCATTGTATATGCACACTTGGTTAATGATCGAAACGGTTTTAGAATTTACAGTTGGCTTTCTAAGAATATGAATTTAGATGTGTACTTAAATAGATTTATGTGGGCCTTTAAGAATATTGACTATACAAAATGGAAAGAAATAGTCTCCTCTCAATTCATTACAACTGGCACACACCAGCGACAGGAATCTCTTCGGCACTTTCCGAATGTTCAACACTTGGAACCGACTTCTCCATGTTCATTTATATATTGAATAGATACAAACTGCAGAAATACATATATTCAATTTTCCCACCTTCCTTGACTTTGTAGTATGTCTTCGCACAGTTTTTTCTTCCACCGAAAGTGCGTCACGGAGGCCAAGGGGTGAAATGTGTTGCTTCACGTAATTATTGGTGAGTGAGTAGGCCAATTAACGCCTTAGATTCACACTCCACTATTCTACGACAGTATAGACTGTTTCTCTTGGAAAGCTGGTGCGTCGTTCTGTATTTTCAGAACGTGATTCCATCGTTTCTCCACCGCTACAGTTATTTATTGTTACTGACCTGTTCTTGAAGCACTTGGGGCATTCATGAAAATAGCAACCATGAAACTCATATATAATATCAGGGCATCCAACACACAGCTGATAACCATCTACTTTGTGGCCTAAAATTGCATGTTCGTAACTATTTCGAGCGCTTCAATAGGTTATTTGCTTGTCATGAGCTGGCCAGTCGAGCCACTTACAGGCAATGAACAAGTGAGTATCTTTCATACGATAACCTCCTGAAGGGATTATAGCGATTCTGTTTGGCTCAAGGAAATTCTTCTGAGATACTCGCATGCAAGCCCCTGCTATTGTCACTACCTGCCAAAACGTGTCAATGTCATTTTCTGCAATGAACTCTTTTCTGAAATAGATGCAAGATTCCAGCAGAATTTCAAGATCTTTGGCACTAAAATCTCGGAGTTCCTTTTAAAAATGGATAACAGACTCTTATCACCTCTTTTTCGTGCCATGAAATGAAATCTGAGCGTTCTTTCTCGCTCATTGCATCCCAGCCATAGTACCAAGTATCGGGTAATGGTCCAACATATTTTTATGATCTGGATTGTTGCAGAGATGGGGAGTATACCCCTTCTGTTCCACCAAGTTGGAAGCTTCAGGCAGCTCACTGTGAGGAAATGGGAAGAAATTCAGAGAGTCCTCAACAATAACCTCATCTTGCCTTAACATCATAATGTTTCCTTTTTACTCAGGGATAAAATCTGGGAAAACAATAACAAAAGCATAGGTATATTCGATTTGAAAGAATGTTTACTGAAAGAAAAAACGCTATATAAGATAACTGTTGCACGCGTACGTACAAACAGTTCCAGATCCCGTAAGCAACTAAAACTTACCCTGGCTGGATCCACCCTCCAACCCATATAGCGGGAAAAATACCGTTAGGCGGTATAACAAACATATCTTTGCCGGGCGGTCCGTGTCCGCAACCACCCCGTCCGTGGTATTCGAGATCGACGAAATTAATCTAAACATCATAATTTGAGCACCATTCATTATGATGGATTGATTTCACTTCAACTCTTGAATCATATGCGTGACAATGAAATTACCATCATAACCTTTCATATTGTGCGCAATCAAAATGTTTTGCTTCACATTCCGTCTGGGTATTTCCGTGCATGGTCAAAGAAACAATTCAAGGCAGCGGGGCCTTCAAACACTTTCAGTTTCTATTCTCCAGGTGAACAGAAGTTACATGGAAGACTATCAGAGTGTGAATCACACTTGCTGACTGTCTCCTGGATTCGGCTCGTGCTTCCTAATGTGAGGTTTCTGTGCCGTGCTGATTCTGTGTCTAAGCATGTGAACACTACACTTTGTATTCAGAGACATGTTGTTACAGATAACATTCGTGATTAACATCTGTCAACTTGGAACATACATCGGAGTATTTGTCTTAGCGTGTATGTTCATCTCTGTCTCGGAGATTATGAAAACAATTACAGATGTCACACATTCTCAACACATCGCAAACAGAACGAGAGTTAGTGAAATGTGGTTTGAGGTGATGAGATGATGAGATAACAACAATTTCCCGACTTGAATACTCTCAAACATATGTCACATTCAACTGCACGACTTTCTCAGTCAGTGCATTTCCCATTGACATAAAAGCACGGACAGCAAATATCGCACTTATGTGTACCTTTGGAACGGAATGGAATTTTACAGGGTCCACACTAGTAGTAATATCGAAAGCTCCTGTGACAGATGTTATGACATCACAATTATTATCAATATATTGTTACGACTTGAATTTACCTACGGTCGTTTGTGCCTGGGAAGGCAAACGCATCCTAGGTTCCTGAACAATGCGGGGTGCATTGGCTTGTGAGAGGAAGTCGAAAGGGATAAGGAACTGTATGACTATGTATTACAGACAAAGAGGTTACACATCGTTCAAAGAAAAAGAGTTTGGTTGCGCTGCTGTGACATACATGGGTTTATTGGCGACGAACACAGTTAAATACAGCAGCGGTATTGAACCCACTCTAGCTATGACTCTACCTTTAAACTAATAGTAAGAGAGCAGAAACTAGTCTAGGCCTGGCTGATCGCCCCTTGTACAATGAATCTACACATGCTAAGTAATTGTAGTGTGACGTCCGAAGACGGAATACTCATGGACACGCCGGCCGGGTAGGTTGGTTTGGCTATTCCCCGCGTCTGGTCTCGTCCATCTTCAGTCTTCACCACAACACTTGTACGTAGGCTTCCGTCTTCCCTGTTCGAGAGCTCGCTTCACACACACTGCCTCACTCCCGCGTCGGTAAAACCTCGCCCGTCTTGCCTAACCCAGCATTGCTAGCTCAGCACGTAAAACTCCTTACGGCTGCCTCTTGTCAGGGGTATACAATGTATCGAATCATACGGCATTGTGACAATATAGAATAGATGATCAATCACATCGAAATAATTAGAGTATCATTATTCAAAGTATTCATCACTGATTGGGCCTATTCATTATATTTACACCCTCACAGTATGGCCGATGGCTCTGTTCCATATTCCTCTGTCCATTGTGTTACTTGAGACAGTCTTCTCAGCTGCTGGTGAAAGGCAGTTGTCTCCCGACGCCTTTTTTTCTGACGTAAGATTCCCATGTCTGCCTGCAACATTGTTGTCGTACTTGACCTTGAAAAGCCTCCACAGCTCTCCAAAATGTTGGATGTTGATGCCCGATGTAGGTGTTATTCCACGAGTCGACCGAGTTGTGTCCCGTCTCCATCGGTCATTGTAACATCATGGACATTCCACAATTCCAGTGGAGACGTGGGTGGAACGTGCCGGTATCGTGGTGCAGTCAGCCTGACCCACTTCAGGTACATGTGTGTCTCGAATAGGATCTTGTTTCCTCGATATAACGGAAGTAACTGAAATATTTTTTGCTGCCACAAGAAGGCCATTCCATCGACGACATTGTTCAAGGGAAGAAAGGCAATGCCACATGTATGAGCTATTCTTTCGTCATCTCTGACAGCAGCGGTCAAACCTAATTACTGAATTTCCCGTCTTGTCGACTGTCAGAGATGGAAGAAGTACCCTCTTACATCTCTGTCTCTTCCATAAATTCATTGAACAGCATTGACAGCAGCTTGCTCAAAATCAACAATTACAGAACCTCGTGGGACTAGTTTATTTATTTATTTATTTATTTATTTATTCAATCTTCTGCCAGTAGATTCACAATATTCTTTTTACAGGGTGTAAACAGTTTCATATTAAAATATTTGGCACGTCAGGTACATATAACTAGGTACATACATGATACAAAACAAATACAAACATATAATATACACTTTAAAATTGGAACAGTTGAAAAAGAAAAGAAAAATAAATGACACAATTTAAAAATATTGAGTCGAGTCAAAATTAAAAAATATACTTATGGGTGGTTACATGCATCAATAAAATCCTTTTCACAATATACTACTTTTTGTATTAAAAATTTTTTAAGTGATAGTTTAAACATGCCCTTATTTTCAATTGTGGTGATAGTCTTTGGTAAACTATTATAATAACCTATTCCTTTGAAAGTACAATTCTGTTCAAATAAAATGGTTCTATGTGCTATGTTACGTATATTTTCCTTTTGACGTGTGTTGTGCTGATGAATATCAGAGTTAAGATTTAAAATATTCAGGTTGTGTCGTATGTTTAAGATAGTTTCATAAATATATAGTCCCGGTAAAGTTAAAAGTCGAAATCTCTATAAATTGATTCACGGGAACACCTTCTCCATTTTTTAAAAATTTCTCTTGGTGCTCTTTTTTGTATTTTAAAAATTCTTTTACTCTGGTACACTCCACCCCAAAAAATAATACCATATCGTAACAGCGATTCGAAGTAACCCAAGTATATACTTTTCATATGTTCGATTTTGAATTGCTCTCTCAATATACGTAATGCAAAACATACTTTGATCAGTTTCTTGGACAAATCATCAATATGTGCTTTCCAACTCATATTTTCATCTATTTTAAGACCTAAAAATGCAGTGTTTTTCACACAATTTATTATTTCCAACTCAATAATAACATCTGACATTGTGAATCCCTGTTCTATGGTTCTGTTATCATGCACATTTTTGAAGTACATCAAATTCGTTTTTGAGTTATTTAGAACCAACTTATTTAATTTAAACCATGATGTAGTTTGCTCAAGAGCTAAATTAGTACATTTTGATGCCTCTGTGTCATCTCTACCTGTGATAACAATAGTGGTATCGTCCGCAAACATTGTGATCTTGGACTTCGGTACATTTATATTAAAATCATTCATATATAAGATAAAAAGCAATGGTCCTAATACTGACCCCTTTTCGAACCCAAGGGTGGTATATTTTGTTTGTATTGTTTTTTTTGGCTTCAGAACTTTGATTCAAATTATTGTTTCTTTTAGGACCGGTTGTTACCGCCGAAGTCACTTTTTCCCTCTCTTGTAGCGATCTCGAGGGCTTCTCTGAAGGTAGCAGGGGATTGCGTCATCAGGTGTCGTTTGATCGGTTTCCGCAGTCCATTCATAAAGTAGGTCAGGAGATTGCGCTGAACTACTTCTCGCTCAATCACATTCCGTGGTTCCTCGGCGCCAACTACCAATGTCAAATATCCCGCTTTCTGTGGCGGCCATCCATAGTTCGGAACCGTTTCTCCAAGTCGCTGTTTACAGTTCATGCACTCATGAAGAAGCTGTATGGCCGGTGAAGACGTTACATATCTGTCTGTCAGTGCTTTCCTCATCTGAGCATCTGTCGGAGTAGAATAGTTTGCAAGTACACGGAGATAATCTTTGGTCGCACCCGTTACATGATACGCTAATCTTACAATTTATCCGCGTCGCTCCGCCAGCTTAACTCACGGATTCAAAAATGATGCTGGGGAGCCTCTTTTTGTATCACCATCAAATTCAGCTACCATTGAGATAACACCTCTGTGATTGTCGTTAGTTTCCACCGTCGTATCTTCTTAGTCTAGTACCTGATGATATTCAATACATCTGAACTCGAGCCCACTGGACTCCATGTACTTCCGAAACACATGAATGGTCAAACAATAACTTGATAACACTTTTATCTTGACGAATACAAATCGTACATGACTGATCTGATTTTCCATCACACTGATTTGAGATGATGAAAGAAAGATAGAAGGAATTAACGTCACCAAAAATGAAAAAATAAACTCACTAGGTCTTGTGATATCGATGGTGTCCGGGTGAAAAGATGTAACCCACATTTATGAAACCTTTCAGGAGACACAAAAAAACTGACTGGCAAGATGTCTTTAATTGTTTTAAAACGGAGTGAACTATTAACTGAAACCGCATTTTTTTTTTGAAATCGTAATGGCTGTGCTATGTAACTAGAACTCGCATTTTCAAAGTTGAATGAAGAAAATTGTCCACTTTGTGGCTTGGTCCTTTTTGCCTGTTTTCTATCAAATGGTTGCCTAACAAGACTGTAGGTTAGGTAGGAGGTTACGTCTAAATGGCTTTATTCGATCGAACGAAGTAGTTCTCACTCGTCTGCGAGTGGGACACACACTTTTAACCCATTCCTATCTCTTCACCCCCGATAAAATCGTCCCTAGATGTGAGATTTGTAACGAGATTTTAACTGTTCGACACATATTACTCGAGTGTCAGAAATATACTGCTCTGAGGAGACAGCTTCGTATGGAAGACACAATGTCAAAGATTTTAGGGAATAATTCAAAATCGATAGATACCATATTCAGCTTTCTAAGATTATCGAAGCTATTGGATCTCATTTGACATGCTCGTGGATCTGCGTTAGACGATAAAGTCGTCTTGTTACCAGTATCATTTTTCAAACTGCCCGAATCAGGACATTTCCATGTCCGTTCAAGATGACGTTGTTTGTGCAATCATCTTTCACCAATGTACTGCTTTTTGACATTTGATACTTATTCTTGATGCCGATCTCTTGGGATAGACATCAGGAGTATTTTAAATCAAACCATATTCCACCATATATCTATTATGGTTTGTCGTTCCTCCACTCCTATTTGAGGGGGAGTTTGAACTGAGAACAAGTAATAAAACGTTCTCATCCTAGTCCCATGGGTGTGACCCTTTACAGCACACACATGTTCGGTTTTAACAAATTAGTGTATAACGTCTTTAGACACTGTAGACATAGTTTAGTCTTAGTCTTAGTTTAATGTATTTAGGTGTTCTCATCAAAATTTCACTTCCACCTTTATATCACACTTTTCACCTTTTGTTGCAACATATTACGACAGGCGCTAAATGACCTCGCTGTCGATGCGCCTTAAAACTCTAATATTCATTCATTCATTCGATCGAACGGCATATGTGTGAAAGTTTTCTGAGCAAGTTTGGAATTTATTTATGGGAGTGATTACATTTCGGCCAATGATTTATATCAAACTAAACTTTTTAAACCATCATTTTATTCACTTTTCAAACACCTTTCTCGAAAGTTATACTTCTTCGTTCGTAAATTAAGGATAGGTAGTCATTATAGGTTTATTTTCTTATTCAATAATTCCTTCAACCCTCTTCCGAGGAAATCGGAATGGTTAGCAGCTTACAATTATCAGCCTACTAACTTATAAATGTGGCTTATAACATTACATGATATGAAGTAAATCCATTCTAGTGAGGATCATGAATCATCATTGTAGGCGTACATATTATTCTAAATCACAAATCGTTTTTTTTTGTTTTAAACAAATTGAATTATTTGATAATTATCATTTCAATTCAAATGTCTAGTACAAAGTTGTACATGTATAGATATGGAATATAAACTCCTTGGTTAACAACAAGGTGTATTAATCATCTTCAGCGTTATAAATGGTGTCCTCTTCATCTGTTTCTTGAACTGTCACACTAACACTTTCAACGGGGATGCATATTCAGAAACTCATCATGATAACGAAGTGGAATTATATTTTTGGTACAAAGATCTTCTAGATCTGTATATTGGGCAGTAGGAATTGGGAGTTTTGACTTGTAGAGACACCCTGGAATGTTGGCTACAGGGTTAAATTAAATTGAAAAGGTAGTTTCACTATGTTATCTCCTGCCAGCCCTCTGATTTGAGCCAAAGATGACTGTAAAAGCCTCCGTTCCTTGTTCGAATGAATATAATACAAGAAATTGTCACAAAACGTGTTATGAATTCAAAGAGAATAAGAGAAATAGTGATACAGTGCTACATAATGGTATGAAAATCTACCAGTATCTGTGCAAAATGCTCGAGACATCAAGGAATTTAAAAGAGAATGTAGGCCTAGTAAATATATAGTGGCAAATGTAAATAGATTTGATAAACATAATGACCTGACAGGATACCTTTGATTAAGTTAGAATTAGTTGTATTATGTATTTCTTATTATATCATTAGTATTATCATTATGTACTGAGATATAGCTATTTATGCTAAATAAAGACATTACTTACTTACATTTCCACTGGAAAGTCTTTTCCAAAAGCTGCAATCCTCATCGATTTGAACTTTATCTTTTGTCCATCAGATGAGTTTTGTATCTTACTTGGCAACCGATTTTTTTGAATCAACTTCCAGTCTTGAAAAAACGAATGATCCAAAACCTTGACGTCGTATGGGCCAGGTTTTATTCGGGCATTACTGATCAGCGTAGGCCATTCTGAAGGACCCCAAATTGTTTCATCTTTCAATGCTTATTTCAATGCCCGGGTAAGTACCCGGGACTGTTAATGAAGTTGGGATTGTTTCTTTGAATCTGCTTCTAGAAGAAGTGAACCGACTCGGAGGCGCTTGATGCTCCGAACTTTTCCAATGTATTGTTCAATAAATCTATTAATCTTGAAAGGAGAGATGTTATTAAACGTATCAGTTATGCCGGATCTATTCATTACGAAGAAAGTAGGTGCAGTTTTATTGTTGTTGATCACGATTGTACGGTTGATAATATTGTTGAAGAGGGAGGGAATTGTGCTTATTCATTGATTTATTTATTCGTCAAGAATCTCTACAAATTGTAGGGTCAACCGGGGTAAGTGTGGCACCATTTTGCATGTTTTGACTTCAGAGCATATAATTGATGACAGCAATCAAAATATATAAAAAAAGTTATATAGAACAGTTATTTACTTTGGTAATATTGTTATTATGCGTATAAAACATAAAAAACATACTTGATTATAAATGTAAATAATTAAAACATAAATGTTTATACGTGCCACACTTTTCCTCTCCTTTGGGGTAAGTGTGGCATCATCAGGGGCAACTGTGGGGCAACCCTGGTGTTTTTACATGATATATGGTATTTAGGAGCCAGGGGAAAGTGTGGCATGCTTGGAAATACATTCAGTAATGCACATTATTTTTTGTATTTTTTTATTTTAAGTTTTTGCATACAAAAATGCCAACTATTCAAAGAATCGTTCGTTCTTATCCTTACAAAAATAGCATTTTTTTGTGTTTTAAAATTTAGGGGACTGAACATTGCTAGAAAATGTGAAAAATAACGGTTAAAGTCATAGCTAGCCTACTATTATTAGACTTAACGTTCATAAACATCTACAGCCCGCGAGAACACATATCGGATTCGCTCTCCATACTGTGTTAACCTCGGTTCAGGGAGAATACCCAGTATTTGGGAAACTTTGATGAATGATATATCATCTTCTTGAGTACAAAAATATTTTTTTGTGTTGTCAAGGCATTTTAATGACATCACACTTAGTTCATCTTCGTCACCATACTCGTCCTCTTCTGGCGGTCTCTGTACAGTACAAACATATTTGTAACTTACATTCGTCCTTGTCTTACCGCTCAGCTTTTTTTCAAAACATACAAGAACAAAAGTTCCTTGCTTCAAATCACTTTGATTTTGTACACTCTTGACCGTAATGGGCGATTCGTTCACTTCCTCTGGGTCATCAATTGAACTTCCATCACTTTCAACAATTGCAGTTTTTTTCTGACGGCAGAGTGTCTTCGGTATAGGTTTAGTCTTCTGGATAGTCTTCTTTTTACCCTCCTCAACCTTTTTTTTTTAGGAACTTTTTTTTTTGTGTCTACTGACTTTTTTCTATAAATCAAGTCTGTGAAATATTCTTCGGTTGTAATTACCTCTGCAACATCAATACGTCGTTTGACTGTTGGTTTGGTGGTCGTCTGGGCCACGGTTTTTAGAAGAATCTTTTCAAAAGATTTACTTGGGGACTCGTCGGGGATTGGACCAGATTTTGGAGTTACCATGCCAAGTGGCAATGGAATTGGGCCTCGGTCTTCATTACTCGGAGTGTTGACAGTATCCATTACTTGGAGTATAGCAGGCTCGCTTGGCCTAGTTGTTTCGTCCAGGCCTAGGCTTATAGTAGGACTAGCTGAATTGACGACCAAATTCGGAATCGCTTGATCAGTACAATTGTTTTTTTTTTAAAACGTTCTAACTTTTGAGGATCGAAGTTAGATTCGTGTATGGCGTTGCGGTTGACTGGGTTTGGCAGAGATGCGTCAAAAATGCCACTCTTTACAAATCCACTAATAATTTTTTCAGGCTGCACAGCTGTCCAGGCTTTTCCAAGAAGGTTTGCAAAAGCCGACTCGGGAAGTCGTTTTCCATAATTATGGCGAGACCATTCAGTGAGAAGAGCATCCCATCGGCTTTTCATGCCACGAAAAACGGAAACATCAAGGGGTTGGAGTAAATGTGATGTATGTGGGGGTAATTTGAGAATGATCACATTAGGTTTGATTGCCATTTCGACAAGATTCACACTAATGTGCGATAGGTGACCATCGTAGATCAGCACAGTTGGGAAGAGTGTTCGTGTATCAATGTTCATCAGAAAAACTTTGGAAAACCAGGAAAGAAACACCTCCTCCGTCATCCACCCTTTGTCGGACACATAATAGGACGTGCCTGGGTAGGGAGTTTCTCCAAACATAGAGTCCCACATCTTCTTTCCCTTATGTAATATCATTGGAGGCATTTTGCTTCCACTGGCACTGACGCATGCAAGAACAGTGGTGAATTCCCTCTCACTACCACCAGTCACCCTCTTGGCTGGTTGACCCTTCCCAGCAACTACTCGGGTACTACCCGGATCACTATTGAAACCAGATTCATCGCAGTTGTAAATGCGTTCTGGATTGTCGGTAAGACCATTGTCCTTTAAAATTTTCTCAAGTTTGTCGTAGAAGTCATAGATTATGAATGGGTCTCCCGACTGTCTTGCTCGTGAACCCTCGAGCCTTTCTGGTTTTTTTAGACTTAGGGACCAACGCTGGCTGAACCCTTTTCACCAATCGTGAGATGGCCGGCCATTAATAAATGAGGTTTCAATTTCATTGTTGTGCACATATGCTTGAACAGCATCCAATGTCTTCTCTTTGGTTAAGCCAAATCCCCACTTATTCATAATTTTAAGGTATTTGGCAAGCTTTTCCTCAACATCCTTGGGCAGGACTGTTCCTCGGCCCCCTCCATTAACAACAGACAAGGTACATTTCCGGTTGAATTTTCCTTTCCAGCCCTTAATCTTCAGACCAAGTGTTGATCTAGGGATATTAAACTGTTTGGATGCTCCTTTAATAGTCAATTGGCCTCCCTGTACTTTTAAAATGGCTTCCTTCAAATTCTCTTCCGACTATCGGCCTCCAACTCCTCGGTCACCTTTTCTCTTGTAATTCCTGGGCATGGTAGGCTAGGGGTCTGCTTCAGGCAGGTGAGTAGCATTTACAACCTTAACCTATAAAAAACACATGTTTTAGGTTAGCTGTAGGCCTACGGCACTATAAAAGTGAGTTAATATGGGCAAGTATATGTGGGCCTAAACCAAAAGCTAGATCTATGAAAAACAGGCTCAACTCTAATTCTAGTTATATTCTTACCTCTTTTAAATCAGCAAAAGCATCAAACCACCATAATTTTCTTTAGGCCTAAACTGGAATCAAACAATCTTCAGAATCACGATTTTTCTCATGGCCATGTGGAAAAGTAAACCAAAGCACTTGCATGTATTCAACATCACCAATCTTTAAAATCATGGTGCCACTCTTACCCCTGGGATTAATTTTTACTGTGGTAAGTGTGGCACCCAAATTAAAATGTAAACCAAATATGAAAATAATATTTTTATGTTTGATAAAGCTTCTAACAATGTATGTGCAGATCATTAAATAATTGTAATTAAAACAAAAAAAATCCCCTTATATTTATTCAAAACATTGCGGACCAGTAACGAAATAGGTATCACAATAAAATATCAAAGTCGAATAAAAATTTGTTGTAGCTTGAGTATTCTTTTTTTTTTCTTTCAACTATTGATATAAACATGAGCTATAGTGAACATGAAAGAACTTTTTTTTCCAAGTTTTTTCATGCAGAATTAACAAAGATATTGATGGGTGCCACACTCACCCCGGTTGACCCTACTCTGTACAGGTGGTAGGTTTATAGGGGGGTTACTTTGGGGAGTGGGGCTGTTTAGTGGTGGGGGGTTGTTTTGGGAAGTTTTTTTTCGTTTGATTGGAATGTTACTCATTTTAGTCCCACGAGAAGCTAGGGAAGTATATGCCCGCCTGCGCATTGGACATACCCATCTGACACACGGATTTATCCTGAGGAGAGAAGAGCCACCTGATTGTGAGGAGTGCCTTGAGCCACTCACAGTTCACCACCTCCCAGTCGACTGTGACAGGTTCCGGGATCTGCGCCGGCGCCTGCGCATGCCGGATGACTTGTCACGGGTTCTCTGTGATGATTCAGAAAGCGTATCCTGTGTTCTTGAGTTCACGAGGAAAGCAGGACTCTTGAACCTGATATGATAACAACTCAGCTGCGGTTATTTTTTCCATCTCTTATTTTCTTTGCACTTGTGTGATTGTTTGTGTTTGGTATGTATGTATTCATATGTGTGAGTGTGTGCGAGTATGTGAGTATGAATACATCCCCTCTGGGTTTCAATCTTCGAAGCATTGAACAAACGATCAAAATGACGTTTTTAATACAATTATTTTGCTCAGCTATCAGTATATCAGTGTGTGTGACCATTTACACCATACACACATTTGTTTTATTGTTCATTGCTCTCAACATTCTACAGGTTTCATGACGGTGAAATTTTTAAAGATCACGATCATAACACGTGACTATTAAATTGGTTCAATACATCGTATAGGCGCAAAATGACCTCGGTGTCGACGCGCCTCAAAACCTCAAAAATATATGATACTTGATTGACAATTTATATTGATTATATGGATCGATATTGTTTGATATGCTACAATGTTGCATGTGTTGTGAGCATTATTGTCACCCACACTATCTTTCTGTGATCTTGAGCTCATTTATTCGTTCATTCATCCATCTTTGTTTTATCCCGTATTTCTCGTAGCGTATTATTAACGCCTGCTCCATCCTGTTCCATCTGAATCTTCACTGTTTCTACCCTTGTAGATGTTTCTTCGATTTCCTCGCGTATTTCTAGCGCCGTCGCACTAGCTCTATTCAACCCTATCATCTAATCGTCCCAGTACCTGTTCCTGTTCAAGTATACTATTTTCCTGTCTATCAAACCTCTCTGCTATGTTGATTCTTTCTTGTTCATCCATCTTGGCTGACATAGCCTGGATTGTCTGTAGTATGTTTGTGTCATTGTTTTGTTGTCCTGCATCATTTCAATCAGTGTAATGTTAGAGGCCTCACCTATTTGACCTTTTCCATTCCTTTCCCCCGTACTGTACACATCTTCACTTTTGTCCATGGTTTCCATGTTATTGGGACCATGGCTGCTGTCTTGTGTAGTATCATAATTGTATTCTATACCTATAATGGCGTGTACTTGTGCAGTTGTGTACTGTTGTTCTGTGTCCATTTCCCTTTTGTCCTCCAGTATTTGATTAATATTATTATCGTTC
Organism: Brachyptera risi; assembly: GCA_964007535.1. NCBI lineage: Eukaryota > Metazoa > Arthropoda > Insecta > Plecoptera > Taeniopterygidae > Brachyptera > Brachyptera risi. The sequence goes on along the minus strand of CAXFZR010000016.1, from coordinate 1,098,267 downwards.
AAAGTGCTCAAAGTGCTGACCTCACTTGATATGTCTCAAGATCTGACTTGTAATATGCCATGATATTAACATAATATATATTCAACTGTACTATTATTTATAGGTGAATTGCAACTTCTCGTGGTTTACTTCGAAGTCCATCACAAGCCCCTTAGATGTAGTAATAAGACAATTTCTTAGTCCACCTGGCCTAGGCTTGTTCTTTTAACATACTGGCGCATGTTACACCTTCCTGTGAATGGTATCATCTCCTCGTCGATTGAGTAGTTTAAATCATTGCGTGGCAGCCGAAGACATTGACGGCACACGGCATCAATGACAGACTGGACCTTCCAGAGCCGGTTCTTCTTTACTTCTTCTCTGCCACCCTCAGTTTCTACAGAGTGTGTCTTGGTCACGCAATCTGTCACGCGTAATTACTTGAGCAATTCACGGCATCTCCAGGCCTTGCTGCCCATACACGCAGGTTCTAGGCAATCGAATGCTGCCCACAGTAACATGCATCCCGTACATTTTCCGCATTAGATCTTGGTTCATTCTCCGACCTTGTAAACAAGGGATTTGTAATAACTCATCTCTCATCTCAAGATGCCCTTCTAGACACCAACTTTTCTTCTACATCAAGAATGATGTTTGTTTTACTCAATGGTAAAACCAACAATTCTCATGTGACGAACAGTTGATTTGTAATCATATTGAATTGAAAAATTCAAGCAGTATGTGTGTACCATATGGCTATGCGAAGAATATATTCGATCACCTGTAGTTGTACAGAGTTTTGTCATCGGTGAGGTATCGTCCAGGGTACGGTCGTAGCAAGTTTGTTCGCAGAGGAAAGACGCCAAAAACACTGGGCAAGTGTATGCCATTCAAGTCTAGTGGTTGAGGAAGAGGCAATGACTCTTGTATGATGGCCTTTCCTTAAGACCCCGCCATCACTCAGGCGTCCAGCTGCCCCAATATCTTCTAGCGTAAACAAGTACTTGGCATCAAACGCAGCCATCGGCACAATACTCTCATTTCCTTTGTAATTGAACAATGTGGACCCGGCATTAAACGAAGCCTAAACGGATGTATTTTTTGTATAGATTTGTACAGAGTTGGTAGTGAATACCGATGAGTGTCCAAATATGAGATTGCGCGAAGCGTCACGCATTCATGGAAACACAGCATTACTCTTTCATTGGTCTGTACAGCAATCATTTGAAGTAATCCATACTTCAAATACTGATGGAAATATTCTTCAGGTGTTTTTTTTTCTAATAGGTTCCTTGTTGGGGACCTCAGAGGTTGGGTCAGATGGTAATGGAATGAAATCTGAAACATGCTTCCAAATGTCTCGCCTCTGTGGTACAGGTTCTTGTCTTCGACGAGGTTGCGCGATGGGAGCTCGCGTTACTCGAGGTACGCTGGAGGATGCATGACTTGCCTTGACCGTCTCCTAATTGGCGTTGATGTCTCAGCTGGCACGAATCTGCTATGTTCTTCAATAGCACGTGAGGTGGAGTGACCGATCACTTGAGCGCCAAGATTCTAAAACAATATATATTTATACATCACATATATTTATATGAAATATTACTGAGCACAAAAACTGTAATCGATCATCTTCAAACACATGGCGCTAGGCCAAGGCTAGGATCCACAGAAACGGTAGGCACCTCTTTTTCTCCATTGTTAGATGCGTCGGAACTTGAATTCCCAGATTCGATCCTTGACTGCAATAAAATAGCAACATTTTCCTCATCATCTGACAGAATATCGAGGTCAGAATCATTCAAAATATCTTCTACGTCGTTTTTGATCAAATTTCCATCTGAAAATGAGAATAAATTATTTCAGGTCATGTCCGAATTGTGCATCATGTCCGATTGTATGATGTGTAATACAAGTAGATTCATCCATCCATCAAAGCTACACTTTCCATGTTCAAAATAAACGAAATTGCCATTCAGGACATTTCAGGGGGGGACAATTTGAAAATAACAACGAAATTGAGGTGAAATGTGTATTTACTTCGATAATGAATAATCGAGTTGGTAAAATGATGTAACTTACTTTCTCCAGTTCGTATCCGTCACTTTTCGAACTGTTGAAGCTCAATCGAGTTGAATTTACTGCTGATTCAGAGCTTCACTCCAGCGGAGAAATCTGAACTATTGTTTTTACCGACATTTCGATATGGACGGGCGCGAGAAATTTGAATAACTAAGTATTGTTTACCACACGCGGGGACCGAGGAGATGGTCTTTTCATCGACCGTCGGTCATCTGGATTGACGTCAGGTTGTTCTTTGACAACGGTGTAAATAAAGATGCAGCCGCGAAATGGTGTTCTTGGAATATATGCCCGTCGATTGGCTGCACGAGAAAAGCTGTGTACAGCATTTTGAATGGTTGCTGCTCTACCATGCTTCTCCCAACAGCTCAGACACTTGAAATTGTGTCACAGTGTTGCCAACATTTGTCCGTAACCTCATCTCAATTGCTTGCGTATGATACTTTTCCATTGGCTCACAAAATCCGACGTCGTGTGGCTGCAAGCGATGAGATGTGTGTCACGGCAGAGTTCAAGGGCTTGAATGTTCCGGCTGTGCGTCGTGTGGCTGTCCACAAGAATCACTACTATCTCTTCTCGGGTTCACATGCTCCAACGAACAAATAGCTCGCTGTTGGTGTCACGGGGGAACTCCAGACCCACTCTAAGCGATTGTAAGTGGAAATCAACAACACATCGTGTTTCGTGAGACCAATCTGCTCCAATTATTGAGTCACTAGACAGAATTGGTACAACGTGAAAACCAATGAAATGACAGTTATTGCCGATTGCGACCGATAAAACTGTTCAACATGCGATACGTCGACACGTCATACCGAACGCACTTTCAATCTTCACACCCGTGATCGGGAGTCGTGGATAATCTCTCATGAGATTTCCTTGAAAAACCGCTCGGATATGCAATTTGATACACTTCTCGTATCGAGCAACACACACACACACACACACACACTCTACGGGATAGCACAATTGAATACAAGTAGGAGTCTTTGAGATGTCTTTCCACTTCAATTGTGGCTCACTCTTTGAACCAGTCATCGACAAGACCTATAGAACTGACGTGAGCCGAGTTATTCACCTCCACTTGTATGTCACTAGCCCCATAGGTGTGACCCTTTACAGCACACACATGTTCGGTTTTAACAAATCAGTGTATAACGTCTTAGTGGATAGTTTAGTCTTAGTTTTATATATTGAGGTGTTCTCATCTAAATTTCACTCGCACCTTTAAATAACACTACTCACCTCCTTGTTCAGCAACTTATTTTGACAAGCGCTAAATGACCTCGCTGTCGATGCGCCTTGAAACCCTAATAATATTCGCTCAGTCGTTGTTAAGTTCCAGCCGATTATCTCGGGCGTCCGCGTCTCTCGCTGCTGCTGGCCTCGTCAGTCGCACCCCCCCCCCCCTCCCCCACGATCACGCCACTGTGTACTGGAGGCTGGTGTCGCTGATCCTCGGGACTGATGTCGTACTAGAGGGTTTGCACCGTCTTTGTCAATATGCTTAGATGCAACAGCTTCTGCATTCTTCTCCTGACGTCTGTATGAAGCGTCGTCCATTTCCCGCAGGATTGTCAGCATCTCGGCAGGCGTCCTCACTCTGGGCAGTTATTCTGTAACTCGAGAATGAAAGGAAAGCGGCTCACCTACGTTTTGTGCTGACGATTGCGTATACATTAACATGGTGTTTCAAATGGGCTCTGGCACTTCTATCGCGCTTTCATATCGTTTTCAGTTATATAATAGAGGCCCCGAGATTACGACGTTATCAACATTTGCCGGGAACAAATGACTGATTATCCTTGGAAAAACCCCGTGATGGCATGGAGGTCGTTGAATATTTGATTCTCCTCATCCAGGAGGAGAGAAATTTCCTGACTACGCTCACAGGTAAGAACATCATTGGTATGAATTTTTCAAACAGGAGAAACGTAATCTTCACCCACGTAATAACAATAACACTAACATGTGGATCATATGATCATGCCAGATCTTTGTGGAGCAGACCTAACCTTAATCGCACGAGTGTCGGAATCAATCCAGTCTCCTCCAATACGTGAGCTTATGCACGGCAGGACCAAGAACATTCCGAAGCGTCATCAACTGGAGCCACGCTATGCACGTGTGAGAACGGGCTTGATCCTCACCATGTGAAATGTTTTCCACATCGAAGTTTGCTGATTTCTTTTCTCTCTTCACTTTTTCCTCTCTGGATTTTTTTCCTCCTTGTTCCAAAATTGTCATCTTTCCTTTCCTCAAAACTGTCTCTTCCTTCGAAGATTCTATTCCTTTATTCAATGCTTTATTTTCTAGCTTCAATGCTCATTTCATTCATACACTTCAGTTTCAGATTGCTTTCAACGTGTTGAATCATAGCAATATGAAGAAAGCATCATACAGTATACAAACATCTTGTCCCAATCCAGTCTTATCCCGGTGCAATATAACCGAGCCGTTGACGCGCCGTAAAACCACAATAATTCATTCATTCGATGCTATAACGTCTGGAGCCATAAAATCTCTTTGAGAACCAATATCACACACACCAATAGTTAAATTGACGTCCGTAGGTTTGGAGGAATGCGTAAGAGTTCCCACTTCCACTTCCAAAATGTCGTCATCTTCAGGGAAAATGACCATCTCTCTTTCCTCACCATTCTCAGCATGATTGGGAAAATCTCCTTCGTTTACAGTCGAAGTGGTATCGATCAGCTGTGTATCGATAATTGCAGGCGGCTCTGGCTTCGTTAGTTTCGTTCTGTCGTTTGGCAACTTTCTACGCTTGGAAAATTGTCGACCTTCATGAGAAAGAGAACATAATCAATAGATATTCATGAACAATATTGTATTTCATATGGCCTTGAAATGGTGGGGCTTGAGTAGGTTAGGTGCAAAGTATGCTAGGACCTAGACTTCTTTGATCTATGGTCTGGGCCCATTAGCAGTGCCAGAAGGGAAAAGTTGGGATATGGGTGTGATAAACTACTGGAAACCAGCTTGGAGGTCTAGGCTGACAAGCCAAATTGCCAGGCGTCACATGATGAAATATGTACCTGCTCCGATGAATATCGTGCAGGAATCGGAGCAGGACGAACATCTGAGAGCCTGCCATCAACATAGTGGTCACTACGGATGTTGGTGTGTCGTTACTTACACTCGAACTGTTGTTCCTTCTCTCCCACACGCACATCGTTCACACATTTCGGCGTTTTTCTTTGGTTTCGCAAACAGGAAAAAGTAACACCTATCATATGTGGTTTATGGTAATAACGAGAATCATGTTTAACTACATGGTTTTCTGCTTCTGCTCTCGTTTCGTCTCTCGATTCTTCTATGCCAAATATGATGAGATTTCTCATTCTTGTTGCTGCTTCCCTATACTCTTCCATGCGATCAATGCACACGTTCAATCTTTCAACCTCTGTTAATAAAGTCTCGCACTTGCCTGTCAGCTGTTCCATTTTTTCATAATTTTCGAGAACATTTACTTCCATATCTGCAAATTTTTTCTCCATGTTGTCAAGTTTTCTATTCAAATTCTCGAAATTGGTCGCGTTATCCGTTTTTTTGGCGCGTGAGTAGATTGAAAATATCCTCATTTGTGTGGTTGGGGCCTGGGTTAATTTCCACCCCACCAATGACTAGTAGAATTGCAATTATTGCCCCAATAAAAAAATAAAAAGAGTAATAAAAGAGTAATCTGGGGGCCCTCAGGGGGCCCCCAAAATCCGGGGCCCCAGGCGCGCGCCTAGGCCTAAACGCTCCACTGGCCATCGGAGGTGTTGTAGCCTTGATATTTTCTCGGTGAGTCAATCACCATTGCGAAGGCAGACCATCCAAACACGCAACTCGTTTGCCACCATCCCAGGAGTTGGCATCGGCTGCTCTCTCAAATCTACCGAACCAATCGTGAAAAGATTCTTCATTGAAACGAAACACTTTGGGCTTGACAATCATCGGCATGGTTGACTTGAGTTTCCTACTTTTCCGAAGAGAACGATCACCGAATTCTACATCCTCACTATCGGTATCTCCCAGCCGACCCTCACTTCTGACCCCGCAACGAAAGGGTGGAAGTTCGCCAACCCGTCGCCTCAGAATGCTTTTGTACCAACTCCAACATTCAGTAACACTGGAAGCAGCATGTTGAAAAATGAAATCATTTATTAAGATTCAGTTTACTAAATATTTACCATATGAACAATTGGTATCATTGGCAATACAAAACTGACTTGAATTAGATGACCACACATTTTCTAGCTGTACACACACCCCTAAAATCATCCACTTCCCGTTGGAGATAGAACATTTTACATATTCAAGCTCGAATATTATAATATGATTTGTTCCATGTCTAACATTATGGGGTTATAAATAATGGAATATTAGGAACTTTCGGAAGTAACACACATTATTTGATTGGTGGTAACTTTTATTGATATATTACACAATACAGTCTTTCAAGATTATTATTTTACTCCTAGGTCTATTTTGTTTAATACGCTAGGCGGATTATTAATTACTATACGTATTGAAAAATACTGGAACATTTTCAAATTCACAAACTAATGTGTGTTAAATACACCTAACTAGTGAGACATCCATGGCGAAACAAACGCTCTTTTAAAATATATAAACTCTTGAACTTTGAAATTTGTAAAAACTTTCAACTCTTAAAATCCAATCTGCTCTAGATGAATTTAGGTACGTTTGCTGTTCAGCGTTGAGCATGTTCTTTGCAACGCGCATTCAACACTCGAATCGATGCATTTCTGGTTGATAAATACAACCCCCTTGGTGGTAACGCTTCGTTGCGGTGAGAAAAGATGGACCGGGTTCACCTTCCAAAGTCACACTGTTGCGATCACGTCAATAACTCGTGCACTGATAAGTCTAAGCACAAATAAAGTTGGCTGTTGCATTTGCTCAATGCTGAACAGTAACCCAACCTCGCTTACATGAAACAAAGCAGAATAAAATGCACAACCTACAGTGGGGAAGTAACGCATCATGCTTGAAATATCCTTCTTCTTATTTCCTTGAATAGGAACATTAACATTCAATGGCAATACAAAATTACTTGAATCCTCGTTGGTTTTCTGTTTTTTTACCTCTGGCAAGTGTTGTTCGTGAAAGTCGGACCGTTGTAAATTACTACGGAAGAATAACCGGTACTTAATTCTCAACGGTTGATCTTTTTCATAAAGTAAGTGTTCAACTGTACAATACGGAACTCGGAGAATTGCATTCCGGCTCTTGCAATTTCAAAATTGAGACAATCTTTTTTGTGCATTTGAATCACATTTAGATTCACTTTTCCCTTGGGCATGGCAATAAGATTGCGTAGTGGACTTACAGGGCTGAGAACCTCGACTATTTTCAAGTTCCTCTCAATTCCAGAGTGTACTGCATCCACTTCTTGTACGTTACCATGCCCAGGTTCACAACATTTTTTGTTCCATCCGTACAATATCGTGTTCTGACTGGAATATTTTTAATGCTGGAGACATTATTGAATTTTTATTTTGGGGAACGCATGAGTCCGACCACATTACAATATTCCTAACATACGGACTGTCAGAAACCTCCGTCTTGAGTATAGGATACACCGCACTTGCAATATGGTTTCCAGCTCTGCCGGATGTATATTCGTGCCTTATTGCGTAGTACGTTTTACCGTTGGTCAAACAATGCGCAGTAAGGTTATAGACACTCAATTTGTGTTTATACAAAAATTCGATTCATTGGCTCTGAGAAGTGAAATTACATTTTGTAAGTCGAAAGTGATCACCGCTGTTTCATTTTGAACTCTGGTCTCGAAGCATGAACTATCTGAATCCCTTTCCTCTTTTTCCTCTAACTTTTTTACCTTATGAGACTCATACTTCTCTCTGTTGGTCCGAGGGGGTTGCATTGTTGCGCATCTCTTCACACAAATCACACCTGTCTTTCTGGGGTTTATAAAATGACAAGTTGAATTCCGTATTGCATATGTATTGATATACATTCAGTTTCACGGCCTCGTCTCTACCCACTTTTTCAACACACAACCGGCACATTTGCTGAACCGTAAGTCTTGCATCTAAATATTCTTTTTTTGAAGAGGAACGACAGTAATGAGATTGTACTCTTGGGAACGCATCAATATGTTCCTTCACAACTTTCACTTTATCAGACTAAGTGACTCGACTCCCTGTTTGCCCTTCAGAAGGGGACCTCGGAATGCCTGTATTTATAGTTTTTTGTCACCTTGTTACTGTAAAAATTTCTACTGACATTTTTTATCAAGGCTCCGGGCTTCGGAAGCCTTCATCACCAGGTCCTTAGCCTTGTCGCTCTTATTGAGCACTATGAAGAGTTTATCCTCCCTAGTACTCCTCAGGGACCTAATCTGCTCGCTTCCCGGCTTGTCTTGAATGTACTCTCTCACCCCCATCAGCACTCCCTTGGAAGACCGCCCGCCGCCCTCCACCGCCCAGGCAAAGGTATCCCTCACCTTTGTTCGGCGGGGCAGCTACCGTCATCGCCTTCTTCCGCTCTTTAGTGGTGAAGATCTCTACCTTGCACTTCGCATCCCGGAAGATGGCTTGGGTCATGCGTCTAAGCCTCACCCCAGACATCGTGTTGAGGAGTTGGATAGCCACAGCCGGGTCCCCTTGGGCCTCCTCCTTCAGCGCCTGAAGGCTGGCCCAGACCGCGGCTTCCGACCCATCATAGTGTGCCTTGACTATTTTCTGGGTCGTCTGCACGATATCACCCTCACGGTTCTTTCGTCGGGTGACCTGCTCGAGAAGGCCTCTTGGATCCCCCCAATCTTCGGGAATCTTTCCTTGTAGAGTTGTTGTATGGAGTCGCGCATCACTCGGTCCTTAGGTTCCACAATGACACACTTGACCGTGTCATGTGTCGTAGCCAGCGGGTTTCCATCTTTTTCGTGACGTTCCGGAAAAGTCCTCGCTCCACTGCTGGTCCGCCACTGCCTGAGAATCAGACTGCGACATGACCCCAGCCGAGCCTTCAAGCCTTCTCTCCGTACCACCACGGTTCCAGGCCTCGGTCTGAGTGGACGCACCCAGGGTCTCCCAACTCGTCTGGGTCCCTGTAGTCTCCGTTCCACCCTGCCCTTGCCTAAGGACCTTGCTCTCCAGTCTCGTAAGGTCAGCGTACTCACCGAAGAAGGACTTGACCTTGTCCTTCCTCATCTTCGCCGCTAGACCCTTCGATACCTGCACAGTCTCCTTAATCTCCCTCTTGGTGTTGACGTTTTCCTTCACCTTGTCGAGATCCCTGATCCTGTCGAGCATCTTCAGGATCGTTGTCTCGAGTAGGCGCGGGTCCTCGTTGTCCCTCCGCTTCCTCTTGCCAATTTCCTCTGCCGGGGAGCTGTCAAGATCGAGATCAATGATCTCCTTCTCAGTCAGCGTCCTTGTCGAGGCTCGGGTCTTCAGATTCCCCGCACCTGGTGGGGATCTATTAACGCAGCGTTTCCCAAACTTTCGAGGTTTGTGACCCCTATTGAGAACCTAAATAATGACGCGACCCACAGGAGGTGGGAAAAGTTGATTTGTTTTTAAGAGTATTTCTCCCTCCCGTATATATAGGCCTACGGACATTACGTACGTACTTACAAATACATGTTGATACAAACACTACCAACCAATACATAGGCCTACACGTATGCAATGAGCTATATCTTATAGACACAGCTAGCAACTATTATCGGCTGTTATGATCAATTATTTATGTCACATTTTATTATTCATTGAACAAATGTATATTCGCTTACCGAAATCTATTCTGGGGCACCGCCGTGTGAAGGGTGAGCCTGTTTGCCAGCACACAGTTTGTCAATGCGAGGTTGGATTGTAGATAACGAAACCCGCAAATCTCGTTCAATATTAAGTCTGTTGCGATATTCAGTTTTTAAAGCAGCTAGCGCGGAAAACCCTGTTTCTCACAGATACGACGTCGCAAAAGGCAGAATAATGGACATTGCTTTTTTGTGGAGTGAAGGATAATCCGATTTTCTCTCCAACCAAAACTCAGAAAGCGTTTTTGTACTAAAAGCGTCCTTGAGCGTACTATCACTGATCAAGTCTATCAATTGTTCTTCCTCACTCATCAAAAAGTCAACTGGTTCCTGGTGTGAACCAAATGGATTGGTTACCCACCCGTACCTTTCAAAGTCAAATTCATCAAAATATTTGTGAAAATTCTTCTTCATCATTTCCAAATGGTGGAGAATGCATGGAACGATATTATTCACAGTGAAGGAATTATCTTCAATGAACGTTTTCAGAAGTGGGAACGCTTCCATGTTTTTTGCTCAGCCTTATTTTTCCATAGCATTAATTTTTTCTTGAAAGCATTTATCTTGTCACTGAGTTGTATGATGTGTGTGTAATTCCCTTGGAGTGATTTATTGAGTGAATTTAATTTTTGAAAAATGTCGGCCAAATAGCATAGTTTGAGTAAGAATGAGGGGTCAATGAAAAGATCGGCATCCTCGTGATTGTTCTCATTTAAAAACATGTGAATCTCGTTTCGCAGTTCGAATACTCTGTCCAACACTTTACCCCGCGACAACCATCGTGATTCACAATAGAATAGGAGGGAAGAATGCTCAGCACCCATTTCTTCGCATAATTTAGCGAAGAATCTTGCTTTCAATGACCTGGTTTTTACGAAGTTCACAATTTTGATCACTACTTTGAGAACATCATTGAGTTCTTGACTCATTTCCTTGGATGCCAAGGCTTCACGGTGCACCATGCAGTTAGTCCATTTCATTTCGGGGGATTTTTTCTTGATTAGCGACTGGAGTCCCGCTTTTCTCCCCGACATAGCCTGCGCTCCATCTGAGCAGAGACTCAAACAATTGTTCCAATCAATGTTATATTGAGCCATATGAGAATCAAGCATCTCAAACAGTGCTTCTGCTGTTGCCTGCCCTTCAATTGGCTTGCAAAATAACATATCCTCTTCAACAGACGAATTCCCACAGTAACGGACATATGCGATTAAATGTGCATCTTTTTCGCTGTCGGTTGCCTCGTCGACTTGTAATGCAAATGTTGTCTGTGTCAGCCTTTCATTGAGCTGCTCGTTTGTGTCAGTGGACATATCGGCGATTCTTTTTTCCACTGTATTGTTGGAAAGAGGTATACTTTTTAATTGTGAGGCATACGATTCGCCTAGCATAGTTTTTACTATTTCAATAGCTGCAGGTAATAACAATTTCTCCCCAATTGTGTGAGGCTTTTTACATTTCGCAATTAAATATGAAACACGATAAGAAGCAAGGAGAGCCTTTTCCGGGATTGAAACAGTTTTATTCATAGCATTACTTTGTTTGTTTATCTCACTTAGTTTACGTTCGAAAAACTCACGCGATTTTGTTAACATAGATTTCCCATGAACAGTTTCAATATGACGTATTAGTTTATTCCTTTTCATACTCTCTGCAGAGAGAATAGTGCCGCAAAGAATGCACTTTGGCCTATCTTCTGTGCCAACAACAGTTTTTGTGAAACCAATTTCTATGAAACTTTCGTCAAATCTTCGTTTTTTTACACTCACTGGTTTTGGTAATGAGCTTGATGTACTTGTGTCGGCACTTTTTCTTGTACCACCTGTCAGAAATTTATCCATTTTGTCAACGTTTAATAACTTTAGTATATATTGAAAACAAGTGAATAACCAAATGAATAACGATGTCCTTAACTTCCATATGTCACAATATTATTGGAATATAACTATGGTACTAAATTGTAATGATATGATAAAAATTAAAAATTAAAAATAATGTTTGTTCACAACTAACACGTAAAACTAGGAAACTTGGATTTTTTTTAAAGATAAAACAGAAAATTACCACTCGCACTTCTTCACTCCAGACCTCTCAAAGAGACACTGACTGAACTAAAAGAATACATATCAAAGAAAATACACTTGAATCTGTGCTTATCTTGACAGGCGCTAAATGACCTCGCTGTCGATGCGCCTTAAAACCCTAATATTCATTCATTCATCTGTGAGAGACTTCTGATCGTCAATATTGATTCCTACAACGAACATGAGACTACAACGAACATGAAACAAATGACTCCTCGACCAAAATATGATTCAAACGAATCCCAGTTGGTATGGTGGCGAATGGTTTCGATTCATAGAGAGCATGAAATCTAGGATTGATAACTGATTGGTAGGTAGGATGACGCCTACAGCAGAATAACTTTGAAGCGTATGAGCAAAGAATATATGCACGTCGACTCTTCAACGAGGGCTCACCAGCCTCGCAATACAGGCTCTCCACCCGACTGGTACGGAGTGCTCCTATGGCCAGTCGGATGCCTGTGTTATGAACTGTATTGAGTGGCTTCACGTAGCTCTCTCGTGCCGAGTCGTACACAACACTACCATAATCCAATTTGGAACGTATTAATGCTCGGTAAAGCCGCAGCATCGTAGTGCGATCCGCTCCCCATTTGGTACCACTAAGATAACGGAGAAGTTTGAGTGACTTGAAGCACTCGATTTTGAGTTGCGAAATGTGAGATTTCCAGTTCAACTTCACGTCAAACGTCAGCCCTAGGAACTTTGTCGATTCTGCGAATGGAAGGAGTTCTCTACGAAGATATATATCTGGGTCAGGGTGCAGGCCTTTCAGACGAGAGAAACGCATGCACGTTGATTTTGATGTAGAAAACCTGAACCCAGTTTCATCTTTCCATGCTTCTAGTTTCCTAATTGCGAGTTGGATTTGGCGAGAGGCCGTAGCACTTCTCGCTGACTTACTGAATATAGCCAAGTCGTCGACAAATAAGGAAGAAGTGATTGAAGATGGAACGCTTCGAATTATACCATTTATTGCGATGGCGAACAAAGTAACACTGAGGACAGAACCCTGTGGTACACCGTTCTCTTGGATGAAATCATCCGACAACACATTACCAACTCGTACCTTGAAACGTCGGTTGGTCATGAAATTACAGATAAAATCAGGAAGATGGCCTCTGAAACCCCATTGTGATAAGGTGTTCAATATGTTGAAGCGCCAGGTAGTATCGAATGCCTTCTCAAGGTCGAAAAATACAGCTATCACTTCCTGCTTCGTAAGAAAAGCTTCCTGTATGGAGCTTTCCATACGAATTAGATGATCCAAAGTATTTCTATTTTTGCTGAATCCAGACTGTACTGTGCAAAGGAGGTTTCTTCGCTCCAACCACCAGACGAGGCGGTTGTTCAACATCCTTTCCATCACTTTACACAGACAGCTGGTCAGAGATATAGGTCTATAGCTTGATGGTGAATGCTTATCCTTGGATGGTTTCAAGATCGGTACCTGGATAGCTTGTCTCCAAGAATCAGGGAAAGTATCGGTTGAATAGATATGGTTGAACAGGTTGAGAAGGTCATTTGAAGCGGCAAGTGGCAGGTGTTTCAAGAATTGATTGTAAATTCTTCATTATACTTATTCGTCATTATACCTTTCAACACATATATTCTTCTTGACGGAGGCAATTTCTGCCTTTTTCTCATCTTGACCTCTCCAAGACTTGCAATATTTCTTCAGCTTCCCATCAGTGATCAGAAGCTTATTGGTAATGTTTCTGAATGTCAAAACGTCGCCAATTGCATTATCGGCCTCATCGGTTGTATCACTTGCAAATAGTTTGTCCGCCATGGTAGCCTGTACCATGAGCAATTCGAGAAAATGTTTCGCAACACTTGATTTCTTTCACAGTTAGACGCAGGTTGAAATTGACATTATGGCCTACAAGTATATATAACAAATTCAGCCTTAGTGGATATAGTATTTCCATGAGTCTGCCAGGCTTCACATTCAGAGATCCCTACATCATACTTCTCGGAATGCAACCAATTCAACAAATGTATCCATCCCAACACACAATAAGGTGTCCAGGGGGGGTGAGTAACCCCCCTGGATATCCCTGGCTACGCCACTGCTTCACTTCTACTATTGATAGTTCGCATGGAAGACCACCAGGTGATGCCCCAGGGAAATTATATTTCTGTGCAACGAACAAATAACATTCCTCGACAACATTGCCGGTCCTTTCTTCATACATACGGAGAGCTACCGATTCATTTACTACACCGTGTTCCGTTGCCTTGCTGATGAATGACTGGGGGTCTGATATGGCCTCAGCCAAACGCCTATCGGTGGCACATATGATATCTTCAAACTTGCTCGCGGTCAATCGGCACGAACGCTCCTTTTTCCACGACTGATTGTTTGCCTGTCCTCGGGTGCGCGACGCAATAGAAGCTCTTTCTACATATGAAAGGTCGCATAACCCCAGTTTTTTTTCAGAGTCGTCTCGACATTACCAAAGTAACTATGGTCGTTAGCTATTGCAAACAGATTTGCAGGAGAAAGAGTTTGCATTATAGGAATGCGCGACGGTGCAGCATGATTTATACAAGCACTCCTCACAATATCGATGGCTGTTGGTAGCCTACGGAGGTGGGGAGGCCGAGGGTCCGCCAAGGTTCCTTGATTAATAGGAACACTCTTTCGTAGATGAACAGACCTAACTGGGAACCATTAAATGGGCGCTTTGGTTGGTGGAACGTTTGCAGACGCTGTTTGCAAACTTCAGCTGTTGTGATTTTCTGTTTTTCTGTCACTTCTTGCACACCAAGAATCAACACGATGATGTGTTTGCAGTGTGCATAAGGGTCCACACTCGCACTGGCTCTCCGCCACACCACCATCCTCTCGGAAAAATACATCTACGGTGTAAAACAACTTCTTCATTTGTGCACGACAAATGCCCGTGACGTATGTCCCATCTGCTGTCTTCGAGTACCTTGCGGATTGGAGATATTGGCCCTTGTGCAAGTCCACGGGTCCTCGAGTCGGCTGTTTCCCAAACCTGAAGGTATAATTTTATTTATTTCTATTTTTATTGGATTTAACGACACACACTAATGATAACTAAGATATATTGATGTCAGATGAATGATTAATGATATGATGAAGGTTTTTTATGTAATGGGAAGTGTATCTGAAGGAAGCGGCATGGCCTAACCAGGCCGGTATATTAAACACGAAACCCCAAAAACACGACAGTAAAAAAGAGCCAAAGATCGTCAGGAATATTTTCTTTCGGCCATAAGTCGGATATATTTTTATCTAGTCGAAGGAGTCACGTGATTGGTGTCGCGTTGATTGTTTGAAAATTATACATACCTTTTGAGGAAGAGTTCCATCCTCTGAGATGTCACTTTTGGTAACACAGCGGCCCCATGAATATCTCTGTAAGTTTCTATTCCAGGTTTAACCATCTGGAAATTTTTCTCTTCAACCTTTTTTAGATCTTCCTTTACAAAGTTATTATTACGAATGTAATCTTGAAGCCTGGAATAGAATTGGCATATTAATTAAATGCTGGAATTATAAAAATATGATACTATTATTGATATATAGGCCTACTTCATAGTTGGATAATTTTTTGAATCTAGAATGCAAGTTTTGTAGGCCTAGACATACTTTTTAGGGTTCCATTCAAAAACTTTATTATGTAAAGGGTTTTAAGCAACTGATGAAAATAATGTAAATGTAATTAAATAAAATATTAGGCCTACCTTTATAATTACTCTTTCTCATGCTCATACCTACAAATGAGAAATATCTAAAAGGAGAGCCCAACATAGGCCTAATGTTTTATGTTACCATGTGGTTTTATTCTGAGCATTGTGGTATTATAGGCCTATTATGTGTTATTCTGTGTTTTTATTGTTACCTTTTTATCAAGTCAGCTTTTTTTCCTCTCAAAAGAGCATCACGTTTTCGGAGCTCCGACTTCAGATGTGATATAGTCCAATTCTCCATTGCAAATCTAATAATCTAACCTATTTATCTAATCGAGTTTACATTAAATTTTTATTTCTCATTCTTATTCATTTATATATATATATATATATATATATATATATATATATATATATATATGTATATATATATATATATATATATATATATATATATATATATATATATATATATATATATATATATATATATATATATATATATATATATATATATATATATATATATATATATATATATATATATATATATATATATATATATATATATATATATATATATATATATATATATATATATATATATATATATATATATATATATATATATATATATATATATATATATATATATATATATATATATATATATATATATATATATATATATATATATATATATATATATATATATATATATATATATATATATATATATATATATATATATATATATATATATATATATATATATATATATATATATATATATATATATATATATATATATATATATATATATATATATATATATATATATATATATATATATATATATATATATATATATATATATATATATATATATATATATATATATATATATATATATATATATATATATATATATATATATATATATATATACATACATATATACTACTAATCTAATAATAAAACCTGCCAATAATACCTGGACCTAGCCAGTAATAAATAAGTTTGAATAAGATTAACCTGTAAACCAGAACTAGAGGGTGGGTGTGGGCGTGAACTTGGGCAGTAGTACAGCAGCGCACTCTGCGTCGAGCTTTGCGTGAACAAGCCAATCATTACCACCCTGACCGCGATTATTGTTATTTCTCGTCGAGCTATTGTTGCTCGCGCCCGCCTGTGTCTGAACTTGCACACCCGCTTGCCTACTGCTGTTACGAGACTGGAAATCCATGGAGGTTTCGCTCTCATTCAGCTTCAGCAAATCTAACACTGCTGCCGTCGATTTGCAAACCGGAAGCAAAACATTTTTTGTGCGTTCGGGAGAATGACTTATTAACGCTCTCGCTAAACTATTGTCGGGAATAGGGGTGTCCAAATACCCCGCGGATTGAACTATGCGTCTAAAATACCCTGACATGCTAATTGAGCATTCGTTGGTATACTTTCCGCTGTAAACATCGCGATATACTTTACTTGCTGTTCATGATTCCAATATTTGTTATTGAACTCCGTTTTGAATTCCGCGTATGTACGAAAACGGTTATGTTTGATCCAGTCTAGGGCTGGTTGATTGAAACATTGTCGTGCTAAGAGTAACCTGTCCCTGTCACTAACGCCAAACATTTCAAACGAGTCATCTAACATTTCAATAAATGACATTGGATGGATGCCATCATAATTACCACTAAATCTAATGTCTTCGAGTTGCAACTGATAGCTGATGGTTTTTAGAATGTACGTATTATCTAACGCAGCAGTATCTCGAACTTGTGACGCGCTCCTTGGTTGGCTCCACGTCCGGAGTGCTTGATGAACTTGTCGTCAAGCACGAAGGCAACTACGAGTGCAGAAGAGTATAAGCAGGGATATCTAGAGCTCTGCACACACTACTCCGGACATGTAAAATACTACACGGACGGATCAAAACTGAACGGAAAAGTTGGCTGCGCATTCGTCAGCGAATCCTCCACTGTTAGTATCAGATTAGGTTCGATGAGTAGCGTATATACAGCCGAGTTATTTGCAATTGTCACCTCTCTACAGCACATTCAACAACGGCCCGAGAAGTGCTTCCTGATCTGTTCCGATTCTTTGAGTGCACTCCAAGCCTTGACTCAGATCTTTTCAACTCACCATCTAGTCCAGAAAGTTCAGACACTCCTGACCGCCCTTGCCTCGCAGGATGTCAGTGTAGTGTTCTGCTGGGTACCTGGACACGTGGGGATTGGTGGTAATGAGTCAGCGAACACTGCTGCCAAAGAGGCGACGGAGAAGGAAGATATTGATAACCCGAGAGTACCTTTCAATGATTTCAAGGCGTATTTCAAACAACTTTTCAAATCTCGTTTTCAAAAAGAATGGGACAGGGAGACCAACAACAAGCTGAAAGAAATAAAGCCTACTGTTGGTGCTTGGGAATCTTTAATCCGAGGTTCACGGAGGGAGGAAGTGGTTCTCACTCGTCTGCGAGTGGGACACACACTTTTAACCCATTCCTATCTTTTCACCCCCGAAAAAATCGTCCCCAGATGTGAAATTTGTAACGAGATTTTAACTGTCAGACACATATTGCTCGAGTGTCGGAAATATACCGCTCTGCGGAGACAGATTCGTATGGAAGACACAATATCAAAGATCCTAGGAAATAATTCAAAATCGATAGATACCATATTCATCTTCTTAAGATTATCGAACCTATTGGATCTCATTTGACATGCTCGTGTATCTGCGCCGTTGTATGCGTGTGACGACAAAGTTGTCGTGTCAACAGTATCATTTTTCAAACTTCCGCGATTAGGCTACTTATGTCTGATTAAGATGACGTTGGTTATTTAATCATCTTTTTTCGGTATTTTGATATTTGATACTTATTCTTGATGTCGATCTCATGAGATAGACATCAGGAATATTTTAAATCAAACCATATTTCAACATATATCGATCATGGTTTGTTGTTCCTCCACTCCTATTTGAGCGCGAGTTTGAACTGAGAACAGGTAGTGAAACGTTCTCCTCCTAGTCCCATGGGTGTGACCCTTTACAGCACACACATGTTCGGTTTTAACAAATTAGTGTATAACGTCTTTAGTAATAGTTTAGTCTTAGTTTCACATGGTTTTCTCATCTAAATTTCACTTGCACCTTCATCTAACACTACTCACCTTTTGGTTCAGCAACTTCTCTTGACAGGCGCTAAATGACCTCGCTGTCGATGCGCCTTAAAACCCTAATATTCATTCATGCGGGCAATGACGCGTTCTGCATGGTTTCTGCCATATTCTGCATATTGTTGCGCTCAACTGACACAACACTAGCAGTTGAACTAGAAGGCCTTCAAGCGTTCCTGAATGCTATTTAACATGGTTAACACAGCTAACATCGTTGGGTCCTGGCTTGCCGTAGCAGCTGGAGCGTTTTCCTGATTAGCAGCAGTGTTCGTTTCTACGTCTTCCATATTGACGTTATTAATGGTGGTCTCTTTCCTTTGTCGGGTTACTACCATACTTATAAAGGCAAAATAATAACTAGCAAAATAAATCTCACGAAAAATCTAATACAGATGGTGGGCGCCACTTAGTTTGAGATCACTAAGAACTACGAAACAAATGAAATACCATTTCGATGAAATGAGAAATGAGAAACCCTTGAATTGATGAATTGATTGATAAATCTCAGGACGATCAGGTTATTTTCAATACCGTTCAAATTGAGACGAATCCCTTGAAAGTAATACGGTAACTGAATTAAGATCACTGAGCGGTTAATTGAAACAATTATACTCATCGCCAAGTGTCTTATCGAGCCCCACGTTGGGCGCCAAATTGTCACCTACACACTCCCACTGTACTAAAATATGTACCTATAATTAAAATGATTCGGGAAAACGATAGAATAAAGGTGAAATAAATTGATTGAGGAAGGTCAAATTAGGGAGCCTGACGGGTTACCTATCAGGAATCATGATAAATTACCACAATCTGCAAGAAATTGAAGTTAGAAACAAATTTATTTAAAAGAAATGAAAAATGATGAGAAAATGAAATTTATATGGTTACTTTAAATGATAGCAGAGCATTTAACTCTTTGCTGCACAAATTACACTCAGTTTTCAAAATTATGTTCTAGGATAAAATGAATGATTGCAAGTAATTATTTGATTTTTTCAAAAATTACATTACTTTTTTTTTTTTTTTTATCCTCACCGTTTACTCAAAAATTGGTGGTACAAATTTCATACCACCATGCAAAAAGTGAACTAATAAAAAAGTACAAATATTATTTAATATCAATTTATTATTCAATATAAACGAATGTGTAGGCCTACATTATACTTGTTTGATTTGTTACATAATTACAATCATTAAATATATTTTATTCATAATATTTGTACTCCATGATGTACTGTGGTGAAGTCCAAACTATCTTACACCCCCTTGGAATGATGTTCCTTGAAGCATGTCTTATTGGGACCAAGGCATAGAGGAACATGACAGGTGTCACACATCCACTTTGTGCGCCGTTGATGATTTGACATGCTGCATCTTGCACAGCGACGAGATGAGGCCCGCACAGGTTGGTGAGCCGCTTGTTGGTACCGAATGTCGTGAGGCACGTAAGGTTTGTGGTTCCGAACCGAAACCGGCAACTGATATTCGTCTACTGGACGTCCGCGTTTATTAGTAGTTTTCAACTCGATGAGACGTTCTGCAGTTAGACTGGTTATTACGGCAAGCTTGAATTGCTTCAGAGGCTGTGTTGGTTCCATAATTTTCAGAAGTATGTGTGAGTTGACAACGCAAACATCCAAAAAGTGGAACAAGATCCTGTGCCACCATTTCTTTGATTTTCTATCGACTTCATAATACTTTTTCAGCTGGTCAAATTTGTCCACATTATTCATATGATTATTGTAGTCTTTGAGTGCCGTCGGGCATGGAACTAATTCATTTGTTTCGTCCTTTGTAGTACGAGTAACTGTGGTTGTGTCTTTGGGATCATGGAAGTTGGACAAGAGATGCACACTTCGTTTATCTTTCCACTTCATGAAAGATATTCCAGTATCACTGGCCTGCCAGTCGTAATCTCCTCGACGCATTAACTTGTCCTCCCGCAGAGCTGGAAGGAATTTCCGATTTGACTGTACCGTACCACAAGCTAGAATCTTCTTTTTCAATAGATATGTCATAAGATCATGACTGGTGAAATAATTGTCGAAATAGACCTGATGGTATGCTCCTTCTACAACGCAACATAGATCTTTGACAACTCGGGCTCCCAAATTGGTTTCAACTGTATCGCCCACTTTTCCGGTATAAATGGAAAATTTGTAAATGTATCCACTCTTTTCACACAGCATCCACACTTTGTATCCGCGTTTAATTGGTTTTTTAGGCATGTACTGTTTCAGCGAACCTCGCCCTTTGAATTTAATCATCGATTCGTCCACCGCAAGTAATTGTTGCGGTTCCAAGCACTCGTGGAACGTGTTCGAAAGCATATTTAGAAGTGGGCGTACCTTGTAGAGTTTGTCGAAATCTTTTGTACCTCATGGAGGTTGCAAACTATTGTCATTCAGATGAATGTGGCTCAGTAGCCAACTGAATCGGTTGACTGGCATTAGTGATGAAATGAATGTATCATGAAGCAAAGGGTTCATGGACCAATAGTCCCTATAGCTGGCTTGCTGTTTTATCCCCATAAGAAAATTCATACCTATGAATGATTCTATTTCAACTCTCGATGTTGGTACAAATCGCTTACCAGACTGTGTTGCGTAGGGATTTGTCTGGAATACTATGTGTTCTATAATGTCGTTAGTCAAAACTTGCCTGAATACATTAATCGGTGACGTTTCCTCTAAACTGGAAATATTGATCGCAACGCCACTTGCTAAAACAAAGTCCGATGCAGGCTCTATTACATACGTCTGATCCCAATTGGGAGGCAAATCTGGTGCAGTAAGTGGTATTGCTGCAGCAGGTATCCCAAACAAAACTGAAAGTGGAATGTCATCTTCGCTGTCACTGGAAAGTTGAGGGTCGCGTTCGTCGAATTCATCTTCCGATTCTGATATTACTTCCAGTAATGCACGCTCTAGTGGATCATCAACCTCTTCATCAGACACACCCACAAATCCGTCGTCGCTATCCCCATCGAAGAGTGAATCTGTGTCTGACGGAATCTCGGCAACCTCGTCTAAATTTCTGTTGATAATATTATCTATATCTCGATCAGATATTCCAACAGGTCTACGTAGACTCATGGCAAATCTGAAAACCTAAATAAAAATCGAGACAATCAATAAAACCTAAGAAAAAAGCTCAATTGAAATTTTGAACAAGAATCTAAAGTAGGGTTATGGTAATTTGCATATAGGTCTAAGACACAGTGGTATAAAAGTTATACCATCAAGATAAGGTCTTATCAATAACCCAACTCGAAGATTAATTTATTCCAGAAAATTTGTTAGTGTTTCCTTGTGAATTTGTATGCACATTTTATTATCAAAGTTACTAAAACTATATCTTACCTTTCGAAAAAGAAACATGTAGGTAATCCATGTGCAGGTAGAAGCAGAGCATCGAATCTTCAGTAGATAAAGTAGTCTGTAAAGCTAAATAATGCTAGAAACACCACCGACATCTGTTGTGCGCGAGCGGTACTACTAGAGCTTCGTATATACGTGGTATCAAAACCATACCAGCGCGCATATAAATGAAAAAAAATTACGAAAATGGTGGTACATTTTTAATACCACTAAGCCGGAAAGAGTTAAACAATATTCTATATACCGGTAATAGCTTCCCTTTTATTCAACGGTTATAACTTCTGAATTTGTACTATCTGTTCAAACTTGATAATTACAAAATTGCAATGCTTTTTCAAGAATTACATGATATTTTTTTATTTTTAATTGGAGCATTTGTATCGAAGTTACAGACGATACAAATGACAAATGTGTAAGTGATAAATGTCAAATTTGAGGGGGGACAACACTGAAAATCTCAAATTCTACATTTTACACCTGATCGAGTTGATTTTTTTATCGTGATCTCACATTACCAACAAAAAAATATAAAAAATATAAAGACACATTTTTTTCTTTTCTTCTCTTTTTTTTCAAGTAATACCTAAATATTTTCAACT
This sequence comes from Brachyptera risi, assembly GCA_964007535.1. Taxonomy (NCBI): domain Eukaryota; kingdom Metazoa; phylum Arthropoda; class Insecta; order Plecoptera; family Taeniopterygidae; genus Brachyptera; species Brachyptera risi. The sequence goes on along the minus strand of CAXFZR010000016.1, from coordinate 1,075,485 downwards.
GTGACGGAGACACTTTTTTCTAGAAAACTGCTTGAGATAAGAAGTTTGAAAAAAATGGCATAGTCCTCTCGAAAGTGCATTCGACAAAATTATGCTTTGGTGTTAGTTCAAATTTCTTCTTGTAGAAATGACAAATTTATCTATACAAGCATTTTAGGTTATGTTCATCATAGCAAGTGTCCAAAGTAGCCCCACATTCACTAAAACCAGAAGAAGCTGATGATGTAAACTGATATCATAAAATGTAATAATTGATTTGCAATGCTGAGGAGATGGACTATCTTTTCTGCCTTTACATTTTTGCAATCCACCTGTTAGTTCGTGAGATATACTTGACAGTTTGGAGGTACCTACAATAATGACTACTTTAATTGTATCTTCATTCGGCGCCAAAACCTACTTTCACAAGTATATTCAGTTGACAATGGAATGATTAGCTGTAAAACAGCCCAAGAAACTCGGAAAAAAATATTTCCCAGAAATCTTTAAACAGATGTTATTCACAAAAATATTCAATCAAAACAGTGACCCTCCATGTCCAAAGTAGCCCTATCTGACGGTATTGAAAATTATTTGCGTTATATCTTGTAAATACTGCTAATCATTTGTATTCCAATACTATTTATATTTATATTAATATTTTCATTTCTTCATTATACATTATCCATCTTGTATCACATTTGTGTTCAGCCTAGGCCTATGGTGAATCTAGTATTGGTATAGATTTGAATATTTAAACATGAGAACATACCTTCACATCTTCACGATCGAGGGCAGACAAAAAATCCTGTTCGCTCAGCAGACGAGAACGTTTCCCTTTTGGTTTTCCGATACCGGTAATATGTGGGAAGGACGAGGGCGTATGGAGGCGACTTGAACCAGAGGCGCCCTGATTTTCCAAGGATGTATCGAGAGATTCGGCTCTACGCAACGGTGTCTTTTGCGAAAGACTGACTCCCCCTCCACGCGTTTTACACCTCTGCTGCCAGACAATGCAGTCAGGGACGCTATAGGGCTAGGTGGCTCGATGATGGAGGACAGTGAGGAAGACGAGGATATGGGGAAAGGTGACAAGCTGCTAGGCGTCAACATAAAATGGTCTTCAGGTTGGCCTACATCAACAAAAAGATCTGAATGGGGGGAAGGTAATGTAGGAAAGTTCGAAATTGTTATCCTAGGTTCTAGGACATTATCTAGGAAAGATAGCGTATCCAGCAGATAATATTTGGGTAGTTTGCTGGATGTCCCAGCACCACTCCGGGTTCAAAGTTTAGGGTTCAAAGTTTTCAAAGTTCACCTCCACCTCCTTCTTCAAGGCCCTTGCCCTCGTATCCTTTATATTTTTCCACTTTTTTTCGCAATCTTCAGCTGTAATGGAAAACAATTCTTCCATTATATCTTTGGCGTGGATCAAGGCCTAGTCAAAGCCATTTTTATATATTCGAGTTATAGAATAGAGAAAAATGTGTGCTTCATAATATTCACACCTAACCTACAAAACGTGAATTACTTACCAGTCATATTTTTGAACACATTGGCTATTTCTAGCCAGGCGTTAGCCTTGGGGGGCCTTTCCCTAAATTCTTTTAAGGAGACGTCCCATAAGAGAGGTCGCTTTTTAACTTCTTCGATCAAAAGTTCAGAAGAATAATCCATTTTTATGACAGAAGTCAACAGAGCTATTTTTGGTAAACAAGGTGGTGGTCGACTGGTAGTGAACTCGATCGTATATATTGCGACTAGTCGAAGTCGATTATCGATAGATCGCCGGATGCAGTATCCGAAACTGTGTACTTCCGCCAATATCGCGAGCCCATACCGCTCGAATATTGAGCAAATCTCTACTTTCGTGACGCGATTCGCGACTTGTCCCTGATTGGTCAGTGAAGGAAAATGTCTGCCGCCTAGCGACTTTGAACCGCCATGACGCGCGACATGGTATCGCGCGATATGAGAACCGCGTGCATGGAAATCCAGCATAAGACGTAGGCCTACCTTCAAACACAGTTGATGAATCCAAATGCTCTCGCATAGCTGTGTCCATGTTGGCAACGAAGTCAATTAAACCCCCAATAATACCTCTATTCAGCGAATCTTGTGTCTCATTATGTCCACGTAGAGCCAGCTCAAAAGCCCCACACAATCGATGGGTTTTGACAAAATATTTCGATCTTTTTCACTCTTTGATTATCCAGATCTAATTGCACTGCAATTCTCACTTTACTCGTAATAGCGAGCACGGTAGAATTGTTCATGTGGGTCGAGCTTCTCTCGTGCAATTTGCATTTTTCGGATGAATGTTTCAAGTCAGTGAAAACTTTTGATGTCCAATTCAAATCTCCACCAAACAAAAGGCAAGGGAAACAAAATAGCGCCCCCTTGATCTCGCATCCACAAAGCCAAACTTATTTATTGTACCAGTCACTGTTGAAACTTCGTATAATACCTTCTCCACTACTTTTGTTCTTATTCGACTGTATTATTTTCAAGCTAGGTCGGTTAGGTCCGAGTCTTTTCACTTCAAGTTTCTCTGCAGTGGACAATAGACGGAAAGGCATTTGAATTAAACTAGCAACATGATTCATTGTTGTTGATTTGTGTGCATTTATATAGACATACAGCAAAATTCAAAAACGTAGTTAACAATTTTGAAATATTATATAATGAAACACCATATCTTTCAGTGCTCGCGTGAGGCGTCCATTTGAAATCATGAATGTATCCTTAAAGAAGGTCTCACAAACAATATGCATCTTGCCATCGTCATCCGATAATGAATGCCCACGAGAACACAATGCGTTTTGATTCAGGATTGTCCGTGTAAGAACGCAATTTATTTCTAACTTGTACAAGGCAACACAAGTGGGACGTTTGTAAATCTTGACTGGCAAGTTGATCTTGATAGTATTGTTCAAACAAAGTCTTGCGTCGGGTGTTGGTATTGAAATCCATGCACTTCTTTATACAATTGCAAATCTTGTTATTGTAAATCTTTTCATTGACGACAAGTCCTTTCAATGTTGTGTACTCTTTGCCAGAGCACCTCTGTCTTTTACGAACATCTTTAGCCCAATTGGATTTGTCAAGTACACGTTTTCTACCTTTCCTTTGGTTTGTTTCATTGTGCACACTCTCCGCCTCACTCAGATTTTCTTGTTGCTGTAGTGGTTCATCTGTTTCATCATCTTCTTCTACCATCGAGGTTGTACTGTTTCAGGATTATATTCATGAGTGTATTTATATATCTCCAACATATTAAACTACAAATTGTTCAGTATCATAACTCTTTTTGACATGTAGAGGTATTTGGATCATAGAAATATAGAAATAACCGTCGGGACAACTAACAAACTCACTCGATGATTAGTTTTCCTCTCCAGCTGATGTCGTGGGCTCATTTTCTAAAGGAACTGCCAATGCCTCTCCTTCTGCTGGATGTGGCTCTGCAGGCCTAATGAAAGTAAAAAACAATGTATCAATAGGTATGTTGGCACAGATAGGAAATGCTTCTTTTTTATTTCAATTTTTGGGAAAAGTACATTGTTTTATTGTTTGAATCTTTTATAATCCATCAAAACATGAAACATGGATTTTGAAACAATGAGTAGTTTATTTACTGTGAATATTTTAGGAAAGGCTCGCACAGCGTAAAATTACATCAAAACATTTGGTTTTCCTAGTTTCTGCTCAGAAAAAACTTTATTTGGGAAATCTTAGTAAATTGCATTCATCTCTGGTTGCAGTTATGCTGGGCATTACAATTTATAGGTAAACATAACTCAAGAAATAGTTGAAGTAGACTTGAGATATTTTCTATTGTTGCAGAGGATTCAACTCAGTGATTGACAAAATGGATTATAAAAACCATAGTTTCTGAATTTTTGGTGTCTATAGTAGTGTAACGTTGATCAATAATATATCAATCATAACTTTGATTAATTATTAAGAAATCTGATTATCACACTGGATAAATCAGCTCTCGCTATACCTAAGTTCAACCCTCTGCAACAATATGGGAAATATTTCAGGTCTCTGCTACAAATAGTTTGCTGTGGATACAGAAAAGTGAGTTCATAGTTGGAAATTTGTTTGTCCAACAATGGTATATAATATTACATTGTATTGTCAATTATTTTTCTTGCATCTAGGGTGAAAGCAAGAAACTCATATAAGAAAGGTGAGTCTCTAACAGTGGAACTGTTTTTTTAAGCTTTTTTTTTGGCTCAGGGTGTATTTTCAATAATTGATATTGTAAATCCTAGCTTTCAAGTCATCACAAAATTTTGCATATGCACGGCATTTGGGACTCTTGCCAAAGAAAGACAGATATACCCTAAAATGAAAAATGAAATTATATTGTGGTGTATACTCACCTTTGGGAGACAGTTTCATCAATTTTATTTTAAAAACGTAGTTTTTGCTTTGCCGATTAAGGCCGTACATCGGATTTTCTTGGCGCCGTTCCTTCCGACGCAAACTCGATACCTTCTGGCTGAGGACGCTTGTGAACAGCGATATTTTCAATTTTTTGGATGGCGTCAGCACTGCATTTTTTGTGTGTACAATATTGCTGACAAACACTATGAAAAAAGACAATCACTGTTAGTTGAGTAGTAATGCCCAGGAGACCGGGGTTCGATTTCCGCCAGACACCTATTCCGACCAAAGTGTTTCGTGTTTTTCTTAGTCGTTAGGAGTGAATACTGGAACCGATTACTACCTATCTACCGAGACGCGTGGCCGAGTGGTAACACACTGAACCGTCATTCAGGAGACCGGGGTTCGATTCCCGTCTTGGACGACCGACCTGACTCAAATTCTTCGTGGTTTCCCTCTGTCGTTCAGGTTAATACTAGGATGGTTCCTTAACAACAGGCCACGACCAACTTTTTCCCACCATCCAAAACACCTAATTAAATAACCTCTCATCTCATCATCCCATCATCTCATTAATCATCCGCCGACGCCAATAGATCGTAGCCATTAGTATAGTGCGTCATTGAAACGCAATATATATCGCTGGCCAAAGGACGAGACCTCTTAACTGCGTTTTACCAAATTGTTCAGGAGATAGAAAAAACTGTTTTTTGTCAATAGATATAGGAATAATGGAAATGTTTTTTACAGTTATGTCCAGAATAATTCTATTTATTGATTTCTCCACAGGAAAGTGATAATTATATGGTCATAATAATTAAAAGTTACTTGAGAGGTTTTGTTATTCAAATTTATCACATTTTGGTAGTTAAGAGGTTCTGCATCATCACTCAATAATGTAATTCAAAACAATTATAATATCTGTCGTAAGCTATTGAGCGTTGACGATCAATTACTACAGGCAACAAGAGATTTTAAAGGAGAAATGTTGCACTGTAACTCGACCTATCACCAACACTCACATTCCTACATTCCCCAACAATCCCTGAAATGGTTGATGCTGGAACATTACAAACATCAAATAATGATCTCATCAACGTTGCGACAGAGAAGAAAACTCCGACTGGCCGTGAATTGAGAAGCGCGCTGAGACAACGCTCGTTTGAAGACTGGGCGAAACTTCCTCAGAAAGGCAAAGGAGTCGAAGCTTTCTGCGATACCCCACAATCAAACTCGTGGGTTTATTCAAAGCGACAGCTTTCATCATCAGAATGGACAACTTCCATAAAAATGTCGCAGCAGTTCGAGCCGTTCCCGGACGATCACTCGAGGGCAACCGTTGCCGCCATCCAGGCTGCAACGAGATCGAAACAATTGCCCATGTCCTCGGGTCGTGCCGGAAAGGTGAACTGCTGCGGAATAACCGCCATCACACCATCAGAACAATGATCGCTGACCTATTTAGAATGAATAAATGGGAGGTGCACGAGGAGGTGCATTGTCACTCTGCCTCAGGTTCGAACCGTAGAGTGGACATTGTCGCAATACGGGGAGACAGAGAAAAAGTTCTAGTTCTCGACCCCACTATTAGGTTTGAAAAGGGAGTGGGGCACGCGGAAGAAGTAGATGCGGAGAAGAAGGAGATATATCGTCCCTGTATTCCTCACCTCGCGGAACGTTATGGAATTCCTGAGGAATACTGGGACGTTGTAGGACTCCTTCTTGGAGCAAGGGCAGCTATTCCCACATTTTTTATTACTTTTTTCAAATCATCTAATATACCGGTATCAAAATCATTAATTCAAGAAATAGTTTCCACAATATTAAGAAAATCATCACATATTCTCCACAATCATCTCTTCAGCGTATCTCAATCTACTTGAATTCTAATATTTTTTTTTTGTATAATAATTAAGTTTTTGATCTTATCACTATATTTGTATAACTCATTTTCACTTTCGGCAATTATAATTCCAAATTCGTAGTAAGCTGGACCTTCATGGTCAGTCATCAAGAAGATGAACAGCCGTCAATAAAAATGATTTTCTCTCCCCATTGATCACAGCATTTATTGCACTTGATTATCACATTCAGGAAAAACATTTTATTCACATATATTCAAAACATTCTTGAAGGCAGATTTATAATTTATTTGAATTCAAATAGAAATATTATATTGAATATAGCGATGCCAACTACTAATTGTAGGCCTAACAGTAGGACAGTAAGGCAACATGAAGTTATTTCAATAAGTTATCATAGAATGGCTTACAGTGTAATGGAATAACCTGTTTCAATTCTTGCAAGTGCTGATATTTGTCCGGTTTAATTTTAAGTGACTTTGCATACATTGACTCGACAGTCCAAGTGCCGAAACAAGGCCGTTTTGGTAAGGATTGCCGGTTATCGCTGTGATTCAACTTGTAGCTAATTATGCCATTAGGGCTGTAGTGCAGGCATCTTAGATCTGCCACAGTTGGGTCCCCTGTTTTAAATCCAGGTCTTATTGATGAATAATACTTCACTTTAGCATACGATTTGAAAAAATCGTACGATAAATATTACTTCATATGGTTGGTTCTTTCGGCTTTCTCGACATACCGAAATATAATCAGTCGGTAGATATATTTCCCTGATTTTTAGCTGCCTCTCAATCACCGAGTGAACCTTATCCACCTCCATTTGGGTGTGACCCTTTTCCAAGTAAGTATGGGTACTGGAAATGTTGTTATCACAGCAAAATTCCAGTAAGTCATTTGCCAAGATATTATTACGATTTTGATATCCGAACCCATCGCTGTAAATCAATACCTTGTTAGTTTCTGTGTTATTTGCAATGTAAGTAAGAAAGTCTATAATCATTGTTGCAAAGTTAGTTGCGTCTAGTCCTCCTTGACTCTCGTCCCACAAATAACAAGTGACATCACGTGTCACTTGATTGTGAATCGTAAAGTTGTGTACACATAGTTTAGTTTTATAGTACACTGCACTCGCTAAAAGACAGAGGGCGAGCTTCACGGCCTGAACATCCATAGTTATGGCTAAAATCTTTTGTGGCCTTTCTGTGGCTTGTTCCTTGTCAACTTGTTTTGCGTGTCTTGCTTCATCCTTGCGTGTTTGGTGTTGCTGGTATACTTCTTCGTTCACGTGGCCCAATTTATAGGATGTGCATGTGTCACACTGATCCTTCTTGGGTTGGTGTGAGGCGATCTTCTGCCTTAACATGTCACCTCGAAAAACTGTTTTGGAAACAGTTGGCCAAGACATTTGTTGAGCATACTTCTCATACTCTATGAATAACTGCGAGAATGAGCGGAAAAGTGGTTCCAAATACAGCAACGATGTGTTAGCTTTGCAATAATGTGATGGTAATTTCGGCAACATCTTAAGATAAGTTTCCACAAACTCTTTGGCACCTTGACGTTCACTTTGTCGATTTCTCTTTGGCATGATAATTTGCTCTCTTGTGGTTATATCACCTGCCTTACTGGCTAGACACCAGTTTCTAACAGACCACTCGCTTAATGCAAGTGTTCCTAGAAACATTAATTTACATACCTGAACCGCCTTGCCATCCTTCTTTGGACGATATACTGCTGTGTTTAACCGATACCTATCACCTACAACTTTGGATCGTTTTGTGGGTACATACTCAACTAATGACGAAACATAAACTTTCTTCATCTCCCAATCCATTTTATTCCAAAACGTATTGAAAATGTCTTCTCGATCCGCGTCACTAAGCGATGAGCAATACTTGTTAGATTCAATGCAGTGTGCATTAGTACATGTGGCTTTCATGACTCTTGCTGAGCAAGGTTTCACAAACCCGTATGATCCACTTTGATTCTTAGAACGTCCCAGGTAAGGTTTGCCTTCCATTGTTTGGATGCTGGTATTGATCTACGAAATCTGTCTGACTGTCTTTTACGACGCTTTGGCACTTGTTGCTGTGGCAAAGCGCCTGTTTCCGACTCTTCAGAATCTGCAGACTCTTCAGCATCTGCAGATTCTTCAGCATCTGAATATTCTTCAGCTTCTACAGACTCATCAGCATCTACAGAATCATAAATGTCTGACTTTGTTTTCTCATCATCAGTGGCATCCTCTGCCGTGACTTCCATAGGTTCGATTACTTCTAATGATCTGGCATTCACCTCAGAGATATCAACAAATATCTTATTGTTATTATTATCAACATCTTATGTGTCAATAATATTGTGTAGGCCTACACTGTTAATACTTGTAGTAGTTTGAATACCTTCAAAAATAGTATGATTCTCTTCAACAGTCTGATTATCTTGACTAGTCTGTATCTCCTTAAAAGTCTGTATCTCTTCAAAAGTCTGTATCTCTTCAAAAGTCTGTAGGCCGACCTCTGTCTGGATTTTGTTATCTGACTGAATGCTTTGCAAACCTAATAGATCTTGACTTATCTGCAACAATACATAATAATTATGATATTGAAGAAACTGCAATCCCCCCTTCGAAGGATCCGGACACCTTGACGTGGTGTGGGGGCTTGCGTGTCCCCGTGATCTCCAGAGCTATTTCTCGGACGTCTCTAGCTCTCACCACCACTCGGCATCGTTCCAGATACACAAACGTGCTGCAGAATGTAGAAGATTAGATTTCTCTTCTGCGAACAACGAGGTGTATAACGTGCCGTTCAGTGTATGGGAGTTGGAGAACGCGATAACGTGCGCAAGAGACACAGCACCAGGGATTGATAGAATACACAATCAGTTCTTGTAACACCTGCCAGCTAACGCTTTGAATGACCTTCTCAACCTGTTCAACCATATCTATTCAACCGATACCTTCCCTGATTCTTGGAGACAAGCTATCCAGGTACCGATCTTGAAACCATCCAAGGATAAGCATTCACCATCAAGCTATAGACCTTTATCACTGACCAGCTGTCTGTGTAAAGTGATGGAAAGGATGTTGAACAACCGCCTCGTTTGGTGGTTGGAACGGAAAAACCTTCTTTGCACAATACAGTCTCGATTCAGAAAAAATAGAAATACCTTGGATCATCTTATTCGTATGGAAAGCTTCATACAAGAAGCTTTCCTTACGAAGCAGGAAGTGATAGCTGTATTTTTCGACCTTGAGAAGGCATTCGATACGACCTGGCACTTCAACATATTGAAAACCTTATCACAATGGGGTTTCAGAGGCCATCTTCCTAATTTTGTATGTAATTTCATGGCTAACCGACGTTTCAATGTACGAGTTGGTAATGTGTTGTCGGATGATTTCATTCAAGAGAACGGTGTACCACAGGGTTCTGTCCTCAGTGTTAATTTGTTCGCCATCGCTATAAATGGTATTGTTCGAAGCGTTCCATCTTCTATCACTTGTTCCTTATTTGTCGACGACTTGGCTATATTCAGTGAGTCAGCGAGAAGTGCAACGGCCTCTCGCCAAATCCAACTTGCAATTAGGAAACTGGAAGCATGGGAAGATGAAACTGGGTTCAGATTTTCTACATCAAAATCAACGTGCATGCGTTTCTCTCGTCTGAGAGGCCCGCGCCCTGACCCAGATATATATCTCCGTAGAGAACTTCTCCCATTCGCAGAATCGACAAAGTTCCTAGGGCTGACGTTTGACGTGAAGTTGAACTGGAAATCTCACATTTCGCAACTCAGACTCAAGTGCTTCAAATCACTTGACCTTCTCCGTTATCTTAGTGGTACCAAATGGGGAGCGGATCGCACCACGATGCTTCGGCTTTACCGAGCATTAATACGTTCCAAATTGGATTATTGTAGTGTTGTGTACGACTCGGCACGAGAGAGCTACGTAAAGCCACTCAATACAGTTCACAACACGGGCATCCGACTGGCCATAGGAGCACTCCGTACCAGTCGGGTGGAGAGCCTGTATTGCGAGGCTGGTGAGCCCTCGTTGAAGAGTCGGCGTGCATATTTACTTTGCTCATACGCTTCGAAATTATTCTGCAGTAAGCATCATCCCACCTACCAATCAGTTATCAATCCTAGATTTCATGCTCTCTATGAATCGAAACCATTTGCCACCATACCAACTGGAATTCGTTTGAATCATATTTTGGTCGAAGAGTCATTTGTATACCCTCGAGTCTATCCAATTCAATTTAGTGATACCGCCCCTTGGTCGGCTCCACGTCCGGAGTGCTTGATGAACTTGTCATTCCGACTTGAGTAATAAACCATTTGGTAATATTGAAATATCTCCAAGATCCACTACTGTACTCTCCTCCTGATCTGGTGTGCAGACTGTGTGCGACTGGCTTTCTGCTCCGATTCCAACGAACCAATCATTCACAGAACGCTTCTCTGTTATTGCCGGACGGAGGAATGACTTCGATACGTGCAATATCAACAAAAGATATACAGTAGAACCTCTTCAGTAAGTTTCTTGTTGGTACATTTTTCACCTTAGTAAGTTTTATTTTCTAATCCCATCCATATTCATGTCCAATGCATATATCTTCGGTATATAACAATAACATGTTAAATAGTTTCTTTAGTAAGTTTTTCACTTGAGACTTTGGAGGTGATCACCTCCACTGCTGTGAATGTGCCTCTACCGGTTAAAACAAAATTGAATAGGCACCAAAAGGAATCCCTATCTCAAGCTCCAGTGACGAACAAGCCTCATGGAGCCTCCTTCTACTTAAAGGACAAACATGCTGGCGAAAGTGACTGGACGGTTGCAGGAGCAAAGAATACAAACGCTAAGAAAGACAAGACTTGATAATATTAGTATCGTATCGAAATATACCCTTTACATATATTCCGATACGAATTTTAATCTGTTATTGTTTTTATCTATTTCATCTGTTATGGCCCTGCTACAGTGGAACTGTAATGGTTTTAATAGACACAGAGAAGAGATTAAGCTTCTTGTATCCACTTTTAAACCTTTGTGTTTCTTTCTACAAGAGACACATTTTAAATCAACTGACTCTCCGTTACTACGCAACTATAGCTTTTATCGCCTTGACGACTTGACAGGTAACAGAGCTCATGGGGGAGTAGCCACAGCTATTCATGACAGCTGTCACGTAAGCCCACTGCCGCTAACAACACCACTTCAGGCAGTGGCTGTTAGAGTTGCTCTTCCTCAGCCTGTTACCTTCTGTAACATTTATCTTCCCGAATGGGCTCCTGTGACAGAACGAAACATGCAAAATCTAGTGTCACAACTCACACGTGCCTTTGTGCTTCTAGGTGACTTCAACGCCCACAGTCAAACTCATTTCATTTCACATTTGACTGAGTAAAACTCTTCCGCGGCCTTAATTATGACATTCAGTGTAGATTAAAATTCGACGCGTACAGGCGCATCCACATCTGATATTTGGCAACATTGCAATTTTTAAGCGCACCATTCGAAAGAGATATCGAATCGTTATGACTAGAGAAAGAGAATCATAGTAGTTGTAACGAATAGTTAACTATATTGATAGGCTTCGTCAAATCCTATCGATTCGTTACCTATCGAAAAAGAAACGGAATCGCGCTGCAATTCAAACTGTTTGAATTATCTTTTAAAATGGCGCCGGATGTACGCCGCCCACCGCCTGCTCACGAAACGCGACAATGTGAACAGCAGCATTTGATCTCGAGCGGCGCGTTTTATATGTACATTTATTATATTTCATTTATATGTACATTTATGTATATTGCTCAAGGGAGCATAAAGGCATAAGGTGGTATGAAAATAGATCTATTCCACAATACGACCTAACGAAACAGGTTGGAGCATTTTCATGGCAATAATATTCCGACTTGAGTAATAGACCATTTGGTAATATTGAAATATCTCCAAGATCCACTACTATACTCTCCTCCTGATCTGGTGTGCAGACTGTGTGCGACTGGCTTTCTGCTCCGATTCCAACGAACCAATCATTCACAGAACGCTTCTCTGTTATTGCCGGACGGAGGAATGACTTCGATACCTGCAATATCAACAAAAAATATACAGTAGAACCTCTTCAGTAAGTTTCTTGTTGGTACATTTTTCACCGTAGTAAGTTTTATTTTCTAATCCCATCCATATTCATGTCCAATGCATATATCTTCGGTATATAACAATAACATGTTAAATAGTTTCTTTAGTAAGTTTTTCACTTGAGTAAGTTTTTTTGTCTGGTCCCCTGAAAAACGTACTAAAGAGGTTCAACTGTGATTGCTGAATAATATGGCATGTCATCCCACACCCCTCTTAGACACTAAAAAAAACATGGACACAATTCTAGCAAGCATACGACTAAAAAGTACACACTCTTTGGGATGAATTTATTTGTACTATCAGTAGTGGCACAGTTGGAGCTAATAAAAAGTTAATGACTTCTTTCCAAACATACATTAAGATTGGAAAAGAGAAGTCCTGATTTATATGTACGGTTAAAGGCTACTGTTTGAAGTTTGAACGGATAGTTTTATTTGTAGCTTACCATGAGATGCTCTTTGGGTATGGCCGATGTTGTAATGTAACGGTAGTTTTGAAAATCAGTCGCTTCCGTTCTATCAGTCGGATTCTCTTTGTTCTGGGGTCTACCTCCACATCACCTGCAAGACCAAAGAAGTGAGCGTGGCAAACTATGTAACACTATATTATTGAATTAAACTAGGGCCTATCGTCATTCTGAGAAATATGGATGATTATTATAGAAAGAGTTCATAAGCAATTAGGCTATGTAGGGCAATATATGTAAACCGTCGCAGTTCTATTAGAATATGTTGAAGACAGCCTCGAGTATAAGTTGACCTCTGAACTAGATGGCGATATTGTGAATTAGCCTCTACTTGTTTGCTTCAAACAAGGACTCCCACCTCGGGCCTTGACTGGAAAGTATAATACCTAATAAGCATGGTGGAAGACGGTTGATGAATCTCATTCCGACTATTTTTAATTCTGGTCCACAACATTTATTGAAACTTCAAGATTTAAGTTCTGTCAAAAATGGAATCAAGTGCTGGCTTCTGGACTCCTTGAGTGGTACTTTGTAATTATTTGCAGTTGGAAGTTTCGTCCTACTGAGCAGTTACTTTGATTGCTTTTCATTTCTATTTTCATTCTGATTTCTCAAATTTTTCATTCTATTGGTTCTCAACTTGTTATTCAACTTTTGTTAATATTCTGAATAATGTTAATATTGGAAAATGATAATAATTTTCTAGTTTATGCATTTTGTTATTTATATACGCAGTTGGTATTTTCATTCTTATTTTTAATTGATGTGTAATCCACAGATAAGTCTTGTTTTAGGCTTTGTGGAAGATGTGAACTTGTTGTTCTATGTGGATGTACGTGAAAAATAAACAACCATTACTATTCAAGAAAGAGAATTCATCAACATCCAATCTAGCCCCCTCTATAACTACCGGTATATCATGATCGTACAGAGATAATTGTCAGTCAAGCTCAGAAGGAGGTACGCCTAATGCAAAATACTGTTGAAAACTTGAACGAAAAAACAAAACATGGTGTGACTGAAAGTATATTTTGTACAGCATACAAACAATATTTCATAATTGATTCTAAGTTCTAACGATACAGTATACCTATGATACTATTTGTAATACGAGATAATTAGCTTAGTTGGCGTTTGAATTTCACCGTATCATGTGAGGCCCTTGCAATAGTATGTGGAGAAATGAAATCAGTACTCCACTTACACATTCTTGTTAATTCTTTTCATTGAACTGACCATTAAATGTTGGAGCTAGCTTGAACATATCGTTTCAAAGAATGTATGTTACTTTCCTGATTATAACACAACTTGTTGTAAGAGTTTCCTCACAAGTTTGAAGTATTTCCTGACCGCCATCGCCCTCGTGAGTGAAGAATACACAACGACCACCTTACCTTCTTCCTGTTGCAATTTCAGAATTGGCAATCTTTGTACGATAATTTCTTTTAACCTCATTTCATAAACTTTTGCCAGAACATCACTCTCTTCCACTCTCGACCAATCATACGGTCTACGACTTATTCTGTTAGAGCGTTATATGTAATTTGCGAGATGTATCTTTACCGTACTCGTACATGTCTTCTATGTGACCAATGACTTCCTCGATTGCTGAGCTATACAACATATCTATCGAATCTCCGTCCTTTCTTTCACTTGTAAGCTTCCTTAGACGATTGTAAAAAGGAGCTTGACATGTTTTGTGATATTTAGGCTCTAGAGAATCCATATAATCTTCAGCAAGTTCAGCAAGAAGCTCACCGTCTTGTAGTATAGTTGCGGCATTCCATCATTTATCCTTCATGGGTAAAGTGCTAGCATGAACCAGCTTTCATGGCTGTCATCTTTGTCACAAAACAAGCATGTTGTTGTTTCAATATTGCACGTGGCTGTACTCGTTGATCTTGTTGCTCTGGTCCAGAGCTGGAGTGGTGGAACTGCTGATTCTAACAAATCTGCCTGTGCGTTTTCAGTTTCTGATTTTCAATAATTATTTTTGCAATCTTTCAAGTTTATAGCCTTCAAATTTGTTCTTACATTTTTTGTGAAATCACGCACTATTACACTCTAAACTTGGTGTCTTGACTTGATCAAGTGTAACAAAGCTTTGCCTCGACTGACAGCCTGATGAGCAGATTGAGACCAGTGCAGCTGGCATGATAGCGATGTTACTAGCTCTGTTTCCTTGTACGGGTCAGCAGTGCTATTGATGTAGCTCACCAGTAATCATTGAAACGATGTCTTTCCTCGTCCCATCCAGTATATCGTCTGAACTAGAGGTGGCCTATTGAGCAAAGCAGACATAACGTTCGATAACATATTTTTTAGGTTACGTCCTCCAAGTGACGCCGAATAATTAACTTGGAAAAATGTTGATTAATTCTAAGCTAAGGTATACATAAAATCTGTCATTTTTATACCTGGGCGGGCATGTTTTTTGTAACATGATAATATATCACACGCTTTCCTGACACAGGTGGAGTGGATCTAACTGTTCAAGATGTTTTTGAATTAATGCTGAATAATTGCAGCCATTTCTTTGAGTCCTCTTCGGTTTTTATGTTGGCCACTAATGTTACCTCTATGTAGTTGGGGAATAACAGAGATATGTTGTCATGTCAAAATCGAAGGCACTAGAAAATACCTGCTGTAAAACACATAATAACGTTTCGAATAAGTACTTGCATGTGTTCATGGGACAATATATATTTTGTTTTTAATATTTATATCTATATATATATATATATATATATATATATATATATATATAAATCGGGCGTGTCGAGCCGCCAGAGCGAGGTGCTGGCCGGCGAGTCTGGCGTGACGTCACAAAACAAGTCCCAGCTTGCTTGCCTGACGCTGTTAGTGTTGGAAGCGAGCCAGCTGCTGTGAGAGAGAGGTGTGAGAGACGCGTTTGTCGTTCTCTCTCGCGCTCACTGCTTGGCTGTTGCTTTCTTCGTATATTACCTATTGTTGGCAGGGCGGAGACGGGAGAGATTTACCCAAGAATAGTGCAGGCCTACCTCCAGTTTTATACTCTACGTCGCATCTAGTAGAACACTGCTACGAGTCTCTCAAGGCATTCGACAAGGCATAACGAAGACGTGCTTTACAACGCGGACAATGTTCGTCCACTTATCTGAGAATAGTGCAGGCCTACCTCCAGTTTTATACTCTACGTCGCATCTAGTAGAACACTGCTACGAGTCTCTCAAGGCATTCGACAAGGCATAACGAAGACGTGCTTTACAACGCGGACAATGTTCGTCCACTTATCTGAGAATAGTGCAGGCCTACCTCCAGTTTTATACTCTACGTCGCATCTAGTAGAACACTGCTACGAGTCTCTCAAGGCATTCGACAAGGCATAACGAAGACGTGCTTTACAACGCGGACAATGTTCGTCCACTTATCTGAGAATAGTGCAGGCCTACCTCCAGTTTTACACTCTACGTCGCATCTAGTAGAACACTGCTACGAGTCTCTCAAGGCATTCGACAAGGCATAACGAAGACGTGCTTTACAACGCGCGGACAATGTTCGTCCACTTATCTGAGAATAGTGCAGGCCTACCTCCAGTTTTATACTCTACGTCGCATCTAGTAGAACACTGCTACGAGTCTCTCAAGGCATTCGACAAGGCATAACGAAGACGTGCTTTACAACGCGGACAATGTTCGTCCACTTATCTGAGAATAGTGCAGGCCTACCTCCAGTTTTAAACTCTACGTCGCTTCTAGTAGGACACTGCTACGAGTCTCTCAAGGCATAACGAAGACGTGCTTTACAACGCGGACAATGTTCGTCCACTTATCTGAGAATAGTGCAGGCCTACCTCCAGTTTTACAATCTACGTCGCATCTAGTAGAACACTGCTACGAGTCTCTCAAGGCATAACGAAGACGTGCTTTACAACGCGGACAATGTTCGTCCACTTATCTGAGAATAGTGCAGGCCTACCTCCAGTTTCACACTCTACGTCGCTTCTAGTAGGACACTGCTACGAGTCTCTCAAGGCATAACGAAGACGTGCTTTACAACGCGGACAATGTTCGTCCACATATCTGAGAATAGTGCAGGCCTACCTCCAGTTTTACAATCTACGTCGCATCTAGTAGAACACTGCTACGAGTCTCTCAAGGCATTCGACAAGGCATAACGAAGACGTGCTTTACAACGCGGACAATGTTCGTCCACATATCTGAGAATAGTGCAGGCCTACCCTCAGTTTTACACTCTACGTCGCATCTAGTAGAACACTGCTACGAGTCTCTCAAGGCATTCGACAAGGCATAACGAAGACGTGCTTTACAACGCGGACGATAACAAATATTGTATGACGACTTAGTGAATGGTTTTGTCCTCATTTCATATATATTGAGGTGTCCCCATCTAAATTTTACTCGCACCTTTATATAACACTACTTACCTTTTTGTTCAGCAACTTATTTTGACAGGCGCTAAATGACCTCGCTGTTGATGCGCCTTAAAACCCCAAATATTAAGTTCAGTATAATTATGTATGTTTTTATCGTTTATTCTTCAATCCAATTTGTACTACTCATTTAGAATGGACTTAGAAGGTTTTGCAAGAAAAAAAAGAAATAACGTATTCGATACATATGACGGAACACTATTGTTCCTATTATCTTCGGATCCTCTTTCTCTTCGTGGAGGATTACTTGGCTTCACACTCGAGTCCATGGCATGTTGGTACAAGTGTTCGGCCTAGTTATAAGGAAGTGTATCGTAGAATAGATGGGACTCGGGGAAACTTGGTCTTCTCGCGTCTCAATTGTTCCTTGTACATCTGTGGGTACAATACCGGCGTGACCAGTCTCACTGCGCGGCGGGGAGCTCTTGGTGTCAAGTAGATGGAGTATGACCCCAGTAGGGCAGTACTTGACAGCTCGCATGTCTGTGACAGTTGGATCGACCTGGCCTGATGGCAGTGCACCTCATGGTCGAAATGTTGATGCAATCTCGTAATAAGAAATAGTATGACAATACCATTTCACTCTGTCACGATGTCTCTCGACTGTTGAGTTGCCTGATTGTGAAGGCGGTGACGCATGCGGATGGGATGCGTGAGTCTGGATCGGTGTGGCCAGTTGAGCTGGGGACTTGGTCGAGGACAGACCTACCTTATCGCTACAGTTACACAGTAACATGAGTAATAACCAGCCTGAGTGTGTTTGACCTCACCATTTCATACTCCTTCCACGCTTCAACTTTCAATGTTATCTACATAGTCGTGAAAAACTAGAAATGCATCATTTTCTGAGATGCTCTCCACCCACACAGTATTTCCATTGAACACAACATAGTCACACCACTGAACGCCCGTGATGTACAACTGGCTCTGAACTTGATGGTGATAATCATGGTTTACCTAGAAGCGGTAACCGTAACGGCTAGATGACTCGTCAAGCCAATTGGAGCTTCACACATGAAAGGTTGCTCTGAAAATGAGACCATAGGAATGTCAACCGTAGCGGTCCCATGATCATCATAACCAATTGGAGTTTCAATGGTGAAATGCTGTTTTTCAACTGCATTCGAAAGAATGTTAATGGTAGCGGCTAAGTGTATATTTGGACTGATCAGATTTTTCCTCTTCAAGTATCGTTTTTCAGCTTCATCTGCCTTCCTTGGAAGATTACCACATCTGTGAATACCTATGGAACTCTCTTTCAATAACCTAGCTAATAATAATATCTCACGCAATAAACAAGATGATTATCAATTTTCGAAATGTATAATCAACATGCTTTGATAAAACTCCACGAACGCGTTGAACAATACTGTAAACGATTCAACATAGTCCGTTCACCCAAAGTATAGGGTGAGTTTAACAGGGTTTAAAGAAAGATTAAATTGGCAGGGGAACTCAATAGAACTCGGATATATACTCCATTCTCCTATGGATACAAATATTTCAATTGAAACGCCTAACAGTATGGTTTTGTTGAGATTCATAAATACCTATACACATTGCACCACCACCCCAACGATATCAACAACTTCCAGAATAGTAAAAATACAAATAATAATAATAGCATATATTGCTAAAATGCTTCCCAGCAGTATTACTTTTGGTTAGGTATTATTTATTCATTGCCTCCATAGAAAGGCGGACCTGAACATGCAAACTGTTCCAACAATATTACTAAGACGTGTTCCAATAGCAATCAAGAAAGTAGCAAGCAAGACAATTGTGAAATGAAGAAGAATGGGATTAAATGTGAAATGGCATCATTTTTCTTCATTTGCCTTCATCTCTATGTTGGCCGTGGTATATATTACGGTTCTTACGTATACACACAAACCTGAATTGTGGGAGTATTACTACTATACTCAGTTATAGGAACAGCTTTCATAGGATATGTTCTTCCTTGAGGATAAATATCATTTTGAGGGGCCACTGTTATTACAAATTTACTCTCCGCAGTTCCTTACTTAGGCCTTGACTTGGTTCAATGAGTTTGAGGGAGATCAAAATGCACTTGCGAATCACAAACTGACTCACCTTCATGTCAAGTCACCCGCAGAAAATACACGTTTTTTTGTTATAACCCATTATTCGATTCATAGAAATCTCGATGGGCCTATAGAAAAGCCGCATTGGATTTTACACCGAAAAAATAAGTAACTAAATAGACGAGAGCAAAAACAAACGGCGCATGCGCGTGCTACTCCTACGAACCGTGGTTGCTCTGTGCGACATCTGCGCGGGAAATCAAGCTACAGGCTGGCTACGTATTGTTTAACTATGTTAATGGCTATGTTTATTGGCTAACTTTGTTTGAAGCGACCTCAAAATGTCTGATGTCACCACCGGTTAAGTGTTTTTTTTCTGCACTTTTGTCGTCTTCCCAGGCTTATGTTTGACGAAAACAAGCTCTTCAAATTTTGTCGTTGAAACTTTGCTGAGCTTTGTTCCCGTTCTAAATTGGCGTTCTTTTTCGGTACAGGCTAATGCCTCAGGGACAAACTTCTGTCCCGTTAATTTAATGTATAATAGGTTCCGAAGAAGTGCTGACACATGCTTGCATGTCCCGGATATCCCAGCGGAGCATCCACAATGTGCCGACACAACATCTCCCCTTGTGGCCAACAATTTACCTGTAACAATATATTTTCTGGAAACAGAATAAGAAGCCTCCACGGTTGCCTTCGTAAACACATGTTTTGGATCGGCATAACTATGTAGAACCTTCGAAACTTTGGCCGATTTAAACATTTTGTAACCTGCCAGGTAATGTTTTTCTGCAGGTAGATGGTGGCATTTGATGGTTGCTATACTTATCGTTAGCAAATATATCTACCGTATAATCTATATACACACCCCAACAAATGAACATGATTTCATTGGTTGAATTTAAATTTGCATGTGAAGTTCATGGTAGAAAATCACCACATAGATCTAGCAACAGTTCACTCTATATTTACCAACTTCAGTCTTCACCATCTCCAGCTGCATAAGTTGTTCCTTTGACTGAATCTTCTTGTCTGTCTTCCGTTTGTTACGACTTCCTATCCATCGTCCTCTTTTCTTCGTTCCGGCGGGCGACTGATGGCCGCTGCCATCCAAATACACGTTTGTTTGTCATAACCCATTATTCCATTCATAGAAATCTCGGTGGGCCTATATAAAAGCCGCATTGGATTTTAGACCGGAAAAATAAGTAACTAAATTCAGGTTATTCTATTTTATGTATTCAGGTTATTCCTAATATACGATATACAGAAAATACTCTATTCGTCTGAAACGTGCTTGGCTGAACCGAATTTCTTGTCTCTAACCACATGTCGAATAATTGTTGGTAACTGGTATAATATATTACTGGTATTATATATGATATTATTTATAATCATTCAGCAATAATATTACTCATCAGACTCATTTCACAGATGGAATTTATTCATTCTCCTTCATTGACACCGATGCAACATTCTACACGACCATCCAGATGGCCCAGGAAGTATTATACATCAAATCAGATATATAAATCTCAGGAAACCAACACATGAAATAGCAATGCGTGGTCTCGGTCTTCATGGTAGTTGACACTTGTCTCTCCCAGGATTCCCTCCGATAACTCCAACTGAATATTCCTTCGGGAAGAAATGGGAAGGTGTGCGAATATTTTCTCCAATCATGTCCGCCTATCGTCGGGAGAAATTCTTTTGCTCTCATCAGGGCCAGCTGAACCTCGAAGACTTCCGAAAAGTACGGTCACAAGCTCGACGAGTTATCAAAGAGTCGAAATGGTATCGAAATGCATTAAAGGCATCAAAATGGATTCGGAATATGTAGCTTGACTAAATGATAAAACGGATAAAACCAGCATAAATGAATTCAGGAAGAACAGTGGTGTTGAATGTTAAGAAGAGCAAAGGTGATGGAGAGAGTATCCCATTTCTTCTCTGATTGATTTTCTTTACTTCTGTCACGTTTTGAGTTCCCAATTCCTGTAAAAGCTCTTCTTCAGACGAATCCAGTAGGTCTCTACTGTAGACCACACCCTTGGAGCAAATAATTCCAATCTTATCGATTGGAGGGCAGGTCTGCCCTTTTTTCACTGTCACCATATGAATCGGTAGAATACCTTGTAGTATTTGATATTTGTTTCGAACCATTCCGATTACGCGCTCAACATGAATCCTCAAACTGACTCACTTTCTTGTGTCGCTGACATCTGTGCCAGACAACTGAGGTTCTCCACTAGTCAAGTTCAGCACCCAACACTCACCAATGTCGAATCCTCGATCTGCCATGACTACATCGCTGGGATCAGTTTTTTTCAGCATGCCACATTGTTCTGTTTTCACTGACCCCACCATTTTTTTCTTCTTTTTTTCAAATGATACGAGCGCAGCGAGTTGATGGAGCAAATGTGGCTACATGCTCGCATTCGCTTCTTGAACTTGCGGCCTTTCAGCCACTAGCTCCTCAGGGATGGCTTGCAGGAGGAGTTACTCTCCTGTAGGATCACCTCCGCTGCTTGCGCGGTGTCGGCTCCTGAGGGCACAGAGATGCTGTTGGGCGATCATAGCGATCCCAGGGCGAGACAGCTATCTCGCTGAGGATTATGATTGTGGATTCGAGTTGTTGTTGAGGTTATCATAGAAATGTTGGGAATAGGATTTCAATGCATCTCTGACTGGGGGAGTATTGCTTGTGGCGTGGATTGCTGTGATTCTCGTCCTGGGAGGAGGTTTGATGGCTATGCGGAGGCACTTGTCCTGAATAACCTGGACCTCATTCAGAATGTTGGCGGAGCAGCCCGACCAGCTTGGGCATGCGTAGGTGTATGTGGGTATCAGGACTCTGCAAAGTGAGAACTTGTTTTGTTTCTCAGGATTGGATATAATGAAGCTGGACGTCCATGTGTGTTTCTTGTTGACTACTCGAGTGTTGTATGGTTAACCTCTGACATTACTCATCAAAGCTCCGATAATTCGCATTCTCATCAGGCATAAAGTGATTCGCCTTCTTCTACTGTTCTGATCACGAACCTAACTATTGATGCGTTTGCGAGACACATAACCTTCATATAAAAGGTAGGTGAACATGAAGAAGAATTTTTTTGTTCACGTAAATTCATTTCGGGAGTGCTAGGGAAAAACGCGCGGGAAATTGTTACGTTCCATATAAGAATCCCAGATTTAAAGGCGGTTTATAGGTCATACTTTACGCACATGACGATAGAGAGCGCTAGCTGTAACCTAGTATCGTCCGAAATGGTCACTGAATAGAAGAATTAGTAATTGGTAATGATCGACTAATCAAGATCGAGTCAATAATCGAAGATCAATAATCGAATCTCCTTGAACTCTTCATCTGGGTCGAACGTGCATTGTCTCATTTCTGTTATTTCAGATGTGTCCCTATTGATACGGTATCTGGTTGACAGTAAACCTCTGTGCTGCAACTTGGAAGTTTAACAAATCTGACGACTTTATCTGCATCATTTTGAGAGGCGCTGTGTTCGCTGGAATAGCCTTCACGACTCTTGATGAAGACGCCGTAGAAAAGATGTCAACCCGTTCGATTCTGCACTCTATTCATTGTAGATTGAGTCCATGTCCAGCCTCCGAATACTTTCGTTCAATTTCCTTCATTTCGGTTTCTGTATCCATAAGGAACTCGAGTAATGCGGTACTCGTTATGCACACGGTAGTCCGCCCACAGTGTCAGGTGCTTCAGTTGTGGGATATCTTCACACACAGCATACTCGATCCCACTTGCGCAGTCGTTACCTGACCGGCCCGAACTTCAAATACACCAGAAATATAAACAACTTACTACTCCAGACGATGCGCTGAAACTATGGCTGTATGATCTCTTACTCCAGCCTGAGTCAACAATCACGGTTATATATGGCACGCCTTTTGATACGTTACCCCTCTCTATGGCTGAACGTTTTTCCTCCTCACTGGCCTTCTTCATTTTCGTAGCCAAATGTGATATTCATTGCTAAACAAAAATGCATATATTTTATATTTAAGAACCTTTTAAAATCACTAAATATGTATTGTTAATTAAATGGGCCCAACGCTGTTCATGTATCGCGTTTTCTAATACTTACGTCCCCAACTCGAAATTCGTGGCGATTAAACTTTCTATATGACATCATGGGTGTGTCCATGACTGCAAAGAGCTCCTCTAGCTGTTGACGGCCAACACCAATGGCCAATGCACCCCATACTGCTGCGTCGTTAGTTGCCTCTACTTTGTCTGGCGGCCGAGTTGTGATTCGTTGCATACACTTGGGCACGGGAGATTGACACGAGGCCTATTCGAACCTCGTGCTCCTCTCTCATCTCATATTGTCGAGAAAAGTGAGCCAACGATTGCCTGTTAATTGAGTTGTACGTGGCACATCGCTCTTGGCCGAAACTATTTCTGTCGTCAGTGGAGGAAGATCCTCCTCTGCAGGCCAAACAGATGAAGACCCAGCAGAAGTATCAGCGATAGGACTATTCAACAAATCACAAGAAAACATTATTATAGACAATCATGTATTGGAAAATGAAACGTGACTGTTTGGGCACTATTATCACTTCTTCTAACTTCTTCGCTCGCCTGTCAAAAACTGCAATCGCAAATTACAAATGCGCAGCAACAAATAAAAGAGTCCATATAATTCTGTGTGCAATCATCTTTTACCAGTGTACTGCTTTTTGACATTTGATACTTATTCTTGATGTCGATCTCTTGAGATAGACATCAGAAATATTTTAAATCAAACCATATTCCAACATATATCTATTGTGGTTTGTCGTTCCTCCACTCCTATTTGAGTGCGAGTTTGAACTGAGAACAAGTAACAAAACGTTCTCATTCTAGTCCCATGGGTGTGACCCTTTACAGCACACACATGTTCGGTTTTAACAAATTTGTATACAACGTCTTTAGACACTTTAGACATAGTTTAGTCTTAGTCTTAGTTTAATGTATTAAGGTGTTCTCATCTAAATTTCACTTCCACCTTTATATCACACTTTTCACCTTTTGTTGCAACTTATTTCGACAGGCGCTAAATGACCTCGCTGTCGATGCGCCTTAAAACTCTAATATTCATTCATTCATGTAAACAAGAATCGAAGCAAAGATGGGTCAGTCGCCGTGAAATATCCCGTACAAGGGGTCCACTGCAGTAGATTTCATTATTTCTGGAACAATGTACGATAACACAGACGGTAATTAAGACGGTAACTGAACCGTAATTCAGGAGATCGGGGTTCAATTCCTGCCATGGTAGACCATCCTGACGAGTTCATTTTGTGATTTAGTCTATCATTCAGGTTAATACCAGGATGGTTCTTAACTACAGACCACGACCAACTCCTTAACTCCTTCCCACTACTCGAAAACAACCCCGAAATAGCTTGGTCAACGATGCGTCGTTAAATCCAACATTATATAGATCAGAGTATGAACGAGCTGTATATTTGAGGTGTAGCTAATATTTTTAAATACTGGATGGTATAAGAAAGATGCGCATCAATTAGTTTTGAATATAACATTTCTATCATTCACATTAATTAGACTATGAACTAGCCTACCTGTCGACTGAATTTGTATGTGCGTGCAGTCATTCTCGCCCAGCAGCTGGGGAAAGCGAGCTGCATTGTAGAAGCCTTCTTTTACCAGCTGCTTCTCATCGTCTGTGGATGGAAATGTTACTATACTCCTGGGCGTAGGCTGGCTATTGCTCTCGTTACCATGCTAATTATTCTCCCTGCCGTAGATTTATGGATTCCTCCAAAATCTCCTAGCGCAATCAACATGGTCCCGAGTGCATAGAAGCGCAATGTTATTAATAGGCGATCCATAGGAGGGACTGCATGGTTCCTATAATGCGGAAAGTAGTATACACAGACGTGAACATTCCAACTGCCAAGACATGTAATCTGATTCGTGATAATCTTATGATACTGATAGTTCAAATAACTAACAGAGTCAAACCATAATATAGTCCTGACGTAGACTTATTACTAACCTTTCTGTACGTGATTCTATCATATGCCGGATCCTTACGAATAAATTAGTAGCCGTAACCTTTGTCAATCTAAATCTCATGAAATCATCATGATCGTCCCACACGTTCAAATGGGGCCGACTTCAAAAGTCGGGCCTAGCTCGAATTGTTTTCGGTCGCCTCCCTCTCGCTGCAATTACCGCCATCATTGCATCATCCTCGTCGGAATCGCTGTCATCGATCTTCATTTGTGTAGGAAGGAAAGAGAGGTATGGTACAGGCCAGGATCATGAACAAGGAGTGTTAATTTGAAACCAGGTCTGCGACGTGTTACCTACCGTATGCAAGGGGAAGACTAGGTCTACGACTAAAACTCGAGCCTGGGTTGTTTTATAACACTTTGTTTACATTGATTTAAGGGCCTAGCCTAGATCTTGCAGTACCGACATATCATCTTGCTAGGCCTACCCATATCACTGATAAAGTCAATGACCCTACCATTGAGTTCAAGTGCCTATATGGACATTCTGTCAGCCTAGACCTAGGCATTGAGATTATGGCTTGGGCTAGGCCTACATGTTCTAGGTTAAGAGTAGACAATTTCAGTTCAAAAACATGGGAGATGCAAAAATCCCTATGGAATCTTAATATAAATGAAAGGAACACTGATACCTTATACGCTTACCATAATTATCAATCTAAAACTCGACTTTGGAACATAATATCGAATCTATGATTGCAAACTTTTTCAAGCCGCCATTTTAAAAAGATATTTCAAAGATAATTCAGACATATTTCGCTCAAAAAGCATTAGTCATGATTACCATGGTAACGAGCAACTTATTTGGATAACTAGCACCAATTAAAGTATGCAATACCAGAAAATGAATTAAAGTTGAATTAAAAGATAATTCGTTTCTATTTCACTTTTAATTACCTATTGTAATACCAGCCCTGAGTGCACTAGGGTAGGTTCTGAGATGAATGGACTTGGACATTTCCATCACAATATCTTCTTTATGATTGAACATGAAACTATTCCCTTCAAAAAATTACATTACGTTATTATTTATACATACTTTTCAGCAATAATAATAATATGTTTTGGGTTTGTTGATTATTTCAAAAAGAGATGTAAAGACATGTATAGAACTTTGTTACACTTGAGATCCACATTCACATGAGTTGTGAAGTCCTATGTTACCATAGAACTCGTTATTTTTAGTATCATTTTACTCTCAAAATCTAATAACGCATATCAATCAATCAATTAGAAGGCGCTTTTAACCACAGAAGTTGTGCGCCTTTAAGCATCACGAAACTAAACAAAACTAAACGTGGCAGTGTGACTAGAAACAAATGCACAGTTTGATATGGTTGGTTGTGTGTGTATGTTACAACCTTGTGATCAACATTAGTGAACATGATGAATGTTGAGATTGAAGACGTTGTATCATGACATAATCATTGATAACTCGAATAATTGATCAATAATTATAAGCATGTTGAAAATGAGTGTAGATTGATTGTTCGACAGTTGAAACCAATTCTCAAATCACTCTCCATATACTGTATATAAATGTAGATGAACCATATGGAGGTTTCACTTTTCATACACAATTTTAGAGTTCATTCCTAAAATAAACGAAGATCAAAATAATGTGATTTTTGATATAAGCCGATAGTTGGATTGTTTCCACACTTGAAGCCAGGTGGCAGTGATGTTCGAAAGATGTTCCTGTCAACGAGTGGCATGAAACGCCACATCTCTTTAATCGACGTGACTTTTCAGATGTGACCACGTGCAATGGCCAATCGCGGCGAAACATTTGTCTGCACTCGAGTATCGATTCAGTGATGTATCGTGCTCCTCTGACATATCACATCGATCACTTCTCGGAGGCTGAAATGCCATGTTGTACTCACAGTATTGTATACATGTTGTTACATGCTTCTCTAATGGTGTTGAGTGATTATTTCCCTCGAACTGATCTACGTACAGGTCATACATCTTGCTTACGCTAAGCCCAGCCTCCAAAGACAATCATGATGTACCCGACCTACAATAGTGAGATTCGACCGTTGGAAGTAGCTGAGTGGTTAGCTCACTTGCTTCGTGATCCGGGAGGTGAAGCGACATATCGGACCCGGTTCGATCCCCGCCACCGTCCATCTTTACAGGGGTTTTTCGTGGTTTCCCTCTGTAGTCTAGGCTAATGCCGGGATGGTTCCTACAATATAGGCCACGACCGCTTCCTTCCCACTATCCTTCCCACTACCCATAAAAACCTTCATCTCATCATCCCATCATCTCATCAATCATTCATCCGACGCCAATAGATCTTAGTAATCATTACAGTGCGTCGTTAAAAACCCAATAAAAAAAAAATAAAAAAAAAATCGACCGTTGGAAATGACTCGATGTGCAAGCGAACTTTTTATTCTTGTCTTCTTCCGGAATGTATCGTCCACTCTTCACGCTCAGATTGCCTTTTCCATCTTTATTTCTGAGAGCATTGTATACCGGTCTAACTGATATGCTCAGAGAACCCAGGTAAAACTCACGACATACCCGTATACGTTCGTCTTTTGCATTGAAACTGTAATTGAATGTGTACACTCGCCTAGAGGCTGAGTACGCTTACGGTTGGTTAGTGACCTTTTTGGTGTACTCAGCATATACATATGTTTTTCATTTTAGGTGAGTGTAAAATGGGACTCTGGCAGATCCTCTCTGTTTGAGTTATTTGCTCTGAGCAGAAAGACGGGGCATTTTCTTGTGAAGTAAAGGTACATCGATTTCATTCAAAGAGTGACCTTCAATTTCTTGAGCAGTTCTGGCTGAAAACGAAGCGATAATCGGCATTCTAGTTTTTTCTTTAAGTGGAAGCACAAATCCTACAAGTTGATTAAATTTAGGACCATACTAAACGCGACAATTCACTGTCGTAGCATCTTCGCTTATCCAAGCAATCTTCCGTCATTTTTTTCTTCTAGAAACGTGATCAACTCCTCGAATCGTAATGCGCCTTTTTGCACATCTGGTCCATTCTCTTTGGATATTGTACTGATCATTGCTATTTTGCATGTGACTGATTTAATTGTATGACTGAACAAGTGGTTTTGAACCAAGCATTAATATTAAATAGATGAAAATGAATGAATGGGAGTGGCAGGCTGGAACGGAGTGTACCGTACGTCATACGTCCACCAATCATGAACAAGTTTGTACCAAAAAGCCTAATAGTATTGTCATATCCTAGAGTTGTGGCGCTTGGAATTTCTTTCTGCAGTCGTTAGCAGATCGCGTGAAAATGTTTTAGTTGTTTCCTTCGAGGCTGTTGAGCCGTCGCGATTGCTGATATTTGAAATTGGGATTGTTGGTGACAAATTTGTATGAGATTTGTTTTTCGCAGTTATGAATGCAAACAGCGAGTCTTCAAGCCGGCGGTTTTTACCTAATTACACTTGGACTTCATTGGGAATGGGATGGAAATCTGTGATTTGTGGTTGATTGGAAAGTTTGATTTGAAGTGTTGGACACATATTGCTCGAGTGTCGGAAATATACCGCTCTGCGGAGACAGATTCGAGACAGATTTGAGTGCGAGTTCGAACTGAGAACAAGTAGTAAAACGTTCTCATCCTAGTCCCATGGATGTGACTCAACAGCACACACATGTTCGGTTTTAACAAATTAGTGTAAAACGTCTATAGTCTTAGTTTAGTCTTAGTTTCACATGGTGTTCTCATCTAAATTTCACTTGCACCTTCTTATAACACTACTTACCTTTTGGTTCAGCAACTTATTCTGACAGGCGCTAAATGACCTCGCTGTCGATGCGCCTTAAAACCCCAATATTCATTCATTCATTCCCATATAGCTGAGGCATATTCTATTTTAGGTCTAACTATAGAGTAAGGTAGGCTTTTTCTCTAACTTTTCTGCTGCTTCCAGACAGGTTTCTCATAACGAAATGCAATTTTTGAAATGCCTGTCCAGTTATTATTTCAATGTGCTGACTCCATTCTAACTTTTCGTCAAAAGTCACCCCCAAATACTTTGCGAACTTCTTTTTTACTATTATTTCCGTTCCTGTCTTGTATACAATCCTATTTTCATTACCATCTTCCTTCTCTACCCCAATTGTCAAAACTTCACTCTTTGTACAGTCAAGATCTAATCCCATATCTGTTAGCCTCGTGTATATAATATTTACATCCTCCTGAAGTTTTATTTTATCATATCTATTTTCCTATAGATTGCACAGTCATCTGCAAACATTCTTACTGTTAAATTTATATTTTTTGGCAAGTTATTAGATGAGCGTAGCGAAGATTCCATCCCACTCTTATAGGGCTTTGTCTGTGTGTTTTTTGTTTGTTTGTTTGTTTGTGGGCACTGCACAAGCCGCATGGTTCGACTGATCAACATGAAACTTTTTTTGTACGGGCCAACTTTTACAACTGTATAGTTTTTGGGATGAATCGGTTGATTAGATTTTGAGAAATGTCAAAGTTTTTAAAAACCCCATAAGATTAGGCTGGGTGAGAAAATTTGAAAAAACGAAACCTCCGAAAAAAATGAAATTCCCTCTTGAGTGTTCAAACATGAATGATACACATATCCACCATTTTGTAAGCAATTCGAATCAGCCGTTTCGAAGAAAAAAATTCAAATAACTGTTTTTATACATCAAATATATGGAAATGAGCCAAGATTCACTGCTTCCTAGATTCGATATTTGCCCAAGCATTAAATATTCTTCATACTCGTCAAGGTGTGTAGAATACCAGGGAAGATAAAGTAGCAATCAAATGAAGGACAAAGTGTGTAGAAAACCAGAGTCGATAAAGTAGTAAATGTAGGACTGTTATTATACCTTATTCAGATATCTCTTTCATCTTACAACGCATATTTCGCGTTTGCCTAGTTAACAAAAATTAAGTATATTAAAGGTCCGAGCACACTGCCCTGGGGTACTCCAGATGTTACCTTTATCTCTTTGAATATTGCTTTTCCTACCCTCACCTTCTGTGTTCTTTCACTAAGAAACTCCTTTATCCACAATTAAACTTTATTGTCTATTTCCATCTCCTCTATCTCTTATCTGAGTGCGAGTTTGAACTGAGAACAAGTAACAAAACGTTATCATCCTAGTCCCATGGGTGTGACCCTATACAGCACACACATGTTCGGTTTCAACAAATTAGTGTATAACGTCTTTAGACACTGTAGACATAGTTTAGTCTTAGTCTTAGTTTAATGTATTTAGGTGTTCTCATCAAAATTTCACTTCCACCTTTATATCACACTTTTCACCTTTTGTTGCAACTTATTTCGACAGGCGCTAAATGACCTCGCTGTCGATGCGCCTTAAAACCCTTATATTCATTAATTCTTGAATAATTAGCTTCTTATTACAGACTGAGTCGAAGGCATTACTAACATCTAAGAATATTACATCTGTTTCCCCCCTTGATCCAAGGTGTCACTCAAGTCTTGTACTAGACTGGCCAGCTGCGATTCACAAGAGTACTCCTTCCTGAATCCATGCTGCCTCTTATCAAACCATTCTACCCTCTCACAATAATGTCTTATATAGTTTCCTGTCGGTCTTCCCGTCCCACCCACTTGTCCAGGAGGTGCAAACGCTCCTGACCACCCTTGCTTCGCAGCATGTCAGGGTAGTGTTCTGCTGGGTACCCGGGCATGTGGGAATTAGAGGGAACGAAATAGCTGACGACGCTGCTAAAGACGCCACTCAAAGGACCAGCATTGACGATACCAGAGTACCATCTAGCGACCTGAAAGCATATTTCAAGCAAATACATAAAAATAAATTCCAGAAAGAATGGGACGAGCAGCGCAACAACAAGCTCAAGGAAATAAAACAAACAATCGACCCTTGGGACTCCTCGATTCGTGGGTCACGCCGCGAAGAAGTTGTCTTGTCTCGGTTACGAATAGGACATTCACTGCTAACACACTCCTATTTATTTACCACTAATCCAATACCACCGACATGCGATCACTGCAATGTAACCCTCACAATAAAACACATCTTGGTTGATTGTGCTAAACATAGAGATTTAAGATTTAGCTTAAAAATTGCAGACAGCCTCTCGGCCATACTCTCAAATGATAGCAGAGAAGTAGACAAGGTTCTCCTTTTCCTAAAGCATTCACACTTATTTGACAAGATCTAATCGAACTGTTCTCACCTTATTTATTCACATAATAAATTCTCACTTTTATTGACATAAATATTAAATCTACGGTGCAAAATGACCTCGTTGTCAACGCACCTCAAACTCAACATTCAATTCAATTCCTATCAGTGTCTCCAAAATTTTACAGACCACTGACGTTAGACTTACTGGTGTATAATTACCAGGATCTTTCCTATCTCCTTTTTTGAATATTGGCGTCACAATTGCTTTCTTCCAGTCTTCAGGAATTTGTCCATTATTTATAGATACTTGGAATAATACTTTAATATACGGTACAATAGCTTTATGTGTTAATTTGATGAAATCTATATTAATATCATCTTCACCTGCCGCTTTGAGGGGCTTCATGTCACGAATCATTTTGAGAATGTCCTCATAAAATATTTCAAAACCACTTGCTTTTTTCCATTTCTCTCCCGATGTATTTACTTTTCCATTTATAGTGTTTTCTTCAATGGAATTATCATTCGATTTGCATATGCTTCCATAGTGAACGTTTAATATGTTTGCTTTATCCTCATCCTCTACATTTATGATCCCACTATTCTTGCAATACAGACTTTGGATTGTATTTGAGTCAAGAGTCCACGGGGGTCGATTTAGCGAAATATCAGTTTTTTGGTGATAACTTTTGAACGGTATGAGATATCAAAATTCTAATAAGCGAGAAACACAGATAATGATGATAGCTTCAAGATGATATAAGATATAAATATTCAAGCCATGTCGCGTGACTGTCAAGAGTATACAGCTGAAAAAACACATTTTTTAGCTGTCGACTCTTGACAGTTATGCGACATGACTTTAATAGTTATGTTTTATATCATCTTGAAGCTATTGTAATTATCCGTGTTTCTCGCTTATTAGAATTTTGATATCTCATACCGTTCAAAAGTTATCACCAAAAAACTGATATTTCGCTAAATCGACTCCCGTGGACTCTTAATACCTTTCCTTCTCAAGTAACTATGGAATCTCTGTTCTATATCCCCTTGCGTTTTATCGCCATCTTCTGTCAGTAACTGTTTCATAAAATTATCATGCGCCTCCTTTCTTTCCTCTTGAGTTCTTTGGATAAATTATCAAATATAAGTCTATCTCTATCACTATTATTTCTGGCTTTGTATTTGTCTCTACATTTCTGTTTGAGCTTCTTTATATTGCAAGTACTCTGGATCTGGATTCTGTTTAAGAGGCCGCAGGCGCTCGTATTTCACGCCGCAAACTCTCACGGCCGTAATTTTTGTGATATCAATATGAGTGTTTTTGCATTCTGTTAGTGATTGAAAAACGAAGGTTACCGTCAATACAAAATTTTGAACCAAAAATTTGTGATTTTTCAAATTCTTCAAATGGAAAATGGAAAAATTTATAATTTACGAAAACCTGGATACACATTTTTTAATACCGAAAAAAAACATAGAATGTGAAATATATCAGAAGTGTGAGCTAGGGAATTAACGGCGTTTACGTGAATCTGAGTTCGGCGGGCTAGTCTATGGGTGGCGCCTAGCACACGATGCATGTTAAACTCGAGTCTGAAGTGAGCGAACAACGAGCCCGTGTAGAGCGCCTGCGGCCTCTTAATCAACTTTGTTTGTATAAATTTCATACTTTCCTCGATGACTGTTCGGTTTTAACAAATTATTGTACTAGTCAAACGCGAAATATGCGTTGTAAGATGAGCGAGATATCTGAATAAGGTATAAAAGTCCTTGAAGTAGTTCTACCCTTGCTACTTTATCGACTCTGGTATTCTACACACCTTGATATCTGAATAAGCTATTAAAGTCGTTAAAGTAGTTCTACTCTTGCCACTTCATTGACTCTGGTATTCTACACACCTTGACGCTTATAAAAAATACTTCATTGTTGGTCAACTCTTGAATCTAGAAAGCAGTGAATCTCGACAACTTGATTCTGTCACAATTTGTATGATATATTTTATGAATATTATCAGTCATTTTATTTTTTTTCTTCAAAACGACTGATCAGAATTGCTTAAAAAATCGTAATAATGTGTAAAATCCATGTATACACATTTATAGAAAATTTCATCCCATTTGGAGAGATTTTATTTCTCAACATTTTCCGCCCAGCCAAATCTTATGGGGTTTTTAGAAACTTTGAGATGATGATTCTCAAAATCGATCCGATCGATTCATCCCAAAAACTATACAGTTCTAAGTTGGATGAGTTTGCGTGTACAAACAAAGTTTCATGTTGATCAGTCAACCCTTGCGGCCTGTGGAGTGCCTACAAAAAAAAATAACACAGACAAAGCCCTATAAGAGTGGGATGGAGACTTCGCTACGCTCATCAATAACGTCTCTAGTAATAGTTTAGTCTTAGTTTCACATATTGAGGTGTTCTCATCTGAATTTCACTCGCACCTTTATAT
Organism: Brachyptera risi; assembly: GCA_964007535.1. Lineage (NCBI taxonomy): Eukaryota > Metazoa > Arthropoda > Insecta > Plecoptera > Taeniopterygidae > Brachyptera > Brachyptera risi. The sequence continues at coordinate 1,041,510 of CAXFZR010000016.1, read as the reverse complement.
CACACTTTTCACCTTTTGTTGCAACATATTTCGACAGGCGCTAAATGACCTCGTTGTCGATGCGCCTTAAAACCCTAATATTCATTCATTCTGTTCTAAAGTTTTTCCACATACCTCCAAACTATTTCCCTCTGTCACCCATGTTCTAAATTTTACGAATAAGAAGTTTTCTAGTCCTACAATGTCTGCTTTTTTATACTGGAAAATTCTCTTCTTTACTGCACCTTTGGGAGGTTTCCTCTCCTTTTCTATTTCCAGAATGACAAGTTTGTGATCGCTCATTCCCTCGCTGCTGTTTCTACGTGTACGTGTTTACCAATATCTCTGGGTCTTACTAGAAAAATATCCAGTGTATGATCTCCTCGTGTATTTTCTTCTACACATTGCTCTAGCCCCTCCTGTCTAAGAAGGTAGTTTATTTGGTCCTGAGTTATGCCACCTCCTATACCATTAGACTGCCTTGAAATATTCGGCAAATTTATATCTCCTCCAATAATTACCATTCTGTCTTTGCACTCGACTTGGGTTAACACTTGTGCTAATTTCTCGATTATCTTGTAATTCTTATTTGGGGGTCTATACAGCCCTATACTCACTATTGATTTGTCTCTATCAATCTTTACTTTGCCTGCTTTAATCTCCTCTTCCTCGTTCATCATTGCCATGTGAACTTCCTCAGTCACATAGCTAAGTTCAATGCCAATTGCAACACCCCCTCCCTACGTGGTCGTTTCTCTGTCTTTGTATCCAGGAGGAAATACCTCAGTAGGCCCTATGACTAAAATCCTTACTCAACCAAGTCTCAGTTGCTGTACAGATGTCAGGATCATACAAGTCAATAATATCACTGAAGCTCCTTACCCTATCTCTGCTTCTCAGGCTGTGACAATTCATCTGATTAATTCTAATAAAATTAATAGGCCTATACTGATGAGTCTTACTTATTTCTAGCACATGATCTTTTACTTCGCTGATTTCTTTATGTTTGCTCCATTTCACACTGTCGTTTGGAATGTATGGACTAACTTCCCTATCTACCCCTGACGTGACTAATACACTCCTCGGTATTACTACTCCTTTTTCACACTTTTCCTCTTGCACCTTCACGTCAATATCTTCAATCTCTAATACACCTGCTTTTTCTAATGTTTTGAGTTAATCAACTCAAAAGCCGAATCTACAATTAAATTACCCGAAGCTACACCTCTTTCATGGTTTAGGTGTATTCCATCTTGTGCTGCATCTGTATCTAATATCACCTCATTGGGATCAACAAACATAGCCAATCTAGGCTGTCGTTCAATTTCCTTATCATGAAGCTGTCTTCATCGTCTCGGAACACTATTCCGTTTATCACCCATTTGGTATTCATAAACTTATTCATTCCCTCTTCTAATAGCTCTCCCATTTCTACCATCAGATGCTTGTCTCTTTTTCCTACCAGATCATTGATGCCAACGTGTACCACAACAACTTTGGGTTCAGCATTAACCTGTCTGTTAGATATGTCTGGTAATATGTCTGTTGGATGATTATTTGTTAGGCAGGACCGATACTTATTACTAATGTGGTTTACGTCGGAAATGGCTGATTCGCACAGGTAAAGTCGAACGAAAAAGTGTGGCCATTGCGATTCCTACCTTCTTAAGCATTGGGTATGTGCTACGTTCGACATACTTTGACCCAAATTCCTCTTTGGATACAGATGTGAATTTTTCTTTCAACACGTAGTCTTCTTGCATATCAATCAGTTGGATTTGTGATGCCGCTTTGTTCACTTGTGACACGTCACACGCCGTGTTACAAAGTACTTCGGAGGATGAGCTAGTGCAACAGAGACGCTTTCCCAACCATCTCAAAGTCCACAAATCTGTCGGAGAACTCTTCTTGCAGTGTTCAAATGAAATCTCTGAATTGTTTGATGTTCACTTTGACCTCGATTTTTTCAATCTACACTTTTAAGGAGAGGAAAGTGAGTCATACTTTTCTGCAAGTCCTTGTCAAAAAGCTCCAATTTTCGGCGAAATTACCTTACGTTTCCAGTCAGATTACACAACAATTCATTTTTTCCTTGGAGACTTTGGTCCAGTACATCCAAATGTTTCAGGATATCGGTGAGAAAACCTAAAGAAGTCATGTTTTGATCATCTTCAAGAAACGTCACGACATCGCATGACACCGGTTAACCAACTTGTCCCTTGCTTAGCTATCTCACATTATTATGCTGTAACAAATCGCAGTACTGCGCATCAACTTCATCCAAGAATGACTTGGATTGCCTATGAAGCAGAGACGACCTCGATCGCAGATAATTAATCAGCTTGCACATAACATCCTCTTATTTCGAACCTAATTTTGAGCACAATGCAGTTTGGTGTATAATGCAATGAAATGCAACCAAGTCGGGCTGTTTTTCTCTGAATTATCATCTTTCGCCAACACAGCAGGAGCGCCGTCTGTTGCCGCTGACAATAGTCCAACATATTCCAGATTCATTATCTCAAGAAATGTATCAATTGCGTTGAATGTATCCTCACCACGAGTTGTGCCCATCAACTGTAGCATTGTCAACAGTTCTTCAGAAGTTTGTTTTTCTTCGTCAAAGAAATTCTTGATGTCGATCTCTTGCGATAGACATCAGGAATATTTTAAACCTAACCATATTTCAACATATATCGATTATGGTTTGTCGTTCCTCCACTCCTCCTTGAGCGCGAGTTTGAACTGAGAACAAGCAGTAAAACGTTCTCATCCTAGTCCCATGGGTGTGACCCTTTACAGCACACACATGTTCGGTTTTAACAAATTAGTGTACAACTTCTCTAGTAATAGTTTAGTCTTAGTTTAATATATTAAGGTGTTCTCATCTAAATTTCACTTCCACCTTTATACAACACTTCTCACCTTTTGTTGCAACATATTTCGACAGGCGCTAAATGACCTCGCTGTCGATGCGCCTTAAAACTCTAATATTCATTCATTCATTCACGAACAAACACACTCATTTGTTCGATGTCGCTTATATCACATTCGTCAATTGCCACGGAAAAGCACTACGATAACTTAAACGTCTAATCATCGCTTCACAAGAATTAGCAGCCAGTTTTTCTGTTCCTGTTTTATTAGACTTGGCCGACAATGGTATTTGCTGAAACGCCTCTACTGTTCTCGGTTTGTCCTCGAACAACGCCGTTGCCGCGTCTACCAGGAATTTTGTCAGAATCTCTGAATTTGAAAATGGTTTTTGCTGCTTGTTTAGATTCCAAGATACGGTACGCCGCTTTAACGGCATTTTCTTATGCCGACATAGATTTTACTAATATTAGTTCACTCTGGGTGGAAGAGGATAATGATACTAATAATAATCTTTATTACCGGAAGACTACCTCATACAGAATGATAATCGTCACTATTATAAGATATAATACACAATATATTCAGTAGTTAGATGGTCAATAATTAGTACATAAGTATTCGTCAATTGAGTAAAAAGACCTTTCTAGTAGAAACCTCTTCACAGTCTTCTTGAAAGTAACTGAACATTTAATTTGTTTGAAATTTCTTGGCGAGTGGTTGTATAGCTGGGTCATCGAGTAGGTCGGGCCTTTTGCGAACACTGCTAGTCTGTGTTGCTCAACTCTTGAGTCGTTACAACGTCTGGTGTCGTGATGGTGAAGCTGGCAATTGGAATGAAACAGCTCAAAGTTTTGCTTAACGAAGATGACTGATTGCATTATAAAAATACAGGGCAAAGGTAACAGTGACAAAGATTCAAAGAGAGGTCTGCATGAAGTTGATCTCCTTGCATTGGCTAGTATTCTAATCGCTCTCTTTTGTAGTACAAAAAGTCTTTTGACACTTGGAGAGTGACCCCAGAAGGGAATTCCATACCGAGCTGTAAAGCTGTACAGAAGCTGTAGCTACTTTTGACGTCAAAGCTCACTTCTAACTGGATAAGAGTTCGTAAACGTACTGTGTACTGAATCAAAATGTCGTTCAAGATTGCAACTTATAATTACGGAAACGGTTTTTAAACAAAGAACAACGACTGGTGCAGAACCTGGTTTGTCGAGCATCGTAAAGAAAAACATTTCTCCACACTCGGGCAAGAACCTCCTCTTTTCGACGTCAACTTTTCTTTTCTTGTTAAGGTACGTTTACTCTTCAGCGTTGAGAACTTGCAACTCACAACATGCAACTTGCAACACGTGTTGACCAATCAGCGAGCGAGTTTCTCGCGTGATCACAACACAGCGTTGCGTTGAGTTGTGGCGTTGAGAGATGAACTTGGTTCATGTTTTCTAGTCTCAACGCCGCGTTGCTACCCACAGAGCTTCCGATTTTTGTCACGGCCAGGTTGATTTTGTTCGCTGAACGGCAGGTTTGTTGACGGTGTGCAGTGGAATATTCATACATCAGAAATCAAAATGGACACGCTAGAAAACTCTTTCGACTTCAAGTTGGTTCAATTTATTGAAAAGGAGCCATCTCTGTGGAATTTAAACGATTCCGCGTATTCTAACAGAGGGCTCAAAAATCTTGCTTGGGCAAGAGTTGTAGAATCGCTGGGAGGTAATGTATTACTAAAATATTATCTCAATTTCCTATCACGTACGTGTGTAGTTGACACTGGCCTAGGCTTGCATCAATTATCATTTGTACAATTACTGTAGATCTACTAACAGCCTAGGCCCTATTTCTGGGCTTATATATTGAATTCTACTTACTAGATCGTATATAGGGCTATAGTTCATCCATAGCTTTGCTGACATGTAGCCTAGGCCTAGTAACAAGTTGGTTTGTTTTGTAGGTTAAAGTAATTCACTTCTCAACTTGGCTTTTTTTCAACTTGCCACTAATTATAATTGGTATGCACATCAGCCACATAGAACTGTATGAAAATGTTGTCTCTTCTGTAGAAGAAAATGCAACAATCAAAAGCGTGCAAACACGGTTTAAATCCATTCGAGATAAGTTGAGCCGGAGGAAGAAGCCGCTGGCGAGTGGATCAGGAACGCCAAGCCAAAAACCCTGGAAACTGGAATGTGTTTTGACATTCCTGGCAAATACGCTGGGAGCGAGAAGGTATGTTGGGTGTTTGTTTATAGGGCTACCTAGTAGGCCTACCGTAGTCATGTTGTTTGGTCGGCCCAGACGCTACACCACTTGCAGTGGGATTCTCTAATATTGTAGATCCAGATTGAATAATTTCTGTCCACAACTTGACATCATTGCTTAACAAGATTCCCCACTGCATTGAATTTGTAGTTTACAAATTCAATGCTTATGGCAACTCAACGATCGCGATAGTGGCACTCTTTCTGTATTGAAATATTCCGAGCAAAGAATAATCACCGTTCCACCGTTTTCAAGTGTGGAATAGTATGATGTAATACCGTATTCTACGCCTACAGCCATGTGAAACGCTCCTTTTAATCCACGTCATTCCATCGCTTTGTGTCGTCAATTTGAGGTTATGTCTAGGTTAACCAGTCTTACATAATTTGTTCACAGCTCAACATGCAGCATGGTTTCCCCGCCTGGGCTGGTCGAGATGGAGACGGGAAAAAAAAAACCGTATGAGCCTCAGATCATTTTTGACGATGACGTTGGTGTGTTCGACGACTCGGACGTGGAAGATGGGATGGTTCTTGCCGATTCGCCCGACCCGGAACAGTCGACGCCGCTCTCATCCAGTTTAGGCAGCTCTGCATCACGTAAGCTGTTTATTCATGCTTTACCGAATGGAATATCTGTAGAAGTGGATCTCTAAATAAGTCCAACTACTAGTTAGCATCACTACAGTGAATTACCCAAGTCCTAAATGTGACCTGTAAATTGTAGCCCTACATTGCTTTGTAATTAAAATATATTATTAAACAATACAATGACCAAAAAATTACAATTTAATAACCAAATAATTTCTTACATTGTTTTGAATGGTGTAGGGCCTTCAATAATATTCCTACTGTTCTTATATTAATTGGTTTTTTAAAATGTGTTGCAGTTATGGATTCCATGCCATCGACCAGCAGAGCGACAAAAAGAAAAAGAGATAGCGCGGCATTGGACATCGCTCTAAATAGTTTTCTGAACGAGAAAACACCCGAACCACCGAAGATTGTACGGAGAGACGAAGACGATGATTTTTCGTCACTGGTAGGGCGGATTCTTCGGCGGATTCCGAAGAAGGATGCCGCCAGATTGCGTATCAGCATATTAACGCAGTTGTACGAAGCAGATAATTCGGATGACTAAAATTGTAAACAATTCCTTAAAATTAAATTTTTTTCATCCCATCAATGAGTGATTATATTGCCTATTTATTTGGGTTTTAAAGAGGGATTTATAGGACTAAGATTATAATGATATACAAGAGTTTTGTGTGTCGATCGTAGGATTTTATTTTTGTAAGTATACGGTGGGCCTATATGCAGTCTGAATACTCAATATTAGGGTTGCTATTGGAAGTCTGGCTGGGGAAGTCTAAAAATGAAATTGGCATAAATGCCATACTCTTTTGTTTGTTGTTTTGCTCCCTGTTCATCGCTTAATCTTCAAGTCCAGCCTGCTTCCTCTGCCATGGTACTTGACCCTCATTCATAAAGTATTCTACAAGAGCATTACGCGTCTATTCAGCGCTTCTACGATACGTGTTGGCCCCAACTCTACCCAAGTCACGTAGGGCACAGTTTTCATTGACTTGTTCCCTCCAGCCACCCAGCACGGTTCCTTCCACTGTCTCCCGATCCACAAAGTTTCGAGGACAGTACCGCCGATCCATGGCTGGCCGGTCTCGGTCTCCCATCTGTAGAAAATTGTGAAGACACACAACACTCTGGATGATGTACTCCACATTCTCGAGCTTAGCAACTATGGGTTTCCTTAGAATTCTCCATTGCGCTGCCATTATCCCAAAGGTGTTCTCAATTATCCGTCTTGCACGGCTGAGGTGATAATTGAATATACGTTTTTCCACTGTAAGTCCTCTCTGCGGGAAGGGACGCATTAAGCTGTTGGACATCGGGAAAGCCGCGTCTCCAACAAAAAGATGAGGTGTAATTCGACCGTTTGATCCAGGAATGAGTTTTGGTGGCGGCAGATTGAGTTTGTTTTGGACTAAAGCCTGCCCAAATATAGAGTTCTGCAAAACCCCGCCGTCGCTCTGTCTGCCGGAAGCGCCAATGTCCACGAGCGTGAAACAATGATCGGCATCGCAAACAGCCATTAAAACGAGACTGTGAGTGGACTTGTAATTGTAGTACAAGGACCCTGCCTTGTTGGGTGCCTATAAATGAAAAATGAAGCGAGGTTATAAATAGGAGACTAGGCCCTCATTACAAAAACGGCTAGTTATCGTAAGTCAACGAAATGCTATTGAAATTAATGATTTACAGAGCGTAGGCCTGAATTCAAAAACAATTCTCTAAATTCCATGCCCAGGCATTGAGTTTGTAGTTACAGGTCTAAATGAAATTGTGTGAAGGTTATTATTAGGCCTATAGGCTAACAATGCTTAGGAATGAAAGTATCTGACACAATTGTGAAGGAATCTACAACGTCGGTCCTAGTAAATGAGAGAATTTCTTTATATCTTACCTGCATTACACAGTGTTTGCCATCGATTGCACCTACACAATGAGGAAAATGCCACAAGTTGAAGAATCTCTTTCCCACTTCAAGCCAGTTTTCTTCGGATGGCTTGGCAATCACCCGATCTTTCAAAACGACCCAGATCGCTCGACAAGTTTCGCTCACCAGGTTTGACACCGAACTTTTCGACACGCGGAATGCATAGGAAAGAGAGCCCATGCTGTCTCCAGCTGCCAAATACCTTCAAAATTTTTAACCGTTATAAGACATTTGACTTGACATGAATTATTCAATTTTGGTTATATAGGTCTAGGCCATTGAGTTTGTCACTATGTCTAGGCCTATGTTTTTAACCCATCTCTACTCACCTCAGTGTAATTGATAATCGTTCTGCGGGAGATATTACATCCTCTCTCAGCACAGTAACCTTGGATATCATTGGCCCAGCCAGGTTAAGGAGTTCATCGAATTTTGTGGGAGACTTACGATGAAAATTGAAAAATTGCTCATGGTCCCCTAACCTCATTTCCTGTATGAGATTCGAGTAATATCCTTTTTCCCGTCTTAGTAAGAACATGGGACGGATATAAAATCGTCTGGGTCTTTTTCTAACGTGATTCATTAGATATATAAGAGCTAAGTGTCTTCGCCGACGCATTCGCAGCCGATAATGGTACATTTGTAGGTTATCATAATCTTCATCATTCATAGCGACCACCGCCATTTTGAGGAACTACGCCTACTTTCAGTTTAGTGACAACGCCAAACAGTAAACAGCTTCGAGCGTTGAACGCGTGTTGCAAGTTGCATGTTGCGGGTTGCGAGTTCCTCAACGCCAAACAGTAAACAGCTTCGAGCGTTGAACGCGTGTTGCAAGTTGCATGTTGCGGGTTGCGAGTTCCTCAACGCCAAACAGTAAACAGCTTCGAGCGTTGAACGCGTGTTGCAAGTTGCATGTTGCGGGTTGCGAGTTCCTCAACGCTGAAGAGTAAACGAACCTTTACTTGAAGACAAGTAACCCCGCCAACTACCTCCCACCATTTTATATTCATATATATATATATATATATATATATATATATATATATATATATATATATATATATATATATATATATATATATATATTATTGGGGTAATGAATTCATCGCAAATTGAAGATGACAAGTATGACGGATTTCCTTTTCCAGCATTACCATAACGCGCCATGTGGTAAGCTAAAAAGGGATCAAATTCAGCAATTAGTTCAAGTGAAGACAAATAGTTCCCATTATTAATCATTCCGTTCCAAATATATCGTTGTCACCACGAAATGTAAGTCCTCTTCTGGCCCGTTGCTACAACCCGATGTAAAACATTTCGCCTGTAATCTATTTCTTCGGTCAACTGAGTTGTCAATTAACTGTCAACTCGATCTAACGTCTTGCCGCGCTTATTGAGTAATAATACACATGAAAGATGTGCACGTAAACGAGTGCTAGCGTTTTTCCAATCATTAAATCCATTTTCATGCGAAAAATGTCATTTTCCTTCAAACAGTTTACATGGTATACAGTAGACGACCCCTTCAGATGCTGAGTACACGACCCAATGTCGATACACTTCCTCTCCATCTCTTTCGATCTTCATATTGTCTCTCTGATTCATCAAATCCACCGCCTTCATTGCTATTTTGTTTTGCACCATGTTTTGAAATGTAATCAATTGTGAGGTTGTTAATAACCCATTCGGCTGAGTCGTCACTGATAGAAAAGCACGCTGGTTTTGATTCCAATAACGGTTTTTCGGGCGGACTAGGCTCATCAGTGGTAGACACTCTCTTATTCTCATCTATAAGGCACGATTGAACTGATTCCCTGAACTATGACACTAATTCACACTCACCTAACACGGGTTTAATATCGATGTTCGGCAGCATTGGTACATCAGCTATTTGTATCGCAATCTCACTTTTACTCACACTCACACACGCACTCGAGTTTGTTCTTGTGAAATACGACATTATTTTAGGTATTTTCTTTAATTCTAATTCAGAGAGTTCACTTTTCTCCTTTGCCCGTTTTCTGACCTGAGCCCCACTCATTTTTGTTTTTAAACAACTCATTTTCAAGGAAATACGACCAAATTATAGGTTGATACAAAATTGCAATAACTCTTCTGCTATTCCACGCATCCCCTGAGTTTCACTGAGTGTACTTACTTGGCACGATCACAATGCACACTAAAATCTGAGTAGTCTTCGATCTTTCGGTTGGCAAACCCAACCCTTGAAGTTTATTTGTCGATTCCTAGAAATGTCAAAAATAGACTTACTCCTTTTGGCGAATAAAAACTGAACAAAGTATATTTGCTCATTAAGCACTTGTATAATGAATGCTATAAGAAAGAAATTAAATCAAGTACAAATGTTTAAAAATGTGTTTGTACCAAAATAAAATTGAACTTTCAAGAATGAAAAACACGAAGCCGATAAGGGGGCACCGCTCCGCGGCCCCCTAGGCCTAGGTTGCAGCCTATTAAGCATGTGCGTTAATACGCCCCTGACTGGGATGTCATCACGACATTCACACCTTTTGTGGTAGAGCCAATGACACTCTTCACACGCAACTGAATCTTTGTAGACGTTTCGATAGCTGCTTTTCAGAGATGTTACTTGTGCCTTGTTACTTGTGGCAACACGAAGTGATTGTAGCTCTTTTGGGGCTGACTTGATTCCCCTCGTAGACCCTTCTTGACGCTAGGATAATTAGCTGTAATCCCGCTTTCAAGAATAATTTGTGAATGCCTTTCCATTGTACTTTGTTGTATACACCAGAGTATACTTTTCCATCGATAGCTGAGGAAATTGCATTTGCTATTGCAAAGAGTCCACAATTTACAGAACCTGGCAGCACTTGATCTACCTTTTCTCTAATCGTTATTGTGTACAGAGTACTGGCAACCTGAACGGAAACATCATGCAGCTCGGAAGAAAGCACGGCATCATGGATATCTGTTGTATTTTCAGGCTGTAACCCAATGATTGAAAGATTGAGTATGTGGAATCTGTGTCATGTTATCACCATCAGCCTTGTGAAACCCAAGGCGCACCATGACAAGTCTCATGTGGCCCACTCACACTTGGAGAGGCGCTTTTCATCTTCTGGTGTCTGGCATTCCAGTGTCTAATATCCAGTATCCAACAGATCATTTCTGTCTGAAGCACTCAGATTCAAATGTGTAATCCAATGAACTGTAGGTTCCCCCCGTCTGCTGAATCCTCATTCATCACGATAGATTCCACTGGCAATGGCATCTTATCAACTGGTGTTGGAGCAATGTTCATTGATTTTATTGGTACGCTCGTGGGTTTATGTTTATTAGAATCATGAGTGTCAGCTTTTGTTCGCTTGGGTGCTCTTGATTACTTTTATTGAGAGAAATTGAATTATATGCAAGGTTGTGTGAATTTCCCCTCGTAAAAACAGGGAAAAGCTTTTTGGATTCTTTGGATTGGCCACGGCGCTTGCTAACCAATGGAATCGTCATATAGCTTGGAGAGGAGCATCATCAATCCTTGACGCTGCATCAGGATAAGTTTCAGGGTCGGCTACATGTTCAGAATCTGTATCTGACAATGGTAGATCTCTCCCTGGAAGTCAATGTTAGATTTAATTGTTCAATACTGTCATCTTAGTATCACTTGTATTTATTACATACAGAGGTGAGGAAAGGTTGTCATTAACAGCGGTTTCGATTTGAGGTGGGGCTATGCTCGACTTTTCACGGACAGATAAGGGTTCAGGGTCATCCACATTTTCAGAATCTGAATCTGAAATAACGGTAGGTCTCCCCCCCCCCTAAAACACTGTATTTTGATGTAAAATTGTATGTCTGTTTATATTCTTTTAGGTTCAGAATACGCTTGAACATCAGTTTCTGATTCTGAATGAGTGACTTATATACAGTCCAGTACTAAAAGTTGTGGGTGGATTTTTGATTTGATGTAAAATGCTAAATTCGGTGTATCATCTGATATGTCCTAATATCGCTCTCGGTCCAATAATTATTTTTCAAAGCTCTTATGCGAGCCACCGGGCGTACGAGAAAAGTCACTTTTGAAGATTGTCAAAGAAATCGGAAGATCTAGCTAGTCAGACGGGGCTACTTTGGACACTTTTTTCAATTTATCTTGCATAACTTTTTCCCTCTTTGTTCTTCTATCACCATTTTTTTTGTGGTGTTCACCTGATATTGGTGATATCTCAAAATGGACATCCCAAATTTTTACCATTATAATTTTGATCTAATTTAAATATTTTGTTGTTGTCCAATGTAGCCCCGTAGGAAGGGGCTACTTTGGACACTCATAAGAAAATGCTAAAAATGGAGGAACACAGACCAGGAGGGTTACTTTGGACATCAGATCTAGCATGTATCAGGTCAAGCACTAATATGTTGTTTTTTTATTATTTTTATTATCATTATTTACGTGATATTGGTACAATTAAACAATGTTTTATATAATGACTTCCCTTTTGTTCATCGGTTCAAACTTCTAAATATCTAGATATATTTAAACTAGATAAGTGCAAAAGTGCACTGCTTTTTCAAGAATTACATGGTGTCTTTTTTTTTTAATTGGAGCATTTGTATCGAAGTTACAGATGATACAAATGATGAATGTGTAAGTGATAAATGTCAAATATAATTATAGCCTACTCTACAACTGATGGGCCTACTCACAACTAACACATGTAGAGGTTTTTGAACGAGTTATTAAAAGAAAGAAAGAGAATGCGATCATTTTTAGAATGGACTGTTGGTGAATTTAACGAGCGAATAATATTATTTTCGATAATGTCATCTACATCATCGGTAGACGGTCAACGGAAACGATCTTCTGCGATGTGACGCAAGAACGTTGTCTTGAGTGTACCGTCTACATTCTTCTTTATTACTTGCCCAGCAAAATGTTTGATTGTTTTACCATTAGTTGACTCGTATTTGGCAATAACCCACTGTTCGCCCCCTCTAAGGATCCGAACACCTTGTCGTGGTGTGGGGGCTTGCGTGGCCCCGTGATCCTCAGAGCTATCGTCGGGAGCAATTTATTTGCTCCCAGCAGGGTCACCCATGGCGATTAGGTCTGGGGTGAGGGTCCAGACTAAGTTCGGACCGTCGGTCGAGTGGGTGGCCATCTCGGTGACCAGAGCGGTCATAAGGAGTTCTCGTGCAATTATTTACCATTATCACCCTCTTCCATGATCTTTGCTATTCTGTGTTCTCTCTTTCCTTGACTTGTCTTCATTCTTATCTTCGTGCCGACTCCTCGTGACCACTCACACCCACGACAATATTGACGATCTCGCTGTGAACAAGGATATGAACCCAAGCTCAAGGTGTAATCAATCGTGCCGAGGAGCTGAATGGCTACGGGAAAAAGTAGTCTGAAACGATGAACTCTGGACACCTGGCGACCTCCAGTTTTACCATAGCCTTACTTTCACATGCGGGGCTCTGTGCGAGTTGACTTTTATTTCCCTAGCTTCTCGTGGGACCAAAATGGACACAAACATTAAAAACCCAAACCCCTTCCCTCAACTACCCCCCCCAAAGGAATCTAACCAAATACCTCCCCTCAACAATCGTAATAAGAAGCGTGCCTTGATGGACGATCCAATCTCCATTGAGGACCTTCAACCCAAATTCAAAGAGCCACGTTATCTGACTGTTCAAATAACGACACCAGGAAAAACATTTAAGAACGTCTCACCATTCGACCAAGCTAGAGGTGTTCACCGTCTTGTAGGAGAGGTCAAGTCCTTGAAATGCCTCCGAGATGGCACTCTCCTCGTCGAGACGAAAACCTGTGAACAAACGAAAACTTTATTAAATGCTCAACTCTTCCTTACTTACCTGATTGACGTCTCGCCACATAAAAATCTCAACACTTCGAAAGGAATTATTTTCAGCCATGACTTACTTGACCTTGACGTGGAAACACTCAAGGAAGAGTTTAAAATTCAGAATGTCGTTGACGTATATCGTATTGAAAGTCGACGTAACGGGAAACGTGTGGCAACTCCTCTCTTGATCCTGACCTTCAATACTCCGACTCTGCCTTCTAAGGTATTCGCTGGGTATGTATGCTTGACGGTGCGTCCGCATATTCCAAATCCTCTGAGGTGTTTCAAATGCCAGAGGTTTGGACATCCCAGCGAGTCCTGCAAAGGCAGAGAAACTTGCGGAAAATGCGCTGCTGACCGACATGACCCGGAGGCATGCGCATATGACGTCCAATGTGTGCACTGCGACGGAGACCACACTGCGTGGTCTCGGGAGTGCCCCATCTACAAACAGGAGAAAAAAAATTCAAGAGATAAAAACATTACAGAATATTTCGCTTCATGACGCAAGGAAACTTTTTAATCAGCAAAATCCCACAACAACACTCACTAAATCGTTCTCACAGGCTACTTCTCAGAATACTTCCACTCAATCAGAGATATCACAGCTGAAAAGTATTATCGCACAACAGAAGGCTCAACTAGCTAGTCAGACCCCTGCCAGCTCCGCAGTCGAGACATCCCTCACGGAGTTGAGAGAGATGATGAGAGTGCAGGCGGAGGAGATGGCAGCGTTGAGAAAGCAACTCGCCGAGCAAGCAGTAGCAATGCAGGAAGATGCTGACAAATACAAAGCCATTATTAAATCACAGAACAGAGAGATAAGTGAACTGAAACAAGTACTTGCGAAGCAGTTGACAACTCCTGCTCCAAAAACAATAGAAAGAGAAGCGAAAGCCGCAGAAACAACTGGAAGGAAAAATACCAAATTATACCGTCAATCTCGATCAAAAGAGATTGACACAACGAGTGAATGCACTCCAGCTAGCCAGAGAGCCTTCTCAGTGTCCCCATCACGTGGTGATGGAGACATGGACTGGCAGACTGTGTCCGCACAGTCCAGGGTCGATGAGTTCAGGAAGGAGAGGGCTAAAGGATTGAATGAGAAGTCTCTCTCCAGCGTCGTGGGTAAGAAGAAGTAGGATCCGCAATTTTAATTAGCTTTGAAGTATACCCTCTACATATATTTCAATTCTTTTTAGTTTTATCTATTTGTGTATTTTAAGATGGCATTGTTGCAATGGAATTGCAATGGTTTTAACATTCATAGAGAAGAGATTAGGCTTTTAGTGTCCAATTTTAAACCTTTGTGTTTCTTTTTTCAAGAAACTCATTTTAAAACAACTGACTCTCCTTTATTACGTAATTATAGTTTTTATCGATATGACGATCTCACTGGTGACAGAGCTCATGGGGGAGTAGCCACAGCTGTCCATGACAGCTGTCACGTAAGCCCACTGCCGCTTACAACACCCTTACAGGCAGTGGCAGTTAGAGTTGCTCTTCCTCAGCCTGTTACCATGTGCAATATTTATTTACCAGAATGGGCTCCAGTTACAAAGAGAAACCTGGAGAACCTAGTGTCACAACTGCCACGTCCCTACTTATTACTAGGCGACTTCAATGCCCACAACATACTGTGGGGTGACACAATGGCTGATGGTAATGGTAGAGGACGTCTTTTCGAACAATTTTTTATCGATAATGATCTCATAATTCTTAATAACGGGGAGAAAACCAGGTTTAACGCACATAATGGTGAATTCTCATCGATTGATCTCTGTGTATGTACCCCTTCTGTTGTACCCCTTTTTAATTTCTCTGTTAATGATGATCTTTGTGGGAGTGACCACTTCCCGCTCATTTTAAACCTCACCACCGACTATCAACAGCCAAAGAGATGCGCTCAATGGAATCTGCGCCGTGCCAAATGGCCCCTCTTCACTGGTCTTGTTGACTTGAGAGAGACAGTCAGTATCGGTGACGTCGATGAACGAATAGAAAGTTTAACGGAGAAAATTATAATTGCGGCGGAAAAAGCTATCCCTCTGACGTCGACCAATCTTCGTAACATTCCCGTTCCTTGGTGGAACAAGCAGTGTGAAGAGGCGATAAAAAAACGCAAACAGGCCCTTAGAATATATAAGAGATTCCCCAATGAAGTCAACCTTGGCGCGTTCAGGAGACTGCGCGCCAAGGCACGATTTTTTATAAAGTCTGCTAAGAGAGCTTCATGGTGTGACTATGTGTCAACCATAAACTGTCACACTTCGCCTACTAAAGTCTGGCATCGAGTAAAAAAGATAGACGGAAAATTTAAATCTCGGACCATATCAGGAATTGAAGCAAATGGAAACTTGATTACTACTCCAAAGGAGATAGCAGACGCTATTGGCAATCACTACGCCGACATCTCTAGCTCTCACCACTATTCGGCACCGTTCCAGAGGTACAAACGTGTTGCGGAGAGTAGAAGACTCGATTTCACCTCCGCAAACAACGAAGACTACAACGTGCCGTTTAGTAGGTGGGAGTTGGAGAGCGCCATAAGCAAGTCCAAGAATAGCTCTCCTGGAGCTGACCGAGTGCATAATTCATTTCTCAAACATTTGTCTTCTGAGTCTATTGATCATCTTCTTACTACATTCAACTTTATTTGGAGCAACGACACTTTTCCTGAGAATTGGAGAGAGGCTATCCAAGTTCCTATTTTGAAACCCAATAAAGATAAGAAGATGCCGTCAAGTTATCGCCCAATATCCCTGACCAGCTGCCTGTGCAAAGTCATGGAGAGGATGGTAAACAACCGCCTACTCTGGTGGTTGGAACGCCGAGACCTCCTTTGCACAGAGCAGTCTGGTTTCAGGAAGAATAGAAACACAAATGATCATTTAATTCGAATGGAAGGCTACATACAAGATGCCTTTCTCACCAGACAGCACGTTATTGGTGTGTTCTTCGATTTGGAAAAGGCATACGATACCACCTGGCGATACAATATTTTAAATACCATGTCCAAGTGGGGTTTTAGAGGTCACCTTCCTGTTTTTATCTCAAATTTTTTATCTAATCGTAAGTTTTATGTCCGTGTTCAGAATGTTTTATCTGCTAGTTATGTTCAAGAGAATGGGATTCCTCAAGGCTCAGTCCTGAGTTGTACATTATTTGCTATTGCAATCAATGATATTGTCGATTTCATCCGATCCCCCGTATCATCTTCCCTCTTCGTTGACGACCTTGCCATCTTTTGCAAATCTTCTAGAATTGCCACCGCCTCTAGACAAATTCAATTAACAATTAACAGATTGGAGGAATGGGCCAATAAGACTGGTTTCAGATTCTCGACGTCCAAAACCACCGTAATTCATTTTCACCGACAGCGAGGTTTGCACCCGCATCCCGATCTTTTTCTTGCTAATGAACCACTATCATTTTCTGAAACTACCAAATTTCTAGGGGTGACATTTGACTCAAAACTCAACTGGAAAGAACATATTTCTCAATTACGGATCAAATGTTCCAAGTCATTGAACTTACTACGATATTTAAGCGGGACCAAATGGGGTGCTGATCGAACCACAATGCTCCAGCTATACAGGGCGCTGGTTCGATCCAAGCTGGATTATGGCTGTGTGGTATATGGCTCTGCCAGAGAAAGCTATTTGAAACCTCTAAACACAGTTCACAATACAGGCCTCCGACTAGCAATAGGAGCACTCCGCACTAGTCGTGTCGAGAGCCTGTATTGTGAATCTGGTGAACCTTCTCTGAGAAATCGAAGACAATACATACTAAGCGGATATGCATCTAAATTATTATGCATCAGGAAACATCCGACGTATCAACCATTTTTTGATCCACATTTTCAAGCACTCTATGGAGCCAAGCCGAACGCAACTCTACCTGCAGGTATTCGCTTCGATAATTTTGTTGTAGAGGAAAAGTTTGTGTATCCTAGGACATATCCAGTTCGATGCTCTGACTCTCCCCCTTGGCTAGCAATTAGGCCAAACTGTAACACTCGCCTCTCAGAACACAGAAAGTCCGATACAAGCTCAACTGTGTATGTCCAATTATTTAATGAAATATGCTCGTATATCGGAGATCATATAGCTTATTTTACTGACGGTTCGAAGCTCAATGACAAGGTTGGTAGTTCATTTATTTCTGGGACGTCTGTTTCCTTTGGGTTCAAGCTCCATGAGCTGTGTAGTGTTTACACAGCTGAGCTATTCGCAATTATAAAGACACTGCAACATATAGAACAACGCTCTGAGAAGGCTTTCCTCATATGCTCCGACTCGCTTAGTGCTCTTCAAGCAATAACGAATATATACCCAACCCACCCACTGGTCCAGGAAGTGCAGACACTCCTGACCACCCTTGCCTCGCAGGACGTCAGTGTAGTGTTCTGCTGGGTACCTGGACACGTGGGGATCAAAGGAAACGAAATGGCAGACCAAGCAGCCAAAGAGGCCACACAGAGGAGTAGAGTTGACGAGCCAAGAGTCCCCTATACAGACTTGAAGGCTCATTTCAAGCTCATTTCAAAACAAAGATTCCAATCTGAATGGGACAAGGAAATTAATAACAAACTGAAAGAAATTAAATCAACAGTTGAGCCATGGGACTCGTCCATCAGAGCCTCCCGCCGAGAAGAAGTTGTATTGTCCCGGTTAAAAATTGGTCACACTCTACTCACGCATGCGTACTTGTTTACCTCTGAGAAGGTTGTTCCTGTGTGTGATACCTGCAATGAAACATTAACCGTCAGACATATTTTATTGGAATGCGGAAAATACAGAGATCTCAGACAAGAGCTGGCAATGGGAGACTCTCTGTCAGCAATTCTGGAAAATGACAGTAAGAAAATTGACAAGTTATTTATATACCTGAAACGAACTAATCTGATTAATCTGGTTTGATTCGAAGATACAGTTGTCACTGGATGGCTGATTTTAATATATACTCACAACATGTTTGGAAGGTTCCGGCCCTCTACACCGGGGCCTGTTTCTTAATACTGTTATTTATTACTGTTAGTAAGTTTTACTCTAGATATTTACAATTGGCTGTTATTTAGTATAGTAAGTTTTACATTTATTTCTGGCAGGTTCCGGCCCTCTACACCGGGGCCTGTTTTTTAACACTGTTATTTATTATTATTAGTAAGTTTTATTCTAGATATTTGCAATTGGCTGTTATTTAGTATAGTAAGTTTTACATTTATTTCTGGCAGGTTCCGGCCCTCTACACCGGGGCCTGTTTTTTAATACTGTTATTTATTAATGTTAGTAAGTTTTACTCTAGATATTTACAATTGGCTGTTATTTAGTATAGTAAGTTTTACATTTATTTCTGGCAGGTTCCGGCCCTCCACACCCGGGCCTGTTTTTTAATGCTGTTATTTATTTTTGCCAGTGAGTTTCATTGTAGAAACTGGTGATTGGCTGTTCTTTAGTATAGTAAGTTTTACGCGCATTTGTGGACTCGTGGATCTGCGTTAGACGATAAAGTCGTCTTGTTACCAGTATCATTTTTCAAACTGCCCTCATTAGGACATTTTCATGTCCGTTCAAGATGACGTTGATTGTGCAATCATCTTTTTCCAGTGTACTGCTTTTTGACATTTGATACTTATTCTTGATGCCGATCTCTTGGGATAGACATCGGGAATATTTTAAATCAAACCATATTCCAACATATATCTATTATGGTTTGTTGTTCCTCCACTCCTATTTGAGTGCGAGTTTGAACTGGGAACAAGTAGTAAAACGTTCTCATTCTAGTCCCATGGGTGTGACCCTCTACAGCACACACATGTTCGGTTTTAGAAAATTAGTGTATAACATCCTTAGTAATAGTTTAGTCTTAGTCTCACATATTGAGGTGTTCACATCTAAATTTCACTCGCACCTTTATATAATACTACTTACCTTTTATTTTTGTTCAGCAACTTATTTTGACAGGCGCTAAATGACCTCGCTGTCGATGCGCCTTAAAACCCTAATATTCATTCATCCCACTGTCCGCTTGTGTAGGTATCCGTATTAACGTGAGTGGAAGCGTTGGCACGAGATGGTCTGATAGTTGTAAGATTTACTACAGAAAGTGACGAGGCTTCTGGTTGCTGTCTATCTCTATCAATATCATCATCGATACATTGAGGTTCGTCGACTTCATCTTCCTCAGATTCCAATTCAGGACCTAGCTCATCAACATCGTCCAATATTACGCGACGCGATACTGTTTTTTTCTTTTTCTGTAGAGGCTGATCTTCTTGGAGCGTTACAAGCAGATCGTCGGAACACACACTTTTTCCGGGTATAACGTTGACACGGCGCTTACGTGTCACACGTTTTCCTTGAACGTCGTGTCTCATATCTTTTAGCATATTTACGACAACCGTCGAAACAGTAGGAGACACCTTTTGAGCTTCTAGACCATCTGGGAGCTTTCTCAAAACTTCCCCAGAATTAATAGGAAAAATCCCACAAGTTCTGAATCCTGATATTAGATTTGTACTCCCACTTTCTCTTTCTGACAATTTCCCCACAAGCTCGGATAGCAAGATAGGAAATTGGTCTTTAGGTAGAGAAGAACACCTCTTTCCCTTGTTCATTTTCCAGGAAGTCAAAATTTCTCGCCAGTACCGTTTCAGAGGGCCATAAAATGCCACATCCAGTGGTTGTACCAGATGCGTAGCATTTGGCGGTAAACAAACAAAAGCGATGTTCAACCTCTTACAAGTATCTAGCACTGGCTTACTAAAGTGGGACGATAAATTATCTCCGATAATAATTCTTGGATGATCGTTTTCAATTTTCTCTGCCCACGGGACAACTATTGAGTGAAACCAATCGTTGAAACAGACCTCATCAAACCAGCCACTTTTCGAACGATTATATCGGCATCCTGGAGGCCCACCCAATGTCCATTGATCCCACATGTTCAGTGCCTTATATACAACATATGGTGGTAGTAAGTGTCCACTTGCACTTCCAGCAAACATTATCGATGTAGAAGACTTTGTCGAGTTCAAGATCCTTTCGGGATACTTTGCTCCGCGACAGAATATATATTGTTTTTGACCTGGATCATCTGTCAGATTGGTTTCGTCGTAATTCAGAACGTTTTCTGCAGGAACTCCCTCTAAAGACTTACCGAGATGCTCAAAGTAAGTCTCAATATCGACAGCGGAAACCTTAGCTCTCTTCAACGAAATGTTTTGGCATAGACGTGACGACAGACTATCGTCGTGACGATTCAAAAAACTAGCCGCCCAATCCTTTCCAGGAAGATTATTTTTAAATTGTGACACATTTCTTCCCGACGAGTCTAAAGAAGCTTTAACCATGTACCTCAAGTCAAGCTTGGAAAATGGAAAGCCCCAAGTTGCTAGTAAAATAAGGTGATCAACAAAACACCTTTCGTCTTCGGCATCGAAAACCATTGGATGCCCCGCAAAGCTACCATTCAACACTGGAGTATCATCAGGCTTTTTCAGGTGGTTGGATATTGTTGACTTTGGAACATTATATTTCTCGGATGCTGTGCGTAGTGACATCTTCTTCAATCTTACTTCCTGGACTGCATTCTGCAACGCATCGTCCGTAAAACTTCTATAGTTCCTATTACCGGGCTTCCTACAATAATTCCGGACCATGTTGGAGGATAAACTGAAATATAATAAAAGTAGTGTCTAAGGTACAACCTGGAACAAACTTCTACACCATGGCCTAGGACTAGTACATGATTTAAGTGGATTTATTATACAATAATTATACAAGCATTTTAGGTTATGTTTATCTAGGCAAGTGTCCAAAGTAGCCCCACATTCGTTAAAACCAGAAAAAGGTGATGAAGTAAACTGATATCATAAAATGTAATACTTGATTTGTAATGCTGAGAAGATGGACTATCTTTTCTGCCTTTACAATTTTGCAATCCACCCATTAGTTCGTAAGATATACCTAAAAGTTTGGAGGTACTTACAATGATGACCACTTTAATCGTCTCTTCTTTTTGCGCCAAAATCTACATTCACAAGTATTTTCAGTTGGCAGTGGAATGATTAGCTGTAAAACAGTGTAGGAAACACGAAAAAAAATATTTCCCAGGAATATTTAAACAGATGTTATTTAGAAAAATACCCAACCAAAACAGTGTAGCTTGTCCAAAGTAACCCTCCATGTCCAAAGTAGCCCCGTCTGACGGAACCTAATTTAAATTCGAGTGGTGCCTAAAGTAGATGAAAATGACGCAGCTCGTTTAAAATGTAATGTTGCAAGAGTAAACTTCTGTGATTCTGTTCGAGGTTTTCTCATAAACAATTGAATGAAGGGATTTGGCCCGCCACTGATCCAGATTCTATGTGAGCAGATTCCAAAAATGTTTTTTCAGTCAATCGCGGGTCAACGAGATTGGCTGTGAATAAATCTAAATTACTTTCTTTCCCACTTTTGAATGGATGTTGTCAAGGCAGTCTATTATGGATACTGAAGGAGCACATACACTTCGTGTAGTCTTTATTCATTACATGGATATTATCTTTAATAATAACCCACTGAACACATACAATGCCGATCCAGATGTTTCTATTTGCTCGAATAATTTGTGTGTTGACATTTGTGCATAACCTAGCAATTACAAGATGCATGTCATCTACACAGTCCCTACAGTCCTATAGGTTGTTTCAAGTTGCTTGAGTGCGGCCAACTCAACAGTTAGCTGAACATCTTGTGTTTATGTAATTAAACCCCTTACAGCATTTGGCAGACGATCAGTTGGTTTGATAGAATCTTTTAGTATTTGATTGTGGGATTCTAGACGATTATTAGTATCGTTTCCCAAGGTAGCCAAGCCGATTTCCTTTTTGAAACATTTCACCCAACAGTCTATACAAGAATCCCAAGTGTCAATGAAGTATCGACATATTTCTGGCGGGTAAGTATTCTTTGATTCTGCTAAATGCTCACCATATTGCTGTTTCGAATCAGCATAAATCATACTGCACGTAACGCCATATATAGCTTCTTTACTTCCTGCGTTCTTATTGAATAGAGTATCACGTTTATATTTCATTTCAACTCGTTCCCTTCTAATTCTTATTAAATGGAAAACACAGTATATTATTTGAAATTGAGGATATTTTCACTGGGAACATTGAACTCGACTTGGTCTTCGTCCATTCCCATCATCTGACAATTCAAAGCTTCTGGGGTCAATTCTAGAAATGTTTAGAAGCTTTTTCCATTTCAAGTTGAACAAATATATAACAAATAGGACGCCCTCGCTCGTTACCATCCTCACACAGAATAACTTGAAGAGGATAACCTTCAGGATGGAGCCTTAAGATCATCAGGATATTGAATGGCCAAGTCCTTCACACATTTAGTTTGAATAAGCAAGTAACACAACATGTACAGAGTTGCCGTGTTCCTTGCCAAGATCTTCTAGGTTGTCTTATCAACATTTGACCATTCGGTCGTCCCCCTGAAATCTTTTGTCCACACCTATCCCCGATATTGTGAATGCCACTCGATGGTAGTCTTACTGAATTTATCGAAAATTATTTCAACTCCTTGTTCTTGTGTTTGTTTTCTGTTTGTGTTCAATTCAACAGGACAACCATGTGCGTTAGGCCTGTATTTGTTGTTTTTACTCACACCAGAAAGAGCAGTGATAATAATGATGAAAGTGATGAAGGGAATGAGAAATTCACGTAGCTCACGTATAAATATAGCTTTGTAAGTCGAACTGTTTGGCCAAGGAAGACGGTGAACAAGGTGACATATTCAGCTGGCTCGTTCGTTGGACGTGATGAATCCATCAGCACCGCGTCGATCTCTGCATCTTCAGCGCAGACTTCGGCATCGGAGTCCAATGTCTTGCTATTCACTATACTCTCTGACATATTCAGCTGGCTCGTTCGTTGGACGTGATGAATCCATCAGCACCGCGTCGATCTCTGCATCTTCAGCGCAGACTTCGGCATCGGAGTCAAATGTCTTGCTATTCACTATACTCTCTGACATATTCAGCTGGCTCGTTCGTTGGACGTGATGAATCCATCAGCACCGCGTCGATCTCTGCATCTTCAGCGCAGACTTCGGCATCGGAGTCAAATGTCTTGCTATTCACTATACTCTCTGACATATTCAGCTGGCTCGTTCGTTGGACGTGATGAATCCATCAGCACCGCGTCGATCTCTGCATCTTCAGCGCAGACTTCGGCATCGGAGTCAAATGTCTTGCTATTCACTATAGACATATTCAGCTGGCTCGTTCGTTGGACGTGATGAATCCATCAGCACCGCGTCGATCTCTGCATCTTCAGCGCAGACTTCGGCATCGGAGTCGAATGTCTTGCTATTCACTATAGACATATTCAGCTGGCTCGTTCGTTGGACGTGATGAATCCATCAGCACCGCGTCGATCTCTGCATCTTCAGCGCAGACTTCGGCATCGGAGTCAAATGTCTTGCTATTCACTATAGACATATTCAGCTGGCTCGTTCGTTGGACGTGATGAATCCATCAGCACCGCGTCGATCTCTGCATCTTCAGCGCAGACTTCGGCATCGGAGTCAAATGTCTTGCTATTCACTATAGACATATTCAGCTGGCTCGTTCGTTGGACGTGATGAATCCATCAGCACCGCGTCGATCTCTGCATCTTCAGCGCAGACTTCGGCATCGGAGTCAAATGTCTTGCTATTCATTATAGACATATTCAGCTGGCTCGTTCGTTGGACGTGATGAATCCATCAGCACCGCGTCGATCTCTGCATCTTCAGCGCAGACTTCGGCATCGGAGTCAAATGTCTTGCTATTCACTATACTCTCTGACATATTCAGCTGGCTCGTTCGTTGGACGTGATGAATCCATCAGCACCGCGTCGATCTCTGCATCTTCAGCGCAGACTTCGGCATCGGAGTCAAATGTCTTGCTATTCACTATAGACATATTCAGCTGGCTCGTTCGTTGGACGTGATGAATCCATCAGCACCGCGTCGATCTCTGCATCTTCAGCGCAGACTTCGGCATCGGAGTCAAATGTCTTGCTATTCACTATAGACATATTCAGCTGGCTCGTTCGTTGGACGTGATGAATCCATCAGCACCGCGTCGATCTCTGCATCTTCAGCGCAGACTTCGGCATCGGAGTCAAATGTCTTGCTATTCACTATAGACATATTCAGCTGGCTCGTTCGTTGGACGTGATGAATCCATCAGCACCGCGTCGATCTCTGCATCTTCAGCGCAGACTTCGGCATCGGAGTCAAATGTCTTGCTATTCACTATAGACATATTCAGCTGGCTCGTTCGTTGGACGTGATGAATCCATCAGCACCGCGTCGATCTCTGCATCTTCAGCGCAGACTTCGGCATCGGAGTCAAATGTCTTGCTATTCACTATAGACATATTCAGCTGGCTCGTTCGTTGGACGTGATGAATCCATCAGCACCGCGTCGATCTCTGCATCTTCAGCTCAGACTTCGGCATCGGAGTCAAATGTCTTGCTATTCACTATAGACATATTCAGCTGGCTCGTTCGTTGGACGTGATGAATCCATCAGCACCGCGTCGATCTCTGCATCTTCAGCGCAGACTTCGGCATCGGAGTCAAATGTCTTGCTATTCACTATAGACATATTCAGCTGGCTCGTTCGTTGGACGTGATGAATCCATCAGCACCGCGTCGATCTCTGCATCTTCAGCGCAGACTTCGGCATCGGAGTCAAATGTCTTGCTATTCATTATAGACATATTCAGCTGGCTCGTTCGTTGGGCGTGATGAATCCATCAGCACCGCGTCGATCTCTGCATCTTCAGCTCAGACTTCGGCATCGGAGTCAAATGTCTTGCTATTCACTATACTCTCTGACATATTCAGCTGGCTCGTTCGTTGGACGTGATGAATCCATCAGCACCGCGTCGATCTCTGCATCTTCAGCTCAGACTTCGGCATCGGAGTCAAATGTCTTGCTATTCACTATACTCTCTGACATATTCAGCTGGCTCGTTCGTTGGACGTGATGAATCCATCAGCACCGCGTCGATCTCTGCATCTTCAGCTCAGACTTCGGCATCGGAGTCAAATGTCTTGCTATTCACTATACTCTCTGACATATTCAGCTGGCTCGTTCGTTGGACGTGATGAATCCATCAGCACCGCGTCGATCTCTGCATCTTCAGCGCAGACTTCGGCATCGGAGTCAAATGTCTTGCTATTCACTATAGACATATTCAGCTGGCTCGTTCGTTGGACGTGATGAATCCATCAGCACCGCGTCGATCTCTGCATCTTCAGCGCAGACTTCGGCATCGGAGTCAAATGTCTTGCTATTCACTATAGACATATTCAGCTGGCTCGTTCGTTGGACGTGATGAATCCATCAGCACCGCGTCGATCTCTGCATCTTCAGCGCAGACTTCGGCATCGGAGTCGAATGTCTTGCTATTCACTATACTCTCTGACATATTCAGCTGGCTCGTTCGTTGGACGTGATGAATCCATCAGCACCGCGTCGATCTCTGCATCTTCAGCGCAGACTTCGGCATCGGAGTCAAATGTCTTGCTATTCACTATAGACATATTCAGCTGGCTCGTTCGTTGGACGTGATGAATCCATCAGCACCGCGTCGATCTCTGCATCTTCAGCGCAGACTTCGGCATCGGAGTCAAATGTCTTGCCATTCACTATACTCCACAACTTGTCCCCCCTCAAAGGATCCGAACACCTTGACGTGGTGTGGGGGCTTGCGTGGCCCCATGATCTCCAGAGCTTTCGTCGGGAGCAATTAATTTGCTCCCAGCAGGGTCACCCATGACGATAAGGTCTAGAGTGAGGGTCCAGACCAAGTTCGGACCGTCGGTCGAGTGGGTTCCATTTCGGTGACCGGAGTGTATAGAGGTAGTGCTGAGCGTTGCGTTGTCTTCTCAATTCTCTCCTATCATCTCTTTTCTTCTTCTCTTCTTTCCTTTCTTTTCTCTTCTTTTCTCTTATCTTCTCTTACTCTCCTTCTTCTCGCCGGCTCCCTCCATATGCTCGAATCGCCCACATTTGATGACGACAATTGCAATGTACACGGTCATGAACCTAAGCCTATGGTGGGAACAATCGTGCTAATGGCTGAATGACTACGGGTTAATGTAGTATTGAACGATGAACTCTGGATACCTGGTGACCTCCAGTTTCAATTTTACCTTACTTTCATATGCGGGGCTCTGTGCGAGTGAACCTTTATTTCCCTAGCTACTCGTGGGACCAACTATGAATAAAAACCCAAACCCAAAACTCTCCCCTCCCCTCATTCACAGAAACAAAAAACGGCCGGCCGCTCTAATGGATAGTTTGCTCTCCATTGAAGACCTGGTGCCACCTACTAAAGAACCGCGCTTTCTCACCATCAAAATTACAACATCCAACAAATCTTTCAAAGATGTCTCTCTCTTTGACCAACATAGAGGAATAAACCGCCTGGTAGGCGAGGTTAAATCCTCTAAGTCCCTGAGAGATGGCACTCTTCTGGTTGAAACCAAGAATGCTGAACAGTCTCACATCCTTCTGAAATCTAAGCTATTTCTCACTTACCTCATTGATGTTTCCGCTCATAAAGCCCTGAATACTTCTAAAGGGATAATCTTCTGTCACGATCTCATTAACCTTGAACTGGATGTACTTAAGGAGGAGTTCAAGTCACAAGATATCTTAGATGTATACCGCATAAATAAGCGGCAAAACGGTAAACTTGTGCCAACACCATTGCTTATTCTGACTTTCAACTCTCCGATATTGCCCAAGAAGGTGTTCGCGGGATATATGTGCCTGACAGTGCGTCCGCACATACCCAACCCTCTGCGGTGCTTCAAGTGCCAGAGGTTTGGGCATCCCAGCGATACCTGCAGGGATAAAGAAACCTGTGGGAATTGCGGTGCTAGCCGTCACGAACCGCAAGAGTGCACAAATGCTAGCCATTGCGTGAACTGTGACGGTGACCACCCGGTGTGGTCCCGGGAATGTCCGATATACACGAAAGAGAAGAAAATCATGGAGATTAAAACATTAGAGAATATTTCGATTAATGAAGCAAGGAAACGCTACCTTACACAGAACCCGTTACCATCAATAAGTAAATCCTTCTCGCAAGCTGTAACAGCCCAGAGCACTTCTGCAACACCATCTGCAGAAGTTGCCAAGCTTGAGAGCATAATACAAGAACAAGCTCTGCAGTTGTCAACGCAAACTCCTAACAACTCCACAGTTGAATCATCTCTCAATGAGATGAAACAACTGATGAAAGTGCAGGCGGAGGAGATGTCTTTATTAAAAAAGCAACTTATTGAACAAACTGAGGAGATGAGGAAACAAGCGTAGCAGTACACAGACACCATAAAATCACAGGCAAAACAGATTGTTGACTTGAAACAGCTTATTGCGAAGCAGTTGAATACCCCAGCGACGCAATCAACACCTACAAAACTTCCAACTATCGCTAAATTACCTGATAAACATATTCGTCTTTCCAGGACGAAGACCACTGAGAAAACAGAAGATATAGATTTACCAATTCAACGTGCATTCTCTCCATCTCCATCCCGAGTAGATGAGAGCATGGAAGTAGATCGACAGAGAGTTCACGCTTCAAAGTCACGCGTAAACGAATTCCGTAAAGAACAAAAACATACGTGACAAGTTAAGCTACTTCAATTCGTTCTTGCGCACTTATACACATTGTATTAGAGTATAATCTTCACAATATGGCTCTAATACAATGGAACTGCAATGGTTTCAATAGACACAAAGAAGAAATCAAGCTCTTAACATCGAACCTCAAACCGATATGTTTCTTTCTTCAAGAAACGCACTTCAAACCTTGTGACTCTCCATTGATGCGTAATTATAGTTTCTATCGTTTCGATGACTTGACAGGTAACAGAGCCCATGGGGGAGTAGCCACAGCTGTCCATGACAGCTGTCACGCAAGTCCACTGCCGCTTACAACACCACTACAAGCAGTGGCAGTTAGAGTTGCTCTCCCTCAGCCTGTTACCTTCTGCAACATTTACTTACCCGAATGGGCTCCAGTTACGAGAATAAATCTGGATAACCTTGTGTCACAGCTCCCACGTCCCTATGTTCTTCTAGGCGACCTAAATGCCCACAATAACTTGTGGGGTGACACAATGGTGGATAGTAACCGCAGAGGACGTCTTTTCGAACAATTCTTCAATGACAACGACTTAATTATTCTCAACAATGGAGAGAAAACAAGGTTTAATGCTTTCAACGGTGAGTTTTCAGCGATCGATCTTTGTGTCTGCACCCCATCTGTCGCACCTCTTTTCCATTTCTCCGTTCACTCAGATCTGTGTGGTAGCGATCACTACCCACTTATCTTGAGAGTAGATTCTCATCAACGGCCCTTGCGGTGTGCGCAGTGGAACTTGCGCCGCGCGAACTGGAGCCTTTTCACAAAGCGTGTTGATTTGAAGAACTCTAATAACATACATGAGACTGATCGTAGGACTGAGCATGTGACAGAGGTGATTATTGCCGCCGCGAAAGACAGCATTCCTCTTACGTCGACCAACCAACGCCACATACCCGTTCCCTGGTGGAACGAGGAATGTAATGTAGCGATCCGTAAGAGGAAACAAGCCCTTCGAATTTTCCGGAAATACCCAACCAATATCAACCTTACGGCATTCCGGAAACTCCGAGCAAGGGCTCGTTTCATCATTAAGACTTCGAAAAAAGCCTCATGGAATTCTTACATCTCATCCATTAATGCTCACACACCCCTCACCAAGGTGTGGAACAGAGTGAGGAAGATAGACGGCAAATTTAAATCATCTTGTATATCTGGGTTGAACAAGGATGGTCGTCTGATTACCGAGCCCCAGGGAATAGCTAATGCTATTGGGTCCTATTTCTCGGACGTCTCTAGCTCTCACCACTACTCGGCATCGTTCCAGATACACAAGCGTGCTGCAGAATGTAGAAGATTAGATTTCTCTTCTGCGAACAACGAGGTGTATAACGTGCCGTTTAGTGTATGGGAGTTGGAGAACGCGATAACGTGCGCACGAGACACAGCACCAGGGATTGATGGAATACACAATCAGTTCTTGAAACACCTGCCAGCTGACGCTTTGACTGATCTTCTCTATCTGTTCAACCATATCTATTCGACTGATACTTTCCCTGATTCTTGGAGACAAGCTATCCAGGTACCGATCTTGAAACCATCTAAGGATAAGCATTCACCATCAAGCTATAGACCTATATCTCTGACCAGCTGTCTGTGTAAAGTGATGGAAAGGATGTTAAACAACCGCTTCGTTTGGTGGTTGGAACGGAGAAACCTCCTTTGCACAGTACAGTCTGGATTCAGAAAAAATAGAAATACCTTGGATCATCTTATTCGTATGGAAAGCTTCATACAAGAAGCTTTTCTTACGAAGCAAGAAGTGATAGCTGTATTTTTCGACCTTGAGAAGGCATTCGATACCACCTGGCGCTTCAACATATTGAAAACCTTATCACAATGGGGTTTCAGAGGCCATCTTCCTAATTTTGTCTGTAATTTCATGACCAACCGACGTTTCAAGGTACGAGTTGGTAATGTGTTGTCGGATGATTTCATCCAAGAGAACGGTGTACCACAGGGTTCTGTCCTCAGTGTTACTTTGTTCGCCATCGCAATAAATGGTATTGTTCGAAGCGTTCCACCTTCTATCACTTGTTCCTTATTTGTTGACGACTTGGCTATATTCAGTAAGTCAGCGAGAAGTGCTACGGCCTCTCGCCAAATCCAACTCGCAATTAGGAAACTAGAAGCATGGGAAGATGAAACTGGGTTCATGTTTTCTACATCAAAATCAACGTGCATGCGTTTCTCTCGTCTGAGAGGCCTGCACCCTGACCCAGATATATATCTCCGTAGAGAACTTCTTCCATTCGCAGAATCGACAAAGTTCCTTGGGCTGACGTTTGACGTGAAGTTGAACTGGAAATCTCACATTTCGCAACTCAAAATCAAGTGCTTCAAGTCACTCAACCTTCTCCGTTATCTTAGTGGTACCAAATGGGGAGCGGATCGCACTACGATGCTGCGGCTTTACCGAGCATTAATACGTTCCAAATTGGATTATGGTAGTGTTGTGTACGACTCGGCACGAGAGAGCTACGTGAAGCCACTCAATACAGTTCATAACACAGGCATCCGACTGGCCATAGGAGCACTCCGTACCAGTCGGGTGGAGAGCTTGTATTGTGAGGCTGGTGAGCCCTCGTTGAAGAGTCGACGAGCATATCTCCTTTGCTCATACGCTTCAAAGTTATTTTGCTGTAAGCGTCATCCTACCTACCAATCAGTTATCAATCCTAGATTTCATGCTCTCTATGAATCGAAACCGTTTGCCACCATACCAACTGGGATTCGTTTGAATCTTATTTTGGTCGAGGAGTCATTTGTTTACCCTCAAGTCTATCCAATTCAATCTAGTGATACCGCTCCTTGGTTAGCTCCACGTCCGGAGTGCTTGATGAACTTGTCATCAAACACGAAGGCAACCACGAGTGCAGAAGAGTATAAGCAAAAACATCTAGAGCTCTGCACACACTACTCCGGACATGTAAAATACTACACGGACGGATCAAAACTGAACGGAAAAGTTGGCTGCGCATTCGTTTGCGAATCCGCCACTGTCAGTATCAGATTAGGTTCGATGAGTAGCGTATATACAGCCGAGTTGTTTGCAATTGTCACCTCTCTACAGCACATTCAACAACGATCTGAGAAGAGCTTCCTGATCTGTTCTGATTCTTTGAGTGTACTCCAAGCCTTAACTCAAATCTTTCCAACTCACCATCTAGTCCAGAAAGTGCAGACACTCCTGACCGCCCTTGCCTCGCAGGATGTCAGTGTAGTATTCTGCTGGGTACCTGGACACGTGGGGATTGGTGGTAATGAGTCAGCGGACAGGGCTGCCAAAGAAGCGACGGAGAAAGAAGATATTGATGACCCGAGAGTACCTTTCAATGATTTCAAGGCGTATTTCAAACTACTTTTCAAATCTCGTTTCCAAAAAGAATGGGACAGGGAGACCAACAACAAGCTGAAAGAAATAAAGCCTACTGTTAGTGCTTGGGAATCTTCAATTCGAGGTTCACGGAGGGAGGAAGTGGTTCTCACTCGTCTGCGAGTGGGACACACACTTTTAACCCATTCCTATCTTTTCACCCCCGAAAAAATCGTTCCCAGATGTGAAATTTGTAACGAGATTTTAACTGTTGGACACATATTGCTCGAGTGTCGGAAATATACCGCTCTGCGGAGACAGATTCGTATGGAAGACACAATGGCAAAGATTTTAGGGAATAATTCAAAATCGATAGATACCATATTCAGCTTTCTAAGATTATCGAAGCTTTTGGATTTCATTTGACATGCTCGTGGATCTGCGTTAGACGATAAAGTCGTCTTGTTACCAGTATCATTTTTCAAACTGCCCGAATCAGGACATTTCCATGTCCGTTCAAGATCACGTGGTTTGTGCAATCATCTTTTACCAGTGTACTGCTTTTCGACATTTGATACTTATTCTTGATGCCGATCTCTTGGGATAGACATCAGGAATATTTTAATTCAAACCATATCCCAACATATATCTGTTATGGTTTGTCGTTCCTCCACTCCTATTTGAGGGGGAGTTTGAACTGAGAACAAGTAATAAAACGTTCTCATACTAGTCCCATGGGTGTGACCCTTTACAGCACACACATGTTCGGTTTTAACAAATTAGTGTATAACGTCTTTAGACACTTTAGACATAGTTTAGTCTTAGTCTTAGTTTAATGTATTAAGGTGTTCTCATCTAAATTTCACTTCCACCTTTATATCACACTTTTCACCTTTTGTTGCAACTTATTTCGACAGGCGCTAAATGACCTCGCTGTCGATGCGCCTTAAAACTCTAATATTCATTCATTCACAACTTGTCACCACGAGCTGCTTCATTGGGTTGTCGTATGTTGCCTAAAGAGATGGTCGCCAGGCACTTGATTCGACTTGTGATGAGTTTTCAAGCTCAACGTCGGACGCTTTTATTACACATATCAATAGTTGAAAGAAAAGTTGTCGATCTATTTGAATCAAATCTCCACCTATTTTTACTGTTTTCCTTGATAATGAAGCCAGATTCACAGCCTGATTGCTTCTCTTGAATGTGTAGCGTTTGGTGTAGTAGTTTCGAGGTCAAATTGCAAGATACCAAACGAGTTGATAGATACATTGGAATTGTTATTGAATAGTCACAATTATACTTTTTCCTGTTGTTACACAGATGTGTTTCCCCTGTGGAAATCAAGGAATAAAACACGTAAAAATGTGTTTTTCCACATATTGACTATATATACAAATTTCTTGATTAACCTCCGATTTCGGCAAACTCTTTGCCAGTCATTTAATATAATTACAAGACGACTTTACCGTTCAATTGAGATATTTACCACTCACCGCTTGCTCCCTAGAGCCTATTTCACAAAATTGATATTAATCCAAATTTGATTCTAAATTCGTTCAAATTGCTAATTGATTGTCGTCAATCTCTTTTATTTTGAACAATTTGTCACCCTCCATCTGCTTCGTGTTGCCACTAAAGTGTAACATTCGAGTGAGATTGAAGAATCTATTACGGCTCATAATGTTGCCGAACATAGGAAGCTATCAGTAGACCAGTACTCGGCCAGGGAAAGTTGTTTCATGGCGTACCATTAGCATGAACATTGCCAAAAGCACGTACACTACGTCTACGCTAGTGTTCGTCCATCTTTGTGACCGCGAGTTGGGAGTCTGTGGAAGCTGGCTAATAGCAAAGTCATGGACTTCATTAGTTTCTGCAACAATAAACGATACTGAATCGTTAGAGATCATAGCTTGGAAAACATCTACTTACTGAGAACTGTCATGGAGATTTAGCCTTAAAGAAATGCCGCAATTGGAAGAATCGAAGACTTGTCTTACTGGCTTATAACCGCAGTCGCTGACACAAGCTCCCCACTTGGTATATTGAACTTGAGTCTAGGGCTTGGTGCTTCATTATAGAACATGATCAAACAAAGGTGAAAATCCATGTGGTGTAGCCCAGGAGGTTAGATACTTATAGGCTGGAGAGGGCTTCAATTGTTGGAGACTGAAGCTGAAAAATCTAGGTGGCTTATGAGTTTGAATTGTT
The DNA here is from genome assembly GCA_964007535.1 of Brachyptera risi. Taxonomy (NCBI): domain Eukaryota; kingdom Metazoa; phylum Arthropoda; class Insecta; order Plecoptera; family Taeniopterygidae; genus Brachyptera; species Brachyptera risi. The sequence continues at coordinate 1,007,779 of CAXFZR010000016.1, read as the reverse complement.
GGCGGCCATTCTACGAGTGTGCATTCTAACTCCAATATTTTGTAGATAATATTCAGAAACTCCATAATTACAGTAATTTAATCATTTTAACTTGAAGTGGGAGTCTATTACCACTTGTATTCGTGTATTTGTCCCATGGGTGTGACCCTTGACAGCACACACATGTTCGGTTTTAACAAATTAGTGTATAACGTCTTTAGTAGTAGTTTGGTCTTGGTCTTTAGTCTATGGATACTTCGCAATCAACCTGGATCTGATACTGTATTCCTATAGTTATATTCCCCAGAGATTATAAATGATTTCACATTAACAGTGGGCAACACTACTTATTCATTGCAATATAGCATTTACATAGCTTACCGTACCGGCCCTGGACCCAACCGCCCTGTCTCACGTCTCCTCGCAATCCCCGTCCTCCCAACTGCCACCCCCCCACCCCTATATCTTCCTCCATGCAGCCTGTTCGGGCGCTCGTCAGTCTTGCCATGTTGGTCCCGGGTCCGCTGCCCGCGGTATTCATCGGGGGTTCGGATGAGGTTGGAATGCCTCTGTCCTTCCTCCTGACCTTCGCGACCTGAGGGGGCGTGTCGCTGGTTCACTGAAACTTGCAGAGTAATTACAGTATCTGGCTCTTCTCCATCTAATGACAGCAAACGTCAACCTGTGTTTGTGTATGTGTACCCTCACCCTGGGAAGATAGAAAGGTATTTTATTCACATCTTCTTGCTGAGGGGCTGATCACAGCGGACGAAAGAAGGCCACGGTATTTCAAGAAGGGTATAGTTAGGGTAGGAGATGTTTGTGTTGTCCGGCTTGTCCCTGTGAGATACCACTACACGTCACAACTTCCGTCTTCTTTCTTCAGTTGGCAATCGCAAGGGACCGTCAACTCGACCGCACCGGGTGCCTCTGCGAAGGCGATGCTTAATGACTCGTCCTCACGTGAACGCCAGACCAGAGCAAGCTCACCCGACATGTGCGTTAACGCGTATCGTTCGGGAGACAGTTGTGTCACGATGGGTTCGGAGGCCGGTGTGCATGTGAATATACAAACTTTGCTAATTCTGATGATGGACAACCCTCAAATAGTCTCCGAACGCAACTACTTGCTCTCCCTGTTTCTGATTGTGACGATATTCGAGGTAATAAACATAGTCCATGATCGTGTGGTTAGCAATACATTAGATGACGACCCGTCACTTCGGCCATATTGTGTCCGCTTACAGCCACATACGTCGTTGGTGCGTCAATCGCACAGGTGCCTTTGTTCCATGCAAACGGTACCGTACTTAACTCAAAAAGATGCCATTTCCGGTTTATTGTCTGTATTGATATTTTCATGCTAACCGAAATTTCACTTCCTGAAATTATGCACGACGCGATATTAAATGTATAGAGGCCAGCCACTTCGTGTAGATGTATGGCCAATTCCCGACCGTCTTTATCAAGTGCTGTCTGTAACTTTACCAAGTCCTTATTCAGTGCTTCTGGTGACACTTCTACGGTAGGGATCCGGCCATCCTTGCAATCTGACATTATTTCCAGGCGAAAAACAGATTCTAAAATTTCAACTTGTCGAAGAATAGTTGTTACTACCATGCTTAACACTTGCTCCGTTCGTTTGTTCGTTAATTTTGAAGCCGACAAGGACTTCTTTCGTAGCCTGTCCAACGTCTGAGTTAACTGATTCTGATTGCTCTACATATGCTGACATCGCGTCATTGAAAGTCTGCATTGACGCTGACAAGTTGGCCAAAGTACTGTGTTCTTGGGTCAATGCGTTACCTAATTTTGCGATATGAATTTCAAAACTTTCATCGTTTTGGTAAATATTCATCAAGTCCTTCTTTGTTACTACATCTCAGCACCAGCTGAAGCCTTCGCCAATCCAGCTCAAAGCGCGTTTACTCAACCTTGGTCTGTCAGTTGGGACCATACCTGTTCTGTTCTCTCCTAAACTAGAATCGAGCCAATTTAGTTGATCAGAAATCCTCTTGTTTACATTTTGAAACCATATGGCTACTAGACATTCGGTAGAGTTTTCCAGTTCACGAAATGAGTGTGTAAAGTGCGAATCTCGTACTTCATCCGTCACGGTTGGCCACGTCCCTATATAAATTACTGGCACGTGACCCTCGTAGAGGACCGTGGAGTCGACGGCAGTGTACCCCCACCATTGCAACATATTTGACATGCTCGTGGGTCTGCTTCAGACGATAAAGTCGTCTTGCTACCAGTATCATTTTTCAAACTGCCCGAATCAGGACATTTCCATGTCCGTTCAAGATGACGTTGGTTGTGCAATTATCTTTTTCCAGTGTACTGCTTTTTGACATATGATACTTATTCTTGATGCCGATCTCATGGAATAGACATCAGGAATATTTTAAATCAAACCATATTTCAACATATATCGATTATGGTTTGTCGTTCCTCCACTCCTATTTGAGGGGGAGTTTGAACTGAGAACAAGTAGTAAAACGTTCTCATCCTAGTCCCATGGGTGTGACCCTTTACTGCACACACATGTTCGGTTTTAACAAATTAGTGTATAACGTCTTTAGACACTTTAGACATAGTTTAGTCTTAGTTTCATATATTGAGGTGTTCTCATCTGAATTTCACTCGCACCTTCATATAACACTACTTACCTTTTATTTTTGTTGAGCAACCTGTTTTGACAGGCGCTAAATGACCTCGCTGTCGATGCGCCTTGAAACCCTAATATGCATTCATTCATTCGTATCACTTCATTACAAAATGATGGACGTTCCTTAATACTCGATAGAAATACCCGAGAAAAAACCTACTGAACACACCTGGCCACGAACCCATACTATATGGATGAAACATAACTCAAAGAAAGCTCGCACCTCCACCAGTGTTAACACTTGGCTTTATGGGAATGTTCACTAAGTTGTGGGATCGGGTTCGGGACCAGACTTGGGTCTCCCTTCTCAAAGAACTGAATGACATAGTTAATAAGAGAATACTATTCAATGTATATAATGATTTACATACCCCGGAACCTTGTTTCCAAGTCCGGAGACGAAAGTTTCAAAGCTTGAATATTCGAAATCCATCCAGAAAAGCACAGTGGATTGCTCTTGGAATTATTCAAAACTCGCATTGTTGTGAATTTCAAACTCATCTTCTCGAGGAATTCCCACATCTTTCCCGATGAACTTGTAATTGGCCTTGAAAACTCTTGTATTACCTATCAACTTATTCGAATTAAAGATGTCGAACAGCGAATTCATGTCCTCTGCAAAGGTAGCAGTATGGGATGCATATGCATTCATACTGCCTAATGCCAACAGCAACTGAATGGCTCAGAACCTGAGCCGCTAAACACACTCTCATGGGAGTGAAAGGAGGCAGATCAATATGTTTTTATTGGAAATATGTATTTAGAAAGTATCCCCTCCCCCCCCCCCTCTCACCGTTTCTCCTGCTGCATTTAAAAACTTGTGTTGATTGACATGGTCCAGATTCCCAATGGTCTGTATCATGAAACGAAATATCCACCCTCCTTTTTGAGTAATAACCATTAAATTGAATTGCTTCTGGCTCTTGACTGAATAGACCACCCCAAGCTTTGTTTCTATCTTGACCCTTGACATCTCCTTGTTAGGGCTGCTACAATGTCAAACATCAAAAACATATGCCAAACCCATATAAAATAAACAATAATGAAGTACCACATACTGAATAGCACAGTCTTACAAAATATATTTTCCCATGCAGTGTTATGAGCGATGCACAGCATTATCGAAATGATGCTATACAAATAAGTCTGTAGGAATAGGACATAGGTTCAAGGTTTCAATAAAATGTCTAATCAATAATTATTATGAAATTATTTCCAAATATACGAGCTGGGGGATAATTCTGTTACAGGTGGAAGTTCATTTATGGTATACAAATGGGCTACATTGAATTTTTGGAGGATTGAAATACATTTGCCTCATTTTTATTAAAATTATAAGATAAATTATTATTATTTAAAATATGTCCAGGTTTGGTTCGCAGTCTATACACTTGAGTAACTGTCTAATGTCGCGGATTGTACCATCAGTCGGTAATCGTGGCATCGTCAGCAAATCTCCAATTTCCTTTTCCTTCAGTAACCGACTAATGGACGATTCAAGATCAACAGTTAAAATATACTGACCCTCTGATAACGTTGCATGTACAATTCAGGCATTTCACAACAGCGTCTCCATTACGTTTTGAGACAGGCAAATCTCTTTCCGTAGCGATGCCAGAAGCTTATAGCAACAGCCACAGAAAAATGATATTTAATAGATTCGAGTGAATTCTTGAAATATTTCTTATATAAATACTTTGTTTGGGGAAAAACCTTTTGTCCAGCAAACCAATTGTACATATTTAGTGTGCTCATAAACCGAAGACTGCGTTACAATAGCGAGAAGTTCGACTTCTTTAAGAAATAACCTGATCCAAGTCATTGCCAAGTTCAACCAAATCATTGGCGCTCAAATGTGGAATGTTTTGTGCTGAAATGTGCCGCCAACATTTCGTTTTGTGTTGGTACCGTTTACAGAGTATGTACAACTTCGTGTAGGGGGGGGGGGGGGGGGGGCAACTTGATGTAGAGCCCCCCACTTTTTTAATAGTATGTCTGCGATAAGTGAGTCGAAATGTGCTCGTTTTGTGCTGAAATGTGCCGCCAACATTTCGTTTTGTGCTGGTACCGTTTACAGAGTATGTATAACTACGTGTAGGGGGGGGGGGGGCAACTTGATGCAGAGCCCCCCACTTTTTGAATAGTATGTCTGCGATAAGTGAGTCGAAATGTGCTCGTTTTGTGCTGAAATGTGCCGCCAACATTTCGTTTTGTGTTGGTACCGTTTACAGAGTATGTACAACTTCGTGTAGGGGGGGGGGGGGGGCAACTTGATGTAGAGCCCCCCACTTTTTGAATGGGATGTCTGCGATAAGTGAGTCGAAATGTGCTCGTTTTGTGCTGAAATGTGCCGCCAACATTTCGTTTTGTGTTGGTACCGTTTACAGAGTATGTACTACTACATGTGGGGGGGGGGGGGGGGCACTTAATGTAGAGCCCCCCACTTTTTAATAGTATGTCTGCGATGAGTGAGTCGAAATGTGCTCGTTTTGTGCTGAAATGTGCCGCCAACATTTCGTTTTGTGCTGGTACCGTTTACAGAGTATGTACAACTACGTGTAGGGGGGGGGGGCAACTTGATGCAGAGCCCCCCACTTTTTAATAGTATGTCTGCGATGAGTGAGTCGAAATGTGCTCGTTTTGTGCTGAAATGTGCCGCCAACATTTCGTTTTGTGTTGGTACCGTTTACAGAGTATGTACAACTTCGTGTAGGGGGGGGGGGGGGGGGGGCAACTTGATGTAGAGCCCCCCACTTTTTGAATAGTATGTCTGCGATAAGTGAGTCGAAATGTGCTCGTTTTGTGCTGAAATGTGCCGCCAACATTTCGTTTTGTGCTGGTACCGTTTACAGAGTATGTACAACTACGTGTAGGGGGGGGGGCAACTTAATGTAGAGCCCCCCACTTTTTGAATGGGATGTCTGCGATAAGTGAGTCGAAATGTGCTCGTTTTGTGCTGAAATGTGCCGCCAACATTTCGTTTTGTGCTGGTACCGTTTACAGAGTATGTACAACTACGTGTAGGGGGGGGGCAACTTGATGCAGAGCCCCCCACTTTTTAATAGTATGTCTGCGATAAGTGAGTCGAAATGTGCTCGTTTTGTGCTGAAATGTGCCGCCAACATTTCGTTTTGTGTTGGTACCGTTTACAGAGTATGTACAACTTCGTGTAGGGGGGGGGGGGGGGGGGGGGCAACTTGATGTAGAGCCCCCCACTTTTTGAATAGTATGTCTGCGATAAGTGAGTCGAAATGTGCTCGTTTTGTGCTGAAATGTGCCGCCAACATTTCGTTTTGTGCTGGTACCGTTTACAGAGTATGTACAACTACGTGTAGGGGGGGGGCAACTTAATGTAGAGCCCCCCACTTTTTGAATGGGATGTCTGCGATAAGTGAGTCGAAATGTGCTCGTTTTGTGCTGAAATGTGCCGCCAACATTTCGTTTTGTGCTGGTACCGTTTACAGAGTATGTACAACTACGTGTAGGGGGGGGGGCAACTTGATGCAGAGCCCCCCACTTTTTGAATAGTATGTCTGCGATAAGTGAGTCGAAATGTAATTCAATTCAATTCAATGTGCTCGTTTTGTGCTGAAATGTGCCGCCAACATTTCGTTTTGTGCTGGTACCGTTTACAGAGTATGTACAACTACGTGTAGGGGGGGGGGGGGGCAACTTGATGCAGAGCCCCCCACTTTTTGAATAGGATGTCTGCGATAAGTGAGTCGAAATGTGCTCGTTTTGTGCTGAAATGTGCCGCCAACATTTCGTTTTGTGCTGGTACCGTTTACAGAGTATGTACAACTACGTGTAGGGGGGGGGCAACTTAATGTAGAGCCCCCCACTTTTTGAATGGGATGTCTGCGATAAGTGAGTCGAAATGTGCTCGTTTTGTGCTGAAATGTGCCGCCAACATTTCGTTTTGTGCTGGTACCGTTTACAGAGTATGTACAACTACGTGTAGGGGGGGGGCAACTTGATGCAGAGCCCCCCACTTTTTGAATAGTATGTCTGCGATAAGTGAGTCGAAATGTAATTCAATTCAATTCAATGTGCTCGTTTTGTGCTGAAATGTGCCGCCAACATTTCGTTTTAAGCTGGTACCGTTTACATAGTATGTACAACTGCATATGGGGGGGGGGGCAACTTGATGCAGAGCCCCCCACTTTTTGAATAGTATGTCTGCGATAAGTGAGTCGAAATGTGCCCGTTTTGTGCTGAAATGTGCCGCCAACATTTCGTTTTGTGCTGGTACCGTTTACAGAGTATGTACAACTACATGTGGGGAGGGGGGGCAACTTCATGCAGAGCCCCCCACTTCTTGAATAGTATGTATGCGATAAGTGAGTCGAAATGTGCTCGTTTTGTGCTGAATTGTGCCGCCAACATTTCGTTTTAAGCTGGTACCGTTTCCAGAGTATGTACAACTACGTGTAGGGGAGGGGGGGCAACTTGATGCAGAGCCCCCCACTTCTTGAATAGTATGTCTGCGATAAGTGAGTCGAAATGTAATTCAATTCAATGTGCTCGTTTTGTGCTGAAATGTGCCGCCAACATTTCGTTTTAAGCTGGTACCGTTTACAGAGTATGTATAACTACGTGTAGGGGGGGGGGGGGGGGGCAACTTAATGTAGAGCCCCCCACTTTTTGAAAAGTATGTCTGCGATAAGTGAGTCGAAATGTGCCCGTTTTGTGCTGAAATGTGCCGCCAACATTTCGTTTTGTGCTGGTACCGTTTACAGAGTATGTACAACTACATGTGGGGAGGGGGGGCAACTTGATGCAGAGCCCCCCACTTCTTGAATAGTATGTCTGCGATAAGTGAGTCGAAATGTAATTCAATTCAATGTGCTCGTTTTGTGCTGAAATGTGCCGCCAACATTTCGTTTTAAGCTGGTACCGTTTACAGAGTATGTATAACTACGTGTAGGGGGGGGGGGGGCAACTTAATGTAGAGCCCCCCACTTTTTGAAAAGTATGTCTGCGATAAGTGAGTCGAAATGTGCCCGTTTTGTGCTGAAATGTGCCGCCAACATTTCGTTTTAAGCTGGTACCGTTTCCAGAGTATGTACAACTACGTGTAGGGGAGGGGGGGCAACTTGATGCAGAGCCCCCCACTTCTTGAATAGTATGTCTGCGATAAGTGAGTCGAAATGTAATTCAATTCAATGTGCTCGTTTTGTGCTGAAATGTGCCGCCAACATTTCGTTTTGTGCTGGTACCGTTTACAGAGTATGTACAACTACATGTGGGGAGGGGGGGCAACTTCATGCAGAGCCCCCCACTTCTTGAATAGTATGTATGCGATAAGTGAGTCGAAATGTGCTCGTTTTGTGCTGAATTGTGCCGCCAACATTTCGTTTTAAGCTGGTACCGTTTCCAGAGTATGTACAACTACGTGTAGGGGAGGGGGGGCAACTTGATGCAGAGCCCCCCACTTCTTGAATAGTATGTATGCGATAAGTGAGTCGAAATGTGCTCGTTTTGTGCTGAAATGTGCTGATACCGTTTACAGAGTATGTACAACTACTTGTGGGGGGGGGGAGGCAACTTAACACCGGCCCCCTCACATACAAACCAATGACTTTTTTCGCCGTTATTGAAATGTGCTGAAATGTGCCGTCAAAATGCCGTTTTGTGCTAGTACCGTTTCCGAGATATTACAAACTACGTGCGGGGGCGCCATTTCGGAGTTGTCCATTCTTTCGTATTCATATTCATTCGTAGATTGTATTCGAGATCAGGAGATGATGATTTCATTATGAGAAGTGTTATAAATAAGTTGAATATGTTGAATGTGTGGAATATGTGTTTTTGAGTTTTAGTCATCTTGGAAGCGAATGTGGTTCGTCTCAAGGGGTGGTACGCTACCAGAACTTCTAGATGACAAGCCAGCAGCAAGATTGGAATCAAGAGGATCCATCGACACTGACCATGAGGGTTTTGCGATCGACGCTCGGGGCGAGCATCTAGTAAGGAGGGGGTGTGTCACGATAATGAAGTATCGTTGCGACCCCGCTTATGTAAACAGCAGCCTATAGTATCATTCCCACTTCACCATCGGATAAAGAGACTATGGGCACATCAACTCGAGTGGAAATAACTAGAGACAACTCGCATCCGCTCGGGTATCCATAAAGTGCATGGCTTGCAAAGCCAGGTGGATGCACTTGTGGATCAGCTGTTCTACATACGCGTCTCACTCCGCGAAAACGCCATTGTCGATCTCTCTGGAATCAACTGAAGACAGGGACGAACGTGTTCCGGGAGTGGACCTCATCAAGACACGGCCGGGAAGAAGAAGGGAAGATGCCCGAGTCCCGGGTTCGCATCTTGCCTCGGTACCACTCCACGAGACTCGCCACACCGTTCTGTTGTAACGTATAGTCAAACAACCTATATTGAAAGGGGAGTAACCAGCCCAGGCATTCTTGTTCCACCTTCTCTTAGATTCAGGTAAATTAATGCATAACCTCTTTCGGCCTTTATAGTCAAAATTATCTTTCAATAAACCAATGTTTAATGGTCTAACAACCTAGTTTATCTGTAACCTTAAAATCCCTTACGACTACCCTCTCAATATACATCCCCATGGCATAGGTAAAAACGTAGTCGTAACAATATTGCTATAAATGTGGGGATCTATCGCATGTGGCCAAGGATTGCCGGAAACGATTAGAAAAGGTGATTTGTAATTTCTGTTTGAAACCCGGACATCTGGAAAGAGCATGTCTTGCTAAACGACAAGGGAAAGTACGGAGTAGGCCGGTGCATATAGGGTGGAGAACAGTGGAAGTCAAGATGAGGGACATATTTCGGATACAAGCCTGAACTATATGTACATGATGTCCTAGAGAAGTCAACAAGGCAAATTGAGGTGAAAGTAACATCAGATGGACGACCACACGAGATGGAGGTTGATTCTGGGGCGAGTATGAGTATAATAGGACTGGAAGACTGAGAAAGGCTGTGGACTTCAGGCACGGCAATAACCAGGTCCGGCATCAGGCGGCGGACATGGACATAGGAATGCATCAAAGTGTTGGGCGAAATTAGCACGGTATTGGGTATGGGTTCTCTATCCGCAAGACTAATCTTGTTGATTGTACCAGGAAATAGTCCCAGTTTACTTGGACGTAACTGGTTTGAAGCCTTGGGGATAGGTGTTACAGGAGTTTCTGAAATATACACCATTCAGGAAATGAAAGTGAGAGAGGAATTCGGGGAAATTTCTAAGGACGGCCCGGGGACATATACGGGCCCAGAGGTGACCATTAAGTTGGACAAAAATATAAAGGCAATCTTCATGAAGAGTCGAAAAGTACCTTTTGCCATGAAACAGAAAGTGGATGACACGTTGATTGGACTAGACAAGTTAGCCAGTCACGTGTTCGAAATGGGCTCCACCAGTGATGTCGGTACTGAAACAGGATGGTTCGCTAGGACTGGGAACAAAGCTATTATAACCGATACGTACCCTCTACCTACAGCAAACGAGTTGTATCTGCATTCATAGGCGTGCGCAGGACATGACATTAGGTACGGCCCAGTATAAAGTGTCCCATGTAATTAAATTTATATACCCCACAGGGGGGTGTGGGGGGCTTGCCCCCCACCCTGCCCCGCAGGGAAGATTTTGTAAAATCGTATTTTTTTATATTATTCTCTTGGTCTGAGAAGACTTGGAAGTAGGTAAATGATAACCAGATTGCTTACACATTGTTACAATAAATTATTATAATTTATGATTTTCGAGTAGTGAGGTATTTTATAAACACGAGGGATTGAAAATTTATATTATTATATAATCTCCAAATCAAGCAATAGATTAGGTTCATTAATGAAATTCTTAACTCTTAATGAAAGGTGGGGAAGTAGGACAATCGGCCAGCACTTTACCTTTCAACGAGTGTACCTGAGGACGGTTCGGTGCATACTATTACTAAAAATATATAACATATTTCAATTCAAGAATGGATATATTTATTCAACAATTGAAGGTGAATAGAAAGATCACATGTATGATTCTCGTAACAAACTAAACACGAATTGAAATATACCAATTTTTTATCGGCCTAATGCGAATATTTCGATCAAGATATTCCATCAAGAATGTACTTTTATATATGTTTATATATTTATCATCTATATATGACTAGTCTTTATCAACATGAAATATTATTGAGTGAAACTGATGTTGACTTCAACTGCAAGCAACTGTGATTATTCAATATATTCAATAACATATTGATGTCTAACATGCTGGATTTAAAGAATCATTCGTCTTTCAGTAGGGATGATACTCATAAATTCTTCAATCACATCATCATGCTTTACCAACGATGTCAGTTCTTGCTCAATGAATAAAAGCATCATGCCTTGAAGACGATCCTGAGACATTGTCGTTCGCAGCTTTGTCTTCACTATACTGAGTTTGGAGAAGGCGCGTTCGCAAGAGCAGCTTGTAACCGGAATGGTTGCAAACAATTTGATCACTTTGAGAAAAACGTGAAAAATATCCACTTGACCAGTTGACTTGAACCACGAAATCCATGCCTTGTAGTCCTGGTTCCCTTTCGGAACCAGTCCAGAGCTGTCAGCGTTTAGCAGCCTTATCTCGGCTTTTAGTTCTTCTAAAGGTACTTCGAAGTGGGAAGTCAAGTATGAAAGATGCTCACCGTCAACTGATAGATTAAGCATCATGCCAACAGATGTAATGAGTTTCATCGTGTCCTGTTGGAAGCGAGAATCTATACCAACTATCAGTGAGTCCAAAAGAGGGTTGAATGTCTTGATTCGGATCTCATCTCGTTTTTCCGTGAACACATGTGATGTTTGTGGGTTATCATATATTCTTTTGGAAACCATTTTCCTTTTGGGGGCAGGGATTTTAATCTGAGCGTCTGTACAACATTCAACGACTGCATCGTACATTTCATTGAACTCATTTGGATCATTGCGCATCTTAACAAACACTGATTTCAGATCCTTCACTTTATTCACTGCCAACAACAAGTTCAACTCTTCATGCTGCAAATACGTGCTCACTTTGAGTATGACCTCCAAAATTGGCTGCATCATTTGCAAGCACAAAACGAAGTTATACGATTCTAATTGTGACAAAAGACCTCGACCTTTAGCCCTCACGTCTGCGTGTTTAGTTGTTGTATTTATCTCTCGAATAGCTGTAACTATGGACGTATAGTTTTTTTTTACCGAAGATACTGCTTCAGCTCTGCATGCCCATCTGGTAGCAGAAAGAGATTTCAACGTGTGAAGCTTAACATTAATTCCTTTCATAATCTGCTCCAGTACTGCATGCCTTGCAGGGCTACCTTCGATATAGTTGTACACAAACTGTATTGTGCCAAAAAAATCAAAAACCAGATCATTATTTTTATGCGATTTACATGCGTCTACAAGGACCAAATTCAGGCAATGAGCATAGCAGTGAACGTATAAGATTTTAGGATTTTTAGCCTTGCATCTTTGTTGTACCCCCGACTCGTGCCCTGACATTGTAGCGGCGCCGTCGAAACACACTGCCGTAACAGAACTCCAGCTGATATTCAAGTTCATACGCACCTCATCTAAAGCGTTAAAAATGGATTCAGCGTCCGTCATTACCAGACGTGTCATCGTTACGAAGAACTCTACCGTTTGCAGACGATCGTTATCAAAGAAGCGAACCACTACAGCCATTTGCTCGTGGTGACCACAGTCGCTCGTCTCGTCGGCAAGAAGAGAAATAGCTTGCCCATTGATTTTTTTTTTAATCGTTTCTAGTACTACATTATGTATAGATGTAATCAAATCGTTCTGAATTCGATTGCTCATATATGTAGCATTACGGGGAGCAGTAGCTAGATGATTCTTCATCACAGGATCGTACCTCTCTAATAAGTCGACAACTTCTAGGTAAAGACCTTTTTCACAACTTGCTGATGACTCATTGTGCCCTCTAAACGGGCGGCCCCCTTTTGCCAACATTAAGGTAATATCGATGAGACGATACATTACTTTCCTGTTATTTAATCTCTCAGACTCCCTTTTCTTCAAAATTACAGCTTTGTGATCGTCCAGTAGGCAATCAACGGGCTTGTTGTTCTTAAAAGATTCCCAAGCCACAACACTTTCAATGTGGCATCGGCTATGTTGGTGCCTGTTTAAACTTCGCGTACCTTCCTTCCAATACTTGAATCCTGTTTTTAAAAACGCTGAGTCAATATGACCTTTATTAGCTGTACTATTGAAAGCGAAAGCTCTACACGGAAAACAATAAGCCGCATCTTCTGCGCAGCTGTATTCCAGCCATTTAAATCCGAGATACCAATGATCATGAAAACTCCTATATTTTTCTCCAATTTTGGTTCTTGGAAAATGCGTCAGCTTTGGTTGGCAGGGCCCCCTTTTCAGTCTATTATCCCTTTCTAAACGTTCGGTTGGAAACGGTTGGCACGGGTCATCTGGGGTTGCGCCTAAAAACGATTTTGGATCCTGGAGTTCTGCTGGTTCGGCTATCAAATAGTCAGGATCGGGCTTATCGCTATCAATATCATCAGGTTTCATGTTCTGTTGAATTGGTACCTGCAGGTCTACTAGCTGTTCAAGCAGCAACGGGTTCACAGTGGAAATACCATGACCAACATCAGTATCAGATATTTTAGTCTTCGCTTGAGTTGTCGAAGATATTTTAGTAGTAGGCCTAGACGGTTTATCAGTCTCTGGTGGCACATCTATTGGGAGTTAAAACACAAAATAAAACAATCTTATCTTTTCAATTTTCTCAAGGTTGCAAACTCCGTTTTGCTAATCAAATCGAAATTACCGATTTTGAAACACGTAAGTCGATTCACGCACTCGCCTACGCATATTTTATATTTCTAAATTTGAGTGGAAGTAATTTTATACACGCTATCTCAGGAAACGATATAAAATGTTTGCAATTCATATTCCTATGCTAACGTCAAACGGCCCAACAACAGTATATTTCATTGCACATTACGCGTGTTGGCCAATGAATATTGAAAGTCAATACATTATTAATTGTTTAAATTCTAAATTTCCGAGAGCTGGTTGAACCAAATGATGATTGAATATTAATTAGTTAATCATTAGTTAAGGTACGAAAATAGCATACGTAACCAAGGGTAATAATAAGTTATTCCGCTAATTTTTGCTTAATTCACTAATCATCACCTCGATCATCACATGGTACTAAATACCGGTTCTAAATAAAACATGTTCATACCGCAAATATCAATATTGAGAAGATACGTGTCATCTTAGGCTTTAGAGGTAAATAAACGAGCTGTAGATCATCAAGAATCAAAACTACATTATTCTGATCTTACCTTTAGATTTGTCTTTTGTAGACCTAACTCTTAAATCAGGATCTTCACTTGATTTGGGTGTCTTCTTTTTAAAAAAACTTAATATGTTCGGTTGGCTCATGGCGAACACAAAGAGAATTTTATCAGAATACTTTCAGTTTCATGTAAACACGTGCAGTGTTGGACAATAAGCCGACTAATATGAACAAAAATATGTACACAACTGGCTATGTGAATCCTGCACCCTCTGCTCGTAAAACGTAGTTGTTGTGCCTACCAGGACGTCCCAGAAACAATATCCTACGAACGCGGCTTCTCTCCCGTCTCTGTACTATGGAACCGAAAATGAACGTAACCGGCAGTCTTCCCAGAAATGAAACACGAGCCTCGACAATGCTAATTTTACTCTTTCGAAGAATGAAAATTGAAATAGTTATACCAACTATTGCCATCGTTTATCGATTGTTTCAGATACATTGTCGTAATAATTTCAGTCGTTGTCAGACAAATTGTTTGAAATAACTACAACAATATTTTTATTTAAAAATTGTGTAAATGTGGAGTGCGGCCGTACCTAATGCTTCACCGCCGCATGCGGCGGTGAAGCATTAGGTACGGCCTGGGCCCACTCGGCCTCCCATGTGCGCACGCCTATGTCTGCATTATCAGGAGCTACAGTGTTCACGAAACTAGATTTAGAGCAAGCCTATACTCAAATGAAAGTTGATGACGAAACGGCGGATATGCTCAAAAAGAATCTTACTTTATGTCTAGCTGGACCAGATATTTTACAAATTGTACTTGAGCTAATTATTTTAAAAAAATCGAAACTCCTGCACTTTATTCAACTTCCCTTGAACACTGCAATATATTTTGATTTATATTTTGGTGAAATGACCTAATGAATACAGTTTAAAAATCATCTAATAAAACGTAGAACATTATTCAAATATTACTATGTGTGAATGTTGCATACATCATATTTTGTGTTTCCTATATATTATCATTTTCATATCTCACATTCTATAAATCATTAAAAAGATGAATCAAAATTAATTGATGAGCGTAGCGAAGTCTCCATCCCACTCTCATGGGGCTCTATCTGTGTGTTTTTTGTTGTTGTTGTTTTTTTGTCTGTAAGCACTCCACAGGTCGCAAGGGTTGAGTGATCAACAAGAAACTTTTTTTGTACACGCAAACTCATCCAACTTAGAACTGTATAGTTTTTGGAATGAATCGGTTGAACCGATTTTGAGAAAAATTATCTCAAAGTTTCTAAAAACCCCATAAGATTTGGCTGGGTGGAAAATGTTGAAAAATAAAATCTCTCCAAATGGGATGAAATTTTCTCTAAATGTGTTTACATAGATTTTACACATTTTCACGATTTTGTTTGCAATTCCAATCAGCCGTTTTGAAGAAAAAAATAAAATAACTGATAATATTCATCAAATATATCATACAAATTGTGACAGAATTAAGTTGTCGAGATTCACTGCTTTCTAGATTCAAGAGTTGACCAACAATGGAGTATTTTTTATATGCGTCAAGGTGTGTAGAATACCAGAGTCAATGAAGTGGCAAGAGTAGAACTACTTTAACGACCTTTATAGCTTATCCAGATATCAAGGTGCGTAGAATACCAGAGTCGATAAAGTAGCTAGGGTAGAACTACTTCAAGGACTTTTATACCTTATTAGGATATCTTGCTCATCTTACAACGCATATTTCGCGTTTGACTAGTTAATTAATTGAATGAGCGAAGCGAAGACTCAATTTCGCCATACCCGAAAAAAAAAGTGCCTGTTTTTTTGTTTGTTTGTTTGTTTTTTTGTTCGCGCTCCACAGGTCGGACGAAAATTCAAAATTCGATACTGTATAGTTTTGAGGCGCGATCGGTTGAACCACTTCTGAGAAAACTCATTCCAAAGTTTTCACAAATCCCATTAGAATAACCCAGAGGAAAATATTCGTAAAAAATATTTCATCCGAGAGAATTCAAATTCTCAGGGAATTTCAATCCGATAATGATGCACATTATTCCAAACTTTCACTCAAATCGGATCAGCCGTTTCGATCTAACAAAAAATTTATAATTTGATTTGTGTTAATTATTCAAAGCTATCAAGATACCTATTGAATCAAAGCAACGAGTGTCACCACTTGATTGTAAACGATTAAAACAAAGCCTTCTTTATTAAGGACACCTCCCGCCCCCATAGCAGACTGCATCCCACTCATCACTCAATTTCATCCCGGTCTCGAATGCCTCAACACCATCCTAAAAAACGGCTTTCACATTTCATCATCTTCGACCCAAAATCTAATCTCAGTTCCACCCAAAGTCTCTTTCAAACGCCCTCCCAACCTCCGTACCCTCCTAGTTCACACCGACCCCAAGACCGGTCCCTTACAACAAGAACATGGTTCATATCCCTGTCAAAAACCCAGATGCAAAACCTGCAACGTCCACCCACCCTCCACCACCTTCAACAGCCATGCCACCGGACTCTCCTATCCCATCTCCAGAAGGAATACCTGCGAAACAGTGAACGTCATCTACCAACTTGAATGTAGGGTAGTCAGAAAGGTAGTAGTAAGGAGTTGCCCACCTTAGTTGATCAGGGAGGGAATGAGTGGAAAACGGATATAAGGAAAAGGCAGCAGCATTAAATAGATTCTACGGGGAAGTGTTCAATGTGACTGGAATTATAGGGGAGGGAGAAACAACACTGGAGGGGGGGGGGAAAGAAGTCCTGCTTACAGAGGGGGAAGTGTGACCCCCGTGAAGTTGGCCCCGCACATAAGCCGGATTCGATTTGAGTGAATGGCAATCGTTAGTGCAGGTTAGTGCCGCAAATTTTATCGTTAGTGCTATTTCAGTGCTGGCACTATCACACCAAATCTATGTGCGGGGCCAACTTCACGCTGGCCCCGCACATGGACGGAAACCATTGATTTATGATACGATCATCTTGATTGTCGTTAGTGCCGTAAATTTTTTCGTTAGTGCTGTACTGGTTTAGTGTAGAAACAACATAAGCCATGTGCGGGGCAGCCCCGCACATGAGCGATTATGGCGTTTTCATAACTTATAAACTTCAGTGTTCGTTAGTGCAGGTTAGTGCAGCAAAAATTTTCGTTAGTGCTAGCATGGTTTGGTCACAATTAAATGAACAGTATCGAGATACAATTTAGCGACGGTGCTATCCATGTGCGGGGCCAACTTCACGCTGGCCCCGCACATGGACGGAAACCATTGATTTATGATACGATCAGCTTGATTGACGTTAGTGCTCGTTAGTGCCGTAAATTTTTTCGTAAGTGCTGTACTGGTTTAGTGTAGAAACGACATAAGCCATGTGCGGGGCAGCCCCGCACATGAGCGATTATGGCGTTTTCATAACTTATAAACTTCAGTGTTCGTTAGTGCAGGTTAGTGCAGCAAACATTTTCGTTAGTGCTAGCATGGTTTGGTCACAATTAAATATACAGTATCGAGATATAATTTAGCGACGGTGCTATCCATGTGCGGGGCCAACGCTAAATTATATCTCGATACTGTATATTTAATTGTGACCAAACCATGCTAGCACTAACGAAAATTTTTGCTGCACTAACGAACATTTTTGCTGCACTAACCTGCACTAACGAACACTAAAGTTTATAAGTTATGAAAACGCCATAATCGCTCATGTGCGGGGCTGCCCCGCACATGGCTTATGTCGTTTCTATACTAAACCAGTACAGCACTAACGAAAAAATTTAATGCACTAACGAGCACTAACGTCAATCAAGATGATCGTATCATAAATCAATGGTTTCCGTCCATGTGCGGGGCCAGCGTGAAGTTGGCCCCGCACATAGATAGCACCGTCGCTAAATTATATCTCAATACTGTTCATTCAATTGTGACCAAACCATGCTAGCACTAACGAAAATTTTTGCTGCACTAACCTGCACTAACGAACACCAAAGTTTATAAGTTATGAAAACGCCATAATCGCTCATGTGCGGGGCTGCCCCGCACATGGCTTATGTCGTTTCTACACTAAACCAGTACAGCACTAACGAAAAAATTTACGGCACTAACGAGCACTAACGTCAATCAAGATGATCGTATCATAAATCAATGGTTTCCGTCCATGTGCGGGGCCAGCGTGAAGTTGGCCCCGCACATAGATTTGGTGTGATAGTGCCAGCACTGAAATAGCACTAACGATAAAATTTGCGGCACTAACCTGCACTAACGAAGCACTAACGATTGCCATTCACTCAAATCGAATCCGGCTCATGTGCGGGGCCAACTTCACGGGGGTGGAAGTGTGGAATGCATTAAGGAAACTAAAAAGTGGGAAGTCACCAGGCATAGATGGGGTGCAAAGGGATCTCCTGAAATTAGCGGGTAGGGGAGTTGTAGGTTATTTGCTAAGGTTGTTCCAAGCCTCACTCACAGCAGGTAGAGTACCGCAAGATTGGAAAAAAGCGGAGGTGGTTCCAATTTCAAAGGGGGGGCAAAGGGGCAGGGTAGACAACTGTAGGGGAATCAGTTTAACGTCACATGTATGTGAGATGATTGAAAGGGTAGTTATAAAGAGAATAATGGAGAAAGTAGATGAACATAGGGGTATTTCGGAAGTGCAGCATGGGTTTAGGAAGGGGTATTCATGTGAGACACAGTTTTTAGGTTTTGCGGAAGAGCTGGCAGGGGTAGTAGACAAGGGGGGCTGTATTGATGCAGTGTTTTTAGATTTTGAAAAGGCTTTCGACAAGGTAGATCACACTATATTATTAGGGAAGTTGAAACTGTCCATTGGGAATGCTGGGTTAGTTAATTGGATTGGAAACTTTCTTCAGGATAGAGTTCAAACAGTTCGAGTAGGTTCGGAGGTTTCAAGTGAGGTTAAGGTTACGTCAGGAGTTCCACAGGGTAGTGTATTAGGTCCGTTATTATTTGATTTATATACAGATGATCTGACTAGGGTTGTTAATTCGAGAATAAGGTTATTTGCAGATGATTGTGTGGTATATAGGGAAATCAATACAGAGAAGGATGTAGTAGCTATTCAGGCAGATTTGACGGCACTTAATTGTTGGGTTCAGTTGAACAAGATGGGGTTAACTGAAGGGAAGTGTAAGTTAGTCACCTTTGGTAGGAGGAGAGTGAGGGCTGATGTAGTGTATGATGTAGGAGGGAAGTCACTTGAGTCAGTGGAAAATTACAAGTACTTGGGGGTGGTATTTGATAGACGTCTAGGGTGGGGGAGTCAGATTGAGAGAATAGCAAAAAAGAGTATAAATGCACTAAACTTTGTAATGAGGCAGCTTAGGGGGACAAGTATGGAGATAAAGGAAAAGGCTTATTTCTCGTTAGTGCGTCCCATGGTGGAATATGCTAGTTCAGTTTGGGATCCTTATAGATTAGGTGAGATAAGGGATGTGGAAAGGGTGCAAAGGATTGCAGTTAGAAGGGTTACAGGTAGGGTTAGGAGGTGGAA
This sequence comes from Brachyptera risi, assembly GCA_964007535.1. Taxonomy (NCBI): domain Eukaryota; kingdom Metazoa; phylum Arthropoda; class Insecta; order Plecoptera; family Taeniopterygidae; genus Brachyptera; species Brachyptera risi. The sequence goes on along the minus strand of CAXFZR010000016.1, from coordinate 988,301 downwards.
ATGGGGGGAGAATGAAAGGGGGGAGAGGGTGAGAATATTGGAGAGTCCATCTGAGATGATCCGAGACTTGGGATGGCGGGAATTGGAAATACGTAGAAAGGAGGATTGGATCTGTAATTTCTTCAGGGTAATGGAAGGAGAAGGGGGCTGGGGAGAGTTGAATAGGTTGATTGAAAGAATGAGTCAGGGTATGGGGGTAGGCGAAGTCATGATAGAGCAGTAGTTATAAAGGGGGCTAGATTAGATGTCGGTAAGTTCTCTTTCTTGAATAAGACAGGTAGGGATTGGAATGGGCTTAGTAGAAGAATACTTGAGGAGGATGAAATAGGGTTGAAGCTATTCCGTCAGAAGGTTAGGGAGGCGATAGGATAGGATTGATAGGGAACTTGCCACCGCGCATTTATGTGCAACTGCAAGAGTTAATAATGATAATAATAATAATAATAATAATAACTTCTGCCCTGCCAAATACATAGGACTGACCACCAATGCCCTACGTACCCTCATGAATGGCCATCAACCCTGACGACATGGACAAAGTAGTTCCGCTCCATACTCTCTCACATGGACGAGACTTCGATGCCTGCTTCACAACCCGCATAATCCGTTCCCTCCCATCTTCGTGCCAACCCTCATAAGACGCTGGGAGCTGCTCAGCAGTGGATAACCAAGTCTCGCTTTGCCCCAGGTCTCAACCTTGGGTAACTCATCCCTGCTACTTCTTCTGCCTTTCAACTTTTCTACTACACTGCACAGCTCCTTTTAGCCCCCTCCCACACATCCAACCTATATGACCCCCCCCCCCCCTCACTCCATTTCACAGTCCATCACACTGTCCATGTATTTCCTCCAACCTGTACTCACCTCATCATTCTCACATCACTTGTTTCTCTTGACCCGCATCATCATCTGTCATTCATCTCATATCGTCCACTACAAATGAATGATTATATATGAATGATTACTGTAATTGACCTTGAAATGCCCATACCTTCAGCCAGGGATCCACTTCAAGTTCAGAATATACTATATTCTGAACTTTAATTATACAATTTTGGATGAATCAAGTTGAATTACCGAGGTAGGTCACTACATGTGGCGATGTGGAAGGTGCTACATTGAGTCAGTGATGAAAATTCACTGCATTGAATCACATATCGCTAATCTTGGCCACCCCTAATGACTACAATCTTGCGTCCAAACAGAGTTAAAGAAAGCAAAACACGTATTTCTGTCCATGTTTTATTCCAGCGTACAGTTCGCTCCATACACGCTGTCAAGTGCACAGGAAATCACAGAGAAAACTACAACTACTAATTACAGATGTGTTCCGATGTACAAAACTATTGTGTATGTTCATTGAACAAAGCTACCAATGAGAACAGTAATACATGCTCTGTGCAACGTCTCATGGAAAAACAACCGATACAGGCCTATACGAGAGAAATGATCAAGGTATAGACGTGTTTCCCCGCGGAACGAAGAAGGCCTCTATTGCTTGTATGCTTACGAGCAGCCGCGTTCAGGTTGCCTTGTGACGTCACAGCAGCACCTCTAACTCATCCATCAGCTGACCTCGGAGTGTTATATTGACCTTGAGAAATGATCAAGTTGACACACCGCTTGACGCCAGATGACACTCCAGTCAATATCGATGAGGTCGACGGTAGTTTCCCTGAAGAGGGTCGTGTCGCTATAATGTGGTCGGTAACGGCAAATATGTCTCGACAATGTTCTAAAATCGTCAAAAACGTCAATGTTCATAATATATAAATTGGGTGAAAGGGGAAGAAAGAACAGCAGCTTACCAAGATGTATGAGTAGAGAAAGACCTACTCATAGTGGAGAGCCCGTAGATAGAACATATAGAGATTCTGACGTTTTAGCTATTGCCTAGGTCACAGTAGAGTAGAGTCTCCACTCTACTGTGGCCAAGGCAAAACGTCGTAATCTCTGTGTTCTATCTACGGGCTCTCCACTATGAGTAGGTCTTTCTCTACTCATACATCTTGGTAAGCTGCTGTTCTTTCTTTCCCTTTCACCTAATTCATATATTCAGCCTCAGGCTATTGTCCTCTACACACCACACACACAATGTTCCTCTTGCCAAGCTTTGACCGCGATACAGACGATAGTGTTCCGAGTGACTTGTGCCTGTCGCTTCCCTCCACGTCCCCTCAGCAGCACGGACATGACAATACACTCCGCAGGGATTCATTTCATGATAGTGTTCCGAGTGACTTGTGCCTGTCGCTTCCCTCCACGTCCCCTCAGCAGCACGGACATGACAATACACTCCGCAGGGATTCATTTCATGATAGTGTTCCGAGTGACTTGTGCCTGTCGCTTCCCTCCACGTCCCCTCAGCAGCACGGGCATGACAATACACTCCGCAGGGATTCATTTCATGATAGTGTTCCGAGTGACTTGTGCCTGTCGCTTCCCTCCACGTCCCCTCAGCAGCACGGACATGACAATACACTCCGCAGGGATTCATTTCATGATAGTGTTCCGAGTGACTTGTGCCTGTCGCTTCCCTCCACGTCCCCTCAGCAGCACGGACATGACAATACACTCCGCAGGGATTCATTTCATGATAGTGTTCCGAGTGACTTGTGCCTGTCGCTTCCCTCCACGTCCCCTCAGCAGCACGGACATGACAATACACTCTCGCAGGGATGCATTTCATGATAGTGTTCCGAGTGACTTGTGCCTGTCGCTTCCCTCCACGTCCCCTCAGCAGCACGGACATGACAATACACTCCGCAGGGATTCATTTCATGATAGTGTTCCGAGTGACTTGTGCCTGTCGCTTCCCTCCACGTCCCCTCAGCAGCACGGGCATGACAAAACACTCTCGCAGGGATGCATTTCAGAGTTTAACATAGTGTCCCACAATCATAGAAGAAAGCGCACGTACGAAACTAAAAGATGATAATATAAAAATATAATGGTGTATTCAGATGTCAGGAGTTTCTTTGGGCCTTGATGATAGTGGAACCTCTGTGCACCATCCTCGTATTACCCGCGGGATAGTTTTCCTGGTCTCTTCGAACACACTGAGGTTTCCCTGAACACGAGTCTCGACACGTCGCATGAACATCCCACCAATCAGGCGGCGGGAGGTGAACCAAGGTCGATATATTACACAGTGAGCACTATCGCGCAAGAGTGGTTTGTTCGATTGGTTCGATACGGCAAGCTATCCAACGCTCTGGTGGCAGATCGTTGAACTGGCAGTGGCGCGGTGACGGAAACACGTGTTGGCGTGGCTCTACTTGTACTGGCCGCGAGGTTGGTAGCCCCTGCTCCGCGCCTCGGGCGCTAGACGGCCGTGGAGCGGTGGCGGAGGGAACTTGCTCCACATCGTGCACAGCTGTTCCCCGACACTCGTCTCGATCTGCTGCAATCACAACAAGCAACGTCTTCAACGCAACCCTCAACGCACTGTGCTGCAACCCTCAACACACCGTGCTGCAGTCGGCCTACCTGTCCGTCCCGGCTGGTCTGTACTCGCTGGTTGTCGTTGTAGGAGTTCAACAGGTGCTGTGTCGCTTGGAACGGGATGTTGGCGCGCTTCAGCCACTCGATGGCTATCGGGGCGCTCCCGTTGTGCCCCTTGGGTGCTCCGGGCGGACGGTTCCCCGACAGCTGGGCGTAGCCCTGGAAGTGCCCGCTGCCCTGGACGCTGAAGATCAGGATCACACGCTCCCCTGACTGGAACCAGACGCAATATGTGTACACGATGTGAATTCACTGACATCAATTGATTTAAAAAAGTGTTTAATGAGTAGTGCATTTGTCCAATGTCATCACTTGTCCATTTGTCCAATGTCATCACTTGTCCAATGTCATCACTTGTCCAATGTCATCACTTGTCCAATGTCATCACTTGTCCAATGTCATCACTTGTCCAATGTCATCACTTGTCCAATGTCATCACTTGTCCAATGTCATCATTTGTCCAATGTCATCACTTGTCCAATGTCATCACTTGTCCGATGTCATCACTTGTCCAATGTCATCACTTGTCCAATGTCATCACTTGTCCAATGTCATCACTTGTCCAATGTCATCACTTGTCCAATGTCATCACTTGTCCAATGTCATCACTTGTCCGATGTCATCACTTGTCCGATGTCATCACTTGTCCAATGTCATCACTTGTCCAATGTCATCACTTGTCCAATGTCATCACTTGTCCAATGTCATCACTTGTCCAATGTCATCACTTGTCCAATGTCATCACTTGTCCAATGTCATCATTTGTCCAATGTCATCATTTGTCCATTTGTCCAATGTCATCACTTGTCCAATGTCATCACTTGTCCAATGTCATCACTTGTCCAATGTCATCACTTGTCCAATGTCATCACTTGTCCGATGTCATCACTTGTCCAATGTCATCACTTGTCCAATGTCATCACTTGTCCAATGTCATCACTTGTCCAATGTCATCACTTGTCCAATGTCATCACTTGTCCAATGTCATCACTTGTCCAATGTCATCATTTGTCCAATGTCATCATTTGTCCATTTGTCCAATGTCATCACTTGTCCATTTGTCCAATGTCATCACTTGTCCGATGTCATCACTTGTCCAATGTCATCACTTGTCCAATGTCATCACTTGTCCAATGTCATCACTTGTCCAATGTCATCACTTGTCCAATGTCATCACTTGTCCAATGTCATCATTTGTCCAATGTCATCACTTGTCCAATGTCATCACTTGTCCGATGTCATCACTTGTCCAATGTCATCACTTGTCCAATGTCATCACTTGTCCAATGTCATCACTTGTCCAATGTCATCACTTGTCCAATGTCATCACTTGTCCAATGTCATCACTTGTCCAATGTCATCACTTGTCCAATGTCATCACTTGTCCAATGTCATCACTTGTCCAATGTCATCATTTGTCCAATGTCATCATTTGTCCAATGTCATCACTTGTCCAATGTCATCACTTGTCCGATGTCATCACTTGTCCAATGTCATCACTTGTCCAATGTCATCACTTGTCCAATGTCATCACTTGTCCAATGTCATCACTTGTCCAATGTCATCACTTGTCCAATGTCATCACTTGTCCAATGTCATCACTTGTCCAATGTCATCACTTGTCCAATGTCATCACTTGTCCAATGTCATCACTTGTCCAATGTCATCACTTGTCCAATGTCATCACTTGTCCAATGTCATCACTTGTCCAATGTCATCACTTGTCCAATGTCATCACTTGTCCAATGTCATCACTTGTCCAATGTCATCACTTGTCCAATGTCAACACTTGTCCAATGTCATCACTTGTCCAATGTCATCACTTGTCCAATGTCATCACTTGTCCAATGTCACCAGTTGTCCGGTGTCATCATTTGTCCAATGTCATCACTTGTCCAATGTCATCACTTGTCCAATGTCATCACTTGTCCAATGTCATCATTTGTCCAATGTCATCACTTGTCCAATGTCATCACTTGTCCAATGTCATCACTTGTCCAATGTCATCACTTGTCCAATGTCATCACTTGTCCAATGTCATCACTTGTCCAATGTCATCACTTGTCCAATGTCATCACTTGTCCAATGTCATCACTTGTCCAATGTCATCACTTGTCCAATGTCATCACTTGTCCAATGTCATCACTTGTCCAATGTCATCACTTGTCCAATGTCACCAGTTGTCCGGTGTCATCATTTGTCCAATGTCATCACTTGTCCAATGTCATCACTTGTCCAATGTCATCACTTGTCCAATGTCATCACTTGTCCAATGTCATCACTTGTCCAATGTCATCACTTGTCCAATGTCATCACTTGTCCAATGTCATCACTTGTCCAATGTCATCACTTGTCCATTTGTCCAATGTCATCACTTGTCCAATGTCATCACTTGTCCAATGTCATCATTTGTCCAATGTCATCACTTGTCCAATGTCATCACTTGTCCAATGTCATCACTTGTCCAATGTCATCACTTGTCCAATGTCATCACTTGTCCAATGTCATCACTTGTCCAATGTCATCACTTGTCCAATGTCATCACTTGTCCAATGTCATCACTTGTCCAATGTCATCACTTGTCCAATGTCATCATTTGTCCAATGTCATCACTTGTCCAATGTCATCACTTGTCCAATGTCATCACTTGTCCAATGTCATCACTTGTCCAATGTCATCACTTGTCCAATGTCATCACTTGTCCAATGTCATCACTTGTCCAATGTCATCACTTGTCCAATGTCATCACTTGTCCAATGTCATCACTTGTCCAATGTCATCACTTGTCCAATGTCATCACTTGTCCAATGTCATCACTTGTCCAATGTCATCACTTGTCCAATGTCATCACTTGTCCAATGTCATCACTTGTCCATTTGTCCAATGTCATCACTTGTCCAATGTCATCACTTGTCCAATGTCATCAGTTGTCCAATGTCATCACTTGTCCAATGTCATCACTTGTCCAATGTCATCACTTGTCCAATGTCATCACTTGTCCAATGTCATCACTTGTCCAATGTCATCACTTGTCCAATGTCATCACTTGTCCAATGTCATCACTTGTCCAATGTCATCACTTGTCCAATGTCATCACTTGTCCAATGTCATCACTTGTCCAATGTCATCACTTGTCCAATGTCATCACTTGTCCAATGTCATCACTTGTCCAATGTCATCACTTGTCCAATGTCATCACTTGTCCAATGTCATCACTTGTCCATTTGTCCAATGTCATCACTTGTCCAATGTCATCACTTGTCCAATGTCATCATTTGTCCAATGTCATCACTTGTCCAATGTCATCACTTGTCCAATGTCATCACTTGTCCAATGTCATCACTTGTCCAATGTCATCACTTGTCCAATGTCATCACTTGTCCAATGTCATCACTTGTCCAATGTCATCACTTGTCCAATGTCATCACTTGTCCAATGTCATCACTTGTCCAATGTCATCATTTGTCCAATGTCATCACTTGTCCAATGTCATCACTTGTCCAATGTCATCACTTGTCCAATGTCATCACTTGTCCAATGTCATCACTTGTCCAATGTCATCACTTGTCCAATGTCATCACTTGTCCAATGTCATCACTTGTCCAATGTCATCACTTGTCCAATGTCATCACTTGTCCAATGTCATCACTTGTCCAATGTCATCACTTGTCCAATGTCATCACTTGTCCAATGTCATCACTTGTCCAATGTCATCACTTGTCCAATGTCATCACTTGTCCAATGTCATCACTTGTCCAATGTCATCACTTGTCCAATGTCATCACTTGTCCAATGTCATCACTTGTCCAATGTCATCATTTGTCCAATGTCATCACTTGTCCAATGTCATCACTTGTCCAATGTCATCACTTGTCCAATGTCATCACTTGTCCAATGTCATCACTTGTCCAATGTCATCACTTGTCCAATGTCATCACTTGTCCAATGTCATCACTTGTCCAATGTCATCACTTGTCCAATGTCATCACTTGTCCAATGTCATCACTTGTCCAATGTCATCATTTGTCCAATGTCATCACTTGTCCAATGTCATCACTTGTCCAATGTCATCACTTGTCCAATGTCATCACTTGTCCAATGTCATCACTTGTCCAATGTCATCACTTGTCCAATGTCATCACTTGTCCAATGTCATCACTTGTCCAATGTCATCACTTGTCCAATGTCATCACTTGTCCAATGTCATCACTTGTCCAATGTCATCACTTGTCCAATGTCATCACTTGTCCAATGTCATCACTTGTCCAATGTCATCACTTGTCCAATGTCATCACTTGTCCAATGTCATCACTTGTCCAATGTCATCACTTGTCCAATGTCATCACTTGTCCAATGTCATCACTTGTCCAATGTCATCACTTGTCCAATGTCATCACTTGTCCAATGTCATCACTTGTCCAATGTCATCACTTGTCCAATGTCATCACTTGTCCAATGTCATCACTTGTCCAATGTCATCACTTGTCCAATGTCATCACTTGTCCAATGTCATCACTTGTCCAATGTCATCACTTGTCCAATGTCATCACTTGTCCAATGTCATCACTTGTCCAATGTCATCACTTGTCCAATGTCATCACTTGTCCAATGTCATCACTTGTCCAATGTCATCACTTGTCCAATGTCATCACTTGTCCAATGTCATCATTTGTCCAATGTCATCACTTGTCCAATGTCATCACTTGTCCAATGTCATCACTTGTCCAATGTCATCACTTGTCCAATGTCATCACTTGTCCAATGTCATCACTTGTCCAATGTCATCACTTGTCCAATGTCATCACTTGTCCGATGTCATCACTTGTCCAATGTCATCACTTGTCCAATGTCATCACTTGTCCAATGTCATCACTTGTCCAATGTCATCACTTGTCCAATGTCATCACTTGTCCAATGTCATCATTTGTCCAATGTCATCACTTGTCCAATGTCATCACTTGTCCAATGTCATCACTTGTCCAATGTCATCACTTGTCCAATGTCATCATTTGTCCAATGTCATCACTTGTCCAATGTCATCACTTGTCCAATGTCATCACTTGTCCAATGTCATCACTTGTCCAATGTCATCACTTGTCCATTTGTCCAATGTCATCACTTGTCCAATGTCATCACTTGTCCAATGTCATCATTTGTCCAATGTCATCACTTGTCCAATGTCATCACTTGTCCAATGTCATCACTTGTCCAATGTCATCACTTGTCCAATGTCATCACTTGTCCAATGTCATCACTTGTCATCTTGGAAATCTTCAGGTGAATTATTGTCATTCACATCCACCATCGACTTTCCCTCGTGTGGCCGTTACGCTGAATTGCGAGCTTGTCACTTTGTACAAGTTTGTTCTATTTCCAAAGTTTTGTGAAGAAACGTGTGATATGTAAACGTTCATGTTTGATTGTTGGTAATGAATGATACGGTAATTACCAATTCTTGCACTAGGGGGCTATGATAATAAGTGGGCCTGTGTTTTGACTCTTGCGTGAGGTAATTCCACTAAATCTTCTGTAAACGGAGAATCAGATGTGTAGGAAGACCAATCAGTTGTTAGATCCTACCATGCCGAACAAAACTCCGTTCAAAGTTTCCTTTCAAGTGTCAAACTCTCAAAGCAGAATCAAATTAGGCACACCTATGTGATCAACAGTTGATTGTTGTTGAGTTTGTTGTTTGTTGTGATTGTTTGTTTGTTGCAGTTGGTTGCAGTTGGTGAGCTGGGAAAACTTACGAATGACCCGACTTCAAATAATGACAATAATATATGTTAATTAACGACCAGATTGAGCTCAAAAATGACTGTGTTTGGTGAGCCGACAAAACAATTATCAACATATATTATTTACAAGCCCTTATTTCTCCCTCCCCCCCCCCCTCCTCCCTCCCTCCTGACCTACAGGCAGAGTCGTTAGACATCACCCAACGTGGTATGGGCCTCGTTGAACATGAATCTCAGCCGCATTGCGTCCTAGACAACATGCAGACTTTAAAGCTAGGTTATGTCCGTCCGACAACAAGAAACGTACGTCGTGTACGAAAATAACATATGGCGTTCCATTTCTCGATATACAACTCGGAACTAACAACCGCTCCACACTAATATCTAGCTAAAACGGGTGATCGGAACCTTCAAGCTGTGTTCTAGTCATAACGGTTTGCTGTCTCGATCTGTCAATAATTGTTGAAATAGGAAAGATCGACACTTCTTAGCGGTAATGTAATAGATGGTGACGACGGCCAATCGAAAATGTAACACAGGCCTATGTATAGCAATAAGAAAGTAAGAAATAAACCAGTGATGAGTTTCCATTGCCAAAATGGCGGGGAGAATGACGAGTCCAGTATGGCAGGACGACGGAAGATGGGAAAGGAGGGAGGAGGGGAGAGTTGTGTTTATACGGAATTGAGGGACTCAATGTGGACGTGTGAGATTCCCTGGTGTTGCTCACCCTGTGTCGCGCGAGAAGCAGGCGTTCGGTCTTGGGGTTGAACGCCCACAACGATGAGGCCAGCGACAGGTCGATGCACTTTGAGGACGAGGCCTTGATCACGAAGAAGCTCGACGCCCCCCCGTCGGGCAGGCTCCGGGCTCCGTCAGGCAGCAAGCTCCGCTCGTCTCCTGCAACGGGAAGCTCCGGATATCACTATTGCTGCTCGACAGTCCACGCGAGTCGATTCAGCGTAATGTCACGCGTGTGATCACTTCTGCATGGTATGGGATATGTCATGTAATGCGCGAGTGATACGGATAATTATAATAGCTTCAAGATAATATGAGTTATAACTATTCAAGTCATGTCGCATAATTGTCGAGCATATACAGCTGAAAATACACATCTCTTAGCTGTATACGCTTGACGATTATGTGACATGACTTGAATAGTTATAACTTATATTATCTTGAAGCCATTATAATTATCTCTGTATCTCGCCTTCTCGCGTATTAGAATGAAGATATCTCATACCGTTCAAAAGTTATGACAAAGACGGTTATTTTGCTAATATGACTCTCATGGACTTTCAAGAGGCTACTCGACGTCTCACAAGGGACGGATAAAACAGGACAAAAAGCGCGAATGCAGGCCTCTGGCTTCTAACACATGGTGGGACCAATCACTAATTCTTCTTGCAATGAAACCACAATGAGTATAGCCATGTTCCCACGACGATTTTTCCACGTCCCGTCTGTCGAAACTCCGGCCAACGGCAACTTTCAACCAATCACGCGCAAGAGAATGCATCGGAGGGAGAGAACGATTTTCCCCGTCCAAGTAAAGCCAATTCCAACTTTTGACGGACGCCACAGGACGGGGCAATTTGTAGATGTTATGTAGAATACCAACAATCGAATGTAGGATCACATCGTCGCATTTCCGTTTTATTTCGATATTACTGCTTTAATCGGGAGCAAAATCACACGCTGTCTTATATTTTGAGGTTATATACACAACTATTCATTTTTAGTTATCAGTTTTGATCCCGAAATGTTCATCGAGGCAATTAGAGAATATCCCTGCCCAAGATGGTGTCATGTTGACTCGTTGATTTCGATGGTTGCCTTCAAAAAGTTTCAGTTTTTGCCGATATTACGCATTACCTTGTGTGACGGGGAAGAAACGGTATGGGAACGTGATTCATTTCACACCAACGATGCCGTCCGGAGTTTTGACGGATGTAAGTGATCGTCATGGTAACCTAGCTTATATATCTGAGTCTACATGATCATGAAGAAGTCCTACTTCATATTATATCACTCTGAACGAAAGAGTAAGAACAATGAAAAGAAGGTGGAAACATGTTGATTTTTGACAATAATTTTGAAAGGTTTGAAAACTGAAGCTCTTTGAGCGAGCACGTATTGAATACTGGTGATCATCTAACCGAGAACTGTAAGTTGATACGATGATTGGTTTTCCGTTGCCAACTTGGCTCCTGCACGTCTGCAATCAAGCCGGTAGGCAACATGTGAAGAGGCCTCTCAGAGACCTCACTAACAGCAGGGATAGAGAGAGAGAGAAAGTGTGATATATCTACCGTATGGAAGGTACTCTCTGTTGTCTCTGCGCTGAGGCTTGCTTTGAGACATGTGACCTTGACCTGCGTGACCTTGACCTGCGTGACCTTGACCTGCGTGACCTTGAGCCACGTGACTCGCCTCCGAGCAGCGTCTGGTGTTGACTGTGGAAAACAAGTCGGTGTACACAACACAGCATAACGCAAACGCGGGGCTTTTATACCAGAGGCTGGGACCCAAGCAAGGCTGGGACCCAAGCAAGGCTGGGACCCAAGAGAGCCTGAGACCCAAGAGAGGCTAGGACCCAAGCAAGGCTAGGACCCAAGCAAGGCTAGGACCCAAGCAAGGCTAGGACTCAAGCAAGGCTAGGACCCAAGCAAAGCTAGGACCCAAGCAAGGCTAGGACCCAAGCAAGGCTAGGACCCAAGCAAGGCTAGGACCCGAGCAAGGCTGGGACCCAAGAGAGCCTGAGACCCAAGAGAGGCTAGGACCCAAGCAAGGCTAGGACCCAAGCAAGGCTAGGACCCAAGCAAGGCTAGGACCCAAGCAAGGCTAGGACCCAAGCAAGGCTAGGACCCAAGCAAGGCTAGGACCCAAGCAAGGCTGGGACCCGAGAGAGGCTAGGACCCAAGCAGGGCTGGGACCCAAGCAAGGCTAGGACCCAAGCAAGGCTGGGACCCAAGAGAGCCTGAGACCCAAGAGAGGCTAGGACCCAAGCAAGGCTAGGACCCAAGCAAGGCTAGGACCCAAGAGAGCCTGAGACCCAAGCAAGGCTAGGACCCAAGCAAGGCTAGGACCCAAGAGAGCCTGAGACCCAAGAGAGGCTAGGACCCAAGCAAGGCTAGGACCCAAGCAAGGCTAGGACCCAAGAGAGCCTGAGACCCAAGCAAGGCTAGGACCCAAGAGAGGCTAGGACCCAAGAGAGCCTGAGACCCAAGCAAGGCTAGGACCCAAGCAAGGCTAGGACCCAAGCAAGGCTAGGACCCAAGAGAGCCTGAGACCCAAGCAAGGCTAGGACCCAAGCAAAGCTAGGACCCAAGCAAGGCTAGGACCCAAGAGAGGCTAGGACCCAAGCAAGGCTAGGACCTAAGAGAGGCTGGGACCCAAGCAAGGTTAGGACCCAAGCCAGACTAGGACCCAAGCGAGGCTAGGACCCAAGCAAGGCTAGGACCCAAGAGAGGCTAGGACCCAAGCAAGGCTAGGACCTAAGAGAGGCTGGGACCCAAGCAAGGTTAGGACCCAAGCCAGACTAGGACCCAAGCGAGGCTAGGACCCAAGCCAGGCTAGGACCCAAGAGAGGCTAGGACCCAAGCAAGGCTAGGACCCAAGAGAGGCTAGGACCCAAGCAAGGCTAGGACCCAAGCAAGGCTAGGACCCAAAAGAGGCTAGGACCCAAGCAAGGCTAGGACCCAAGAGAGGCTAGGACCCAAGAGAGGCTAGGACCCAAGAGAGGCTAGGACCCAAGAGAGGCTAGGACCCAAGCAAGGCTAGGACCCAAGCAAGGCTAGGACCCAAGCAAGGCTAGGACCCAAGCCAGGCCAGGACCCAAGAGAGGCTAAGACCCAAGCCAGGCTAGGACCCAAGCAAGGTTAGGACCCAAGCAAGGTTAGGACCCAAGAGAGGCTAGGACCCAAGCCAGGCTAGGACCCAAGCGAGGCTAGGACCCAAGCAAGGCTAGGACCCAAGCAAGGCTAGGACCCAAGCAAGGCTAGGACCCAAGCGAGGCTAGGACCCAAGAGAGGCTAGGACCCAAGCAAGGCTAGGACCCAAGCAAGGCTAGGACCCAAGATAGGCTAGGACCCAAGCAAGGCTAGGACCCAAGCAAGGCTAGGACCCAAGCAAGGCTAGGACCCAAGCAAGGCTAGGACCCAAGCAAGGCTAGGACCCAAGCAAGGCTAGGACCCAAGCGAGGCTAGGACCCAAGCGAGGCTGGGACCCAAGCGAGGCTAGGACCCAAGCAAGGCTAGGACCCAAGAGAGGCTAGGACCCAAGCAAGGCTAGGACCCAAGCAAGGCTAGGACCCAAGAGAGGCTAGGACCCAAGCAAGGCTAGGACCTAAGAGAGGCTGGGACCCAAGCAAGGTTAGGACCCAAGCCAGACTAGGACCCAAGCCAGGCTGGGACCCAAGAAAGGCTAAGACCCAAGCAAGGCTGGGACCCAAGCGAGGTTAGGACCCAAGCCAGGCTGGGACCCAAGCCAGGCTGGGACCCAAGCCAGGCTGGGACCCAAGCGAGGCTTGGGCCCAAGCAGGGCCAGGACTGTACGGGACTGGGTCTTACGGGGCTGGGACGTAAGGTACTAAGTCGTACGGGACTGGGACGTAAGGGACTGGGTCATAAGGGACTGGGACGTACGGGGCTGGGACGTTAGGGACTGGGTTGTACGGGACTGGGTCGTACAGGACTGGGTCGTACGGGACTGGGACGCACAGGACTGAGACGTACAGGACTGGGTCGTACAAGACTGGGAGGTACGGGACTGGGTTGCATGGGACTGGGTCGTACGGGACTGGGATGTACGGGACTGGGACGCAATGGACTGAGACTTATGGGACTGGAACGTAAGGGACTGGGACGTTAGGGACTGGGTCGTACGGGACTGGGTCGTACGGGACTGGGTCGTACGGGACTGGGTCGTACGGGAATGGGACGCACAGGACTGGGTCGTACGGGACTGTGACGCACAGGACTGGGACATACGGGACTGGGTCATGCAAGACTGGGATGTACGAGACTGGGACGTACGGGACTGGGTTGCATGGGACTGGGTCGTACGGGACTGGGATGTACGGGACTGGGACGCACAGGACTGGGTTGTACGAGACTGGGATGTACAAGGCTGGGGCGCACAGGACTGGGACGTACAATACTGGGATGTACGGGACTGGGACGTACGGGACTGGGTTGCATGGGACTGGGATGTACGGGGCTGAGAGGTACGGGACTGGGTTGCATGGGACTGGGTCGTACGGGACTGGGATGTACGGGACTGGGACGCACAGGACTGGGACGTACGGGACTGGGATGTACGGGACTGGGATGTACGAGTCTGGGATGTACGAGACTGGGACGTACGAAACTGGGTTGTACCTCTGTTGTTGGCGTCGGCGCGCGACCGCGAAGCTCCTTGGAAGCTGTCGTTGGCTGTCATCCTAGGCCGCTGTCCGACGCCGGGTGGCTGCAGGAGACCGAGGTCCCGCTCCTCCAGGGTCAGGACCCGGATGACTGCTCCCAGCACCGCCTCGTCTCCCTGCAACCCGCATCACACCTCCTCACTCATAACCATCACGGGAAAGTAGAACTGAATGAATGAATGTTAGGGTTTTAAGGCGCCGGCAGCGACGTCATTCAGCGCCTGGTAAGTAGAACCTGATTCACAGAATATCAATGTGTGCTGGATCACGTGTGCAGTGGAAGATGATTGGGACATTTGGTCTTGTTCAACAAGTAACACTCATCACACATCAATTCTGGTTTTCGTTATTATTTCGTGAATGTAAATTGTTTTGTCATGACGATCAACCAAGTTGTCTTTCTCAAAGTATGAATGTATTCCACAAGAATAGAATTCAGGAGAATTCCCCAGCTCACGAAGTATAGTGATGAACAAATCGTCTCGCGACTTCAACGAGATACTACACTCCGGCGGACATCTTTGACGCGCAGACGTGCCGATGCAACAAGTGGAGTACCGAGAGAAAGATCTAGAACCAATACTACGCACTAGGAAGACACTTTGAGCCAAGCAATCGAACTGAACGGACGTGCAGTGCGAGATACAAGAGACAAGAGGCCGAAGACCAATAGGGCAGCAAAGTAGGCTGTGGCGCGGAAGAATAGGGTTCTAATGTAGGTTCATTCTTATGGGTAATAGCACGCACATGATTTTAAAACTGTCATAACTTCTAAACTATTAATACTACGGCTAAACCAGTTAGCCTACAATGTTCAGTAAACTGTTATCTTTACGATGAGACACATACATTGTATCAAACGCCTACTTAATTTAAACAATTGGATGATAAAAAACATGCTGTAATTGCGATGTAGCCAAGCGAATGAAAGAGAGAGATAGTTGTATCGGAATTCTCGCAGTGGCCGTGTTCTTAAGAAACTTGCTAGCTGCTTGCTAGGTATCGCTTGGCATCATCGCAAAACAGATGTTGCAACGTTAAGCTTTGACCGTCATGCGGGTGCACTCCTACGCGCACGGCTATTGTTAGTTTTCGACGTTGTAATTACAACATGTTTTCATCATCTATTTGTTTAAATTAACTAGGCGTTTGATACAATGTATGTGTCTCATCGTAAAGATAACAGTTTACTGAACATTGTAGGCTAACTGGTTTAGCCGTAGTGTTAGTAGTTTAGAAGTTATGACAGTTGTAAAATCATGTGCGTGCTATTACCCATAAGAATGAACCTACATTAGAACCCTATTCTTCCGCGCCACAGCCTACTTTGCTGCCCTATAGCAGACCTTGGACGAAATGAAGGAGTAAGAGCTTTCTCATCATAGGAATGGAACAACAATCATGAGGCCACACAGTCGAGTGGATCGTCATGGCGTCACAGGGCAGTGGGGAGTCCAACCGAATCAACTGTATCGTAAACAACGCAAAGTTGTATACTATTGTAATCTATTTTCAATTATAATAATATTGTGAAGTCAGACTATACAATCGTGCACAGTATGAAGTTGGTATTTGAGAATTGAATGATTACATAACGTAATACGAACGGCGGCTCATCTTACCGAGTAATGAAGTTTCTTGATATGCTGAGCTAGTATGATATATAATCTCATTTTCTTTTTCTTTTCAATATGCACTATTTTTGTTTTTACTTGATTTGGAAATGTAAATTTGGTAAATGAGTTGATTTGATTCAAGCTTTACAACTTCTCTGTAGTAGAGCCATGTGTGAATAATTCCAATCTCCAAATAATTCCCACAGTTTATTGTATTTATTTTAAAAATCCTGAACTTCTTGTTCGAAAGATTGGGAACTTTGGGCGGTAACTGATCTTGATTTATGGGTTGATTCTAACGAGTATTTCATTCAGTTTCAATTGGCGCCCAACGTGAGACGCCAATTGAAACTGAATGAATAAACTCACCGGAAATGACAAATAAATCAATTCAGTCACCGCCTAAAGTTCCCCATCTTTCGAAGCAGAAGGCAATACTTTTTTATAAATAAATACAATAAACTGTGGGAATTATTTGGAGATTGGAATCAATCACACATGGCTCTACTACAGGGAAGTTGTAGTAAGAAGATGAATACCCTCACATTTAGATATGCTTAGTTGAAAATTGAAGAATAATGTCATTATGGAGCAATAATTGAATCAAAGTGTGCCCAATTTAATGGTTTTCATTGCCTGATTCCCGGTTTCCAAATAATAGTACAAAAAAAATACAAACGGACATCTCAAAGTTCAACATTAGGCACTTGATTCTGCAGTAAACCCTCGTTAATCCAAAATTCAAGGGACCCCAAGAAGTGATTTCGATTTATAAAAATTTGGATTAACCAAAAAACTCCTTTTCCACGAAAATCATCACACTTCCCGGTTAGAATTTAAGCAATTTCGTATTGAGCGCGAGAGAAAGCTAGATGCCACATGTGTGAGGAACCGAATCACTGATTGTGTGTATTCGGCTATCTTCGACAGCAAACGAACGTAAGATGGCCAGCTCCCATTGGCGCTCGGCCGTTCCGAGCTTACCGCTCGTCAAGGACAGACAGAGTGGCCAAAGACCTTAGTATCTAACCCAACGAAGTGAGATAAAAAGGTCTTTGGAGCGGCCCGAGCGCACTCGGAGTCGGACGATGTATTCAGTGGCAGCGAACAGCTGAGCTGGCTTTGGCCTATTGTTACGCGTCAAATAAAAAGGATGGAATTCTCGAAAATAATGATCAATTCAAGGAATTCACTCCATTCATTTCGGATTATCCAATACGAAAACAGTGCTAAAGCAATTGAGGGGTCGAAATATTAGTTTGAATTACGGATTAGCTGGAATTCGGATTAACCATATTCATCAACATTGAAATGCCTACACCTTCAGCCGGGAACTGACTTCAAGTTCGAAATATGTCAAATTTCGGATCAACAGAGTTTGGATTAACGAGGGTTTACTGTATTTGAAATCCCGATTTGCCTGTAATTTTACAGTTTTCCCATTCTCCTTGACCAGAATGCGTAATGCCAAGATTTTGTCCAAATAATAGAATGGAAAACTTCTCCATCTAGCGGTGATTACTGGGACTCTTCCAATATTATCCCCTTTCCACTTTTCAGCCCACAACCAAACTTTCCAGCGCACATCAAACTTGGCTCCAGTCTTCTGGAGAGAAACAATCTCAGATGCGGCCTCTTGATAGGCTGAAACTCATAACATACTCTGATCTTATTGGATCCCTTCAGAAGAGTGCATAGCCAATCAACGCAGGTCACAGGCAGCTTGTGTTAACCCACACACTAATAACATACTCTGATCTTATTGGATCCCTTCAGAAGAGTGCATAGCCAATCAACGCAGGTCACAGGCAGCTTGTGTTAACCCACACACTAATAACATGGAAGGCATTTGTGGTTTCTTGCAATCAATTCAGGGCCGAAGGTCCCGATTGCCTGTCACGATCTAGCTGATTCCCCTGTGAACTAGATGTAGAAAAGTGGCTACGGTACCGGTGGCATTGTTGAACTAACAAAATCTACAATTCTCGTGAAAAAACAAATGCAACTACGGTACTAACATCATAGTTCTACTGAGCCTCGTATAGGATTGTTGACCATTGTTGTTTTAAATACTTTGATATAAAAGCGATAGTTACGCTACGGGCAATTAGGACCCTGGACTCGGGAACTAACCCCGGAAATCAAGGAGACAGGTCAATACGACAAGAGTAGAGGAACATTTCTCTTGACGAATAAGAAATAGTCGATTCAACGTTGTACTTGAAGCAAAGACCCACCATGTGGCGCTTGGACAGATTGCTTCCTAGCGCTACCTGTCAGAGTGGAGTGACAGATATCTGCTTCACCGTCGATACGATACGACACCGAACTGATGTCATCAGTATGTTTTAGATTATCTTTAGGCCTACCAGCACTTTTGATCCTCAGATAGTAGGGACATGTGCAAATTGCCAGATATTCAGATTGACCAGCCCGGGCTGTGAGCTACTCACACTCTCGTACCTGTTGAGAATCAGGAGAACTACTTTGCTCTCGCCGGGATAATAAAACTGAAACACTCGTCACTCGACGTTATCAAACTGCCGATACTCAATCAGATGTGTTATTTGAAAACAAGAAACTTGGATAGTCACGACTTATGTGGAAAAGTGAATCAAAAGAGCGTGTGAAACCATTGTTGTAATCCTTCCAGCGCTCTGAAGGCTCGTCTCCCAGCGGGGCTAGGTCCGGGGGGGGGGGGGTTACCTGTGTCCAGGGCTTGTCCGGCGCCCTCATCCGCCGCAGGAACAAGGCGTTCCACTTCTGCCTGAGCTGAAGCCCGAGTCTGGCCGCCTCCGCGTCCACCCGGAACACCACCCAGTCGTCAACCTTGACGGACGCTCGGTCGCTCAGCGGGACCTCCTCCGCCTCGCTGTCGCTGTCCCCGTCAACCACAACTGTCAACACATGTCACACGTCAACATGACACAAAGCCACGGCTGGAAAAGTGAAACTGATGGTTTGCATCTTGTTAGAAACAATCGTTTTGTTGAAACATTTAAGGGTTACTCTTAATAACAATGCTGGTGATGTCAGGATATATCGCAGAAACGGTTTTTTGGATAGGCGAAGCGAAGACTCAATTTCACCATGTCCGACAAAAAAAAAAATGCGTTTTTTTTTTCATTGTTCGCGCTCTACAGGTCGGACAAAATTTCAAAATCAGTTGAAACTTGGCATACACAAGTGCCCTAATCTGATTCGATACTGTATAGTTTTGAGACGCAATCGGTTGAACCATTTCTGAGAAAACTCATTTCAAAATGTTCAAAAATCCCATAAGAATAAGGATGAGGAGAAAAATCGTCAAAAATATTTTCTTCGAGAGAATTCAAATTCTCAGGGAATTTCAATATAATAATTTTACACATTACTCCGAACTTTCAGTCGAATCGGATCAGCCATTTTGATGTAAAAAAATACATCATCCAATTTTTTTATATCACTCAAAGCTATTAAGAAACCAATTAAATCCAAGCAACAGGTGTCACCAATTGATTGAAAACGATTAAAACAAAGCCTTATCTATTATCTTAGGAATTGATTAGGAAATAGGATGGCAGTGACGTGGTTGTTTGGATCTCAAGGTGTATATATACTAGGGTTGCTGTTCGTTTTTTGATTATAGGTCTTCCATTCGATTTCGATATGTACTTTCAGATTTTCGATTCGATCGATATCGAAAAGTTTTCGTAGATCGAAATCGTGCAACAGTACAAGAGTAGCGCCAGACGTCATGAGTCAGGCGCTCGCTTCCACATTTACAACATTATACTTATATATATAGCGCGTGCGGGGTATATAAACATGGTATTTTGCTACCTGACACGTTTTTTTCGATTCGATTTTGATTCGATTTTGATTGGTCAATTCGATTGATTTTTGATAGAAATACAATCGATTTCGATTCGATTCTATCGATTTTCGATATTGTGAACTTCGATTTCGAACACGATTTTTTGATCAGACGGCAACGCTAATATATACTAGGCAAACGCGTTATATGTCTCCGCGTTGATGGACGAGCTACTTATATTAACTTATATCTTCGGATTGATTATTTATATACCGTATATACACCTTGTAGTGATGTGAGTTGGTAAATTTACCGGTCAAGTAAATTTACCGGTCAAGTAAATTTACCGGTCAAGTAAATTTACCGGTCAAGTAAATTCACCATAAATTTCCCAAGAAAAATGTATAGGGGTGTGCGAATCCATGTTTTTCGAATTGAATCCGAATCCGAATCCACTTTCAGATTCGGATTCGGTCCAACATAAAAGATTCGAAAATTTCGAATCTTGGCGTCAAAAACGTGGCAACATTGCATTGTCAACTTTCTAGATCGCGTGAGCAAGTGCGATGCGCACTAGCCTACGAGTGGGTGGGGTCGTCACATATGGCCGGCTTCGATTGGCGCTTGGCCGTCTCGAGTCGGACGAATGCCAGTCTTGTCAAAGACCTTAGTATCTAACTTCGTTAACGAAGTTAGATACTAAGATCTTTGGTCTCGTCCTTGTCAAGGTTAGACCGCACACGTCACGACCACGCAGTAGTAGGATGACAGATGCCATGCAGCAAACAGCTACGATGTTTATAACTGCACGTTAAATAAAAATGATGGAAATTGAGAAATGATGCTTCTTCATGATAAAACATTTATTAAACGTGTTTTCAGTGGAATACCTCGCAGTTTCTAGTCATTATGAGAGTAATGCTGAGATGGGATTTTCACTTCCTGGATCAAGTGTAACTTGATCAGCAGTGTCGTTGTCCCATTATCACGCTTCACAATGCATGTTGAAAAGATTCGGATTCGGTTTGAAATCACAAACATGGATTTGCACACCCCCAAAAATTGACCATGGTAAAATTTTCCAAATTGGCGCCAGGTGAATTCCGCCAGGTGAATAGGTCAAGAAAGCCAAGACATGTGAGCATGGATTGGTGAATCTCATGTGTTAACTACCATCCAGTCATCATATATTTGGCAAAACCTCTAAGAAACCAAAGGAATAAGTTGAGAAATATTTAATAGATGGAAAAAAATTCACCGTGTGACAGTAAATTTACGGTAAATTTACCGCCGCGACAAAATACGGTAAAATCCACATCACCAAGTCACGAGAACGTCTCCTTCCCCTCATGACTATAACTCAACACCTGACAGTCAAAACACACTTTGTCTGAGAGAGAGAGAGAGAGAGAGAGAGAGAGAGAGAGAGAGAGAGTTGAGTTGTTGTTGAGTTGTTTATTCGATCAATAAAGTATAACAATACAATATTCTTATTCAATAAAATAAATAGTCTTCACATTTCCTATTCCATAAGGATAATAATTTCACATTTTTTTTTTTTTTTTTTTTTACCATTTCATTTCTAATGAATAACTAAACAGGGAATCTTTTTCAAAAATGAAACTAGGTCTCTTTATGTCTTTCTTCTAACCGCTTTTCTGTGATTATTTGTTATTTTTTTTCTTTTCCTCTTTTTCCAGCTGTGTTTCATAATTTACATTTCAAACATTTTTCAGCTTAAAATTTAACAGGTCATCATCATCTATTTGACCAAGTACATTCTTATGTAGCCAAAACTTTTCGAATTGGTTGACGTTGTTCTGATTCTTACTTCTATAATACTCTAATTGCAATCTGTAATTGATTCTTGTTATAAATAGTTTTCTGTAATCTGGTGGTTCATTATTTGTTTGCATACTTTTGACATAAGTTCTGTAAATAGTGCTTTTTGCTATTATTATCAAGTAATTTGACAATTTCTCTGAAATACTGTTTGTATTACTATAACCTAGTACTAATCTTTCAGCTGTTACAACATGATTACCTAAAAGTCGACCCAATTGTTTTGACACTAGAATCCATATAGGTTGCACTAAATGGCATTCAAAAAACATGTGTATTAGGTTGCCCATCTCACTGCACCAAGGGCATTTTGGTTCACTTCTGTATTTACACTTGTTTAAATAGATAGGCGTCACCCCGCGATTATGGAGTAGTTTCCATGATATGTCACTGTCTGTGCCATCTATTGGATGTTGCTGTAGTACCACCCAATTGACGGTTTTTTTAGAAAATATGCTTTTACCCGTTATTTCAGGTTTTGAAGGTAAATTCGTTCTTAAACACTGCTTGTATATAACTTTATTATTTGTTTGAGGATTTGTATTGTGTGTCACTTTTAAGGCTTTCCATGATATTAGTGCATTTTTATAAAAGAGTTGTAGGTTTGAAAGCTTATCACTTCTGAGTTCCAATTGAAAAATATTATCAACATTTTGATGATTTGTACTATTGTATTTCTGGAAATTATACAACTGGAAGTAATACGATGAATTTTTCTCAGTTGTGCTTCTGTAGTTGTGTATAAATCTGATTCGGAAGGTCATGACTCGGGTAGATAGGTGATTAACCCCTAGTCCACCTTGTTCTATTGGACTGTAGATGTAGTTCGGGTGTAGCCAATGGTGACCGTTCCATATGTAAGACACAATCATTTTCGATATTTTTTGGACGAAATCTTTGCTTGGGTCCAAGATCATGAAAATATGAATAAATCTTGATCCGATTAGTTGATTCGTTACAATTCGTCTTCCTCTGTAACACGTGACTTTGTTGTAAAATGACCAATTGTTTAGTTGTTTTTTAGCTGTGGCTTCTAGACTGTCCCAGTTTTTTTCTTCCCATTTTATATTATTACCAAGGAAAAGTCCCAGATATTTGCTGCCTTCATTTGACCAGTTGAAATTGAGTGGATGATCACATCTCTCACGCCACGAGCCAACAAATAAACCAGTTGATTTTTGATAGTTTAGGGTAGCACCTGATTGTGAACTATATTGCATGAAAGTTGAACACAGTACAGAAAAACCATGATCTTTAGTGATGAAAAAATTTACATCATCGGCATAAGCAGTTACACTTACTTTTATATCGGTTGTTCCAGGTACAAGTAGAGCGTGGGGGGACATTGTCTCAATGCAAAGTCTGAGAAAGGGCTCAATTGAGAGTGCAAAAAGAGGACCGGATAAGGGGTCACCTTGTCTAATGCCTCGACAGAATGAGATTGGTGGTAGAAGAGTGGGTCCAAGTCTTATGTGGCATTTTGCACCTGTGTACATTGTTTTGATATAATCACAGAAATCGTCACCAAATCCAAAAACTTTTAAAATGTGGAACAAGTATTTATGGTTAACTTGGTCAAAGGCTGCTTTTTGATCAATTGAGACGATGCCAAGTGGGATATTATTTTCATTTGCGTATCTTATTATGTCGCGGATTAAATGTAGGTTGTTGAAAATAGACCTGCCAGGTATGCAAAAGCTTTGATCTGATGTCAATAGTCCAGTAATTACCTTGTTTATTCGGTTCGCAATTGCTCTGCTTATTATCTTGTAGTCAGTATTTGGTATTGCGATAGGCCTCCAGTTGCTAATATCTAGCCTATCGCCCTTTTTTGGTATAAGAGTGATTAGAGATTTTTGAGTCGATTTAGGAAAACATTTTTGACGCAAGGATTCTGTAAACACTTTTGTAAATAACGGGTGAATTATTTTCCAATATTTTATGTAGAATTCTACTGTTAGTCCATCCATCCCAGGCGATTTATCTTTGTTGAGTTGATTTAATGCTGTTGCGAATTCATTCACCGTCAATTTTTTGTCACATTCTTTTTTGTCATCTTCTGAAATGTTTTTGAGTTCATCATACAGAGGTGAATTATGATCTATTATAGTTGTTCGAGAAGAAAAATGTTCTGTGAAATGTTTAAATACTTCACTTCTCATGTCTTCTTCCTTAGCAGTTATTATTCCTTTTATTCTTAGTTGATTCATTTGTGTGAAAGTTCGTCTTTGCTTCACCAAATTGAGAAACAAGGGAGTGGGCCTGTTAAAGTCATTTTTCAAAGACAAATTATACATTTTTTCTCTTTCACTGGTTTTATTTCTATATATGGTTTTTAAATCTCTTTCACATTCTTTGAGTATTTCTTCTTCGTTAGCGGATAGTATGTTCTTGGAGTGATAATACTGAATGTTATTTTCCAATGAGATAGTGTTTTTTAAAGATTCATGACGAGTGTGGGCTTCGTATCTCAAAGTTGCTATACGAATCTCAGTTTTAAGATCATCCCATATGGACAAGGGATCTCTGTTTTGTAGAGTATTAAAATGTTGAATTATATTAGTAATAAAGGTAGAATATTCTTCATTTTTCAAATGCTCGTTGTTGAGACGCCAAACCGGAGATTTTTTACTAGTTGTGACAGGACGAAAGAAGAAAGTAACGCCTGCGTGGTCTGAAAACGAGTGACTAATTTTCGTATTTACTACAAAACTTAAATGAGGTTTTGTTATGTAAAAACGATCCAATCTAGCCTTAGGGGCATTAGCGTGAACACCAGTATATGTAAAAATATTTTGATTAGGGTGGAAACTTTTCCAAATATCTTTTAGATCTAACAATCTCAGAGTTTTTTCAAGTGATCGTCCTAATGGCTTACGAAGTTCGAAACAGTTGGCGCGATCGTCGGGCGATAGCGTTACATTCCAGTCTCCGCCAACAATTATAGTGTATTCATCAGAAATTAAGATTAGATGATCATTTAAATGTTTCACCAAGTTAAAAGCCCGAGTATTATCCTGTGGCATATAAACATTAAATAGAACACATTTCTTATCATATATATTAACTTCAAGTTTATGTAGGTAACCTGGCACTATAATATCGTGTGCTAATACTTGTATATGTTGGTTAAATGATTTTTGAATTGCGAAAGCTGTACCTGAATTGGGTGAAACAGCTCCATTTACATGAAATTCAAATTCGTTGAGGATAGTTGTTGATGAATCATGAATTAAATTTGTTTCTTGTAGAAAAAGTATATTAGCTTTCACACGTTGAATGTAAACTGACAGTGCGATTTGTTTCGCATCTTGAACTAATCCTCTCACATTGAGGGTAAGAAAATTAGTCATGATGATATAAAAAATTAAAAAATTCATCTAATTTTCTACTAAATATTCTTGGATCGCTTTGGTGATTCTCATTAACCTTCTCCTAAGATTATAGTTTTTGGCGTACGGGGTGATTTCTACCGTCATTTTGAGAAGTCCTTTAAGATCCTCTGTATATTCTTTAGCAAAGATTATTGGCTGCTTGGATCCTCGCGCTTTTTTCAGAAATTCGGCATATTTTTTGACTGATAGTGGATAATGGGATTTACTTCTCAAAGTGGAAGTAAATTTTTCGATTATTATATTTTCTTTTGATATAAGGTTCTCTTGTGATTGTTGACTTCTGTTGGATTTTTGACTCACGGTGGAATCAATAGAGTCTACAGAGTTTAGTGAATCATTGTCCGAGTCGTCATTTTCATCATGAATGTCTTCTACTATCACCCGCTTGGCACTTTCTTCGTTTTCTTCACTTACTTCATCTTCCCCACCGTTTAGTTTTCTTTTCGTGTTGGTAACAGTTGGTAGAGGAGGTGGATTTGATGAGGGAAAAAATTGTTGCAAGTTGGGAAAAGTGTTCGCCATTGGTGTGGGATGCGTAAGAAATTGACCCTGAGTAATGAAATACTCCATTTCAGGATTGGATTGATTGTCAGAGAATTGACGAGATTGTTCATCTGCGTTTCGTTCAGGCACCTCGTTTTCTAGTTCATTATTTGTTTGTTGAGTAGTAGGCATAACTTCCGTGTTTGCATCAGCTGACTGAGAAGCTGGGTCAGGTTGGGACTTTGAACTTTCATCGTTGAGGGTTGATTTGCTGAAGGTTGGATAGTGTATGTTGTTCGACTCTTTCGACGTACTGGCATTTTGTGAGCCATGAATCATTCGAGGCTTCGTTATTACTTTCAGAATTGTTTTTGGGTTATCTGATGATGACGATTGACTGTTGGGAGCAAGCGAAATATTGCGGTTGGCTACTATATCGGCAATAGTACGATTGGTGGGAGACGATGTTTCAGCTGGCGTCTGAGGTGGCCTCACATTCTTCTTACAATTACGCGCTATGTGACCTTTACCAGAGCACCGATAGCAGACCACGTCATCCCTCGATATGTAGATTTGGTATTTGTTGTTGTCAAGTTCTATGATGATTGACTCTGGAAGAACGTCTGGATTCTCAATGATCATGTATATGACCCGTCTGAACGAGATCATATGGGCTATATCTGGTCTTTTATATCCATTTGTTATGTTTCTTATTGTGCTTGCAATTTTTCCATATCGAGCAAGCGTAATAGCTAGTTTTTCATTCGATATTATTGGGGATACGTTTGAAAGAACTAATTTGATGGCTTCGGTTACATACCTGCGTATTGGAATGTACGCTTCACTAATGGTCAGACCACCCTCTTGAATTAATCGGTCCACGTATTCATCTGATCTAAGGAAAACGCAAACTCTTCCACCACTGAGGCGTGACGAGTAGAGCATGTGTCGGCCTGGAATGATGTCTGCAATCGCCTCACACACTTGTTCCGCTGTGATTGTTGTCGGACAATCAAGCACTATTGCATATTTATTTTGTGGGGTATATTCATTCGATTCTATAAGATTTGCACTGTTTGTTTCACTGTTTGTAGGCATTGCAGCCATATTTTACACGCATATATGATGTGTAAAAGTTGAAAATGGCATACAAATCACTTATAACTATTTAGGCATTGCAGCCCTGAAATAGTCACTTGGCGCACACGAGAGCATTATGTATTGTTGCGATTCACATTTTTGCTTTCGAATATATATATTAAATGATGAAAAACAAAACGATTAACTAATAATTAACTGAAAACCGATCACTAGCAATCAATGTATGTATTACGGCCTTAAAATTGTACCTTATACCATTGATTTACGGGAAATTGAGAAATGATGCTTCTTCATGATAAAACATTTATTAAACGTGTTTTCAGTGGAATACCTCGCAGTTTCTAGTCATTATGAGAGTAATGCTGAGATGGGATTTTCACTTCCTGGATCAAGTGTAACTTGATCAGCAGTGTCGTTGTCCCATTATCACGCTTCACAATGCATGTTGAAAAGATTCGGATTCGGTTTGAAATCACAAACATGGATTTGCACACCCCCAAAAATTGACCATGGTAAAATTTTCCAAATTGGCGCCAGGTGAATTCCGCCAGGTGAATAGGTCAAGAAAGCCAAGACATGTGAGCATGGATTGGTGAATCTCATGTGTTAACTACCATCCAGTCATCATATATTTGGCAAAACCTCTAAGAAACCAAAGGAATAAGTTGAGAAATATTTAATAGATGGAAAAAAATTCACCGTGTGACAGTAAATTTACGGTAAATTTACCGCCGCGACAAAATACGGTAAAATCCACATCACCAAGTCACGAGAACGTCTCCTTCCCCTCATGACTATAACTCAACACCTGACAGTCAAAACACACTTTGTCTGAGAGAGAGAGAGAGAGAGAGAGAGAGAGAGAGAGAGAGAGAGAGAGAGAGAGAGAGAGAGAGAGAGAGAGAGAGAGAGAGAGAGAGAGAGAGAGAGAGAGAGAGAGAGAGAGAGAGAGAGAGAGAGAGAGAGAGAGAGAGAGAGAGAGAGAGAGAGAGAGAGAGAGAGAGAGAGAGAGAGAGAGAGAGAGAGAGAGAGAGAGAGAGAGAGAGAGAGAGAGAGAGAGAGAGAGAGAGAAGGTTACCGTCAGACTCTGCGACGGCCGCAGGGGACATCTTGGACGGGCCGGCGAAGAGAGCCACCGTGACGGGTGATACGAGCGTACAACAGCGGGCGTGACAGAACCGACCACTACGACTCAGCTCCTCGTAGATCAGCCAATCAGACGGCAGCGACTCCACCGTGGCCTTGTTCGACGCGTTAGCCGACCCATGAGACAACTTCAGCGTGTCGCGGAGAGTTGACGACGGATGGAACATCACTCGGCTCTCTTTCCTGGGGACAACAATACCGTTCAATAAAAATGATAATTAAAAATATTTTGACCTATTTTTATCTGGCGGTGTCAGCGAAATGGACGTTTGATTTTCCGCGTGCTGATTTTAAAGTGCACGAAACTTCTGACAATTGCTTCTACAGAGAAATGGAGATAATTATTCAACGATTTTTAGTGAAAACTACGATTTATTACGTCTCTCCCTGATTTAATTACGAATTTTCAAAGTTTGACATTTCACGGAATTGCCCCGGGCATTCGAGATCTATGACGTGGATCCCACGCATCGTCTGTCAGTTTTAACTTCTTTGCCGTGATTCTTTCATGAACGGCCAAAAGCACTAATCTAGATCTGCTCTACACGGCTCACCTTTGAAGCTAATAAAAACTATCCAATACCATCACAATCTGTAAACCTTCCTCTACAAAATACCCAGTATAGGTATTTAAAATTGAAACATTGAAGTGTTTTAAATGATTTCGAGCAATATTATTCAAGGCTTACACTTTGACAGAAATGCGAAGAAATATAGCGACATTTCAACTTCTATAGCATCTCTTACACATACAAAT
The DNA here is from genome assembly GCA_964007535.1 of Brachyptera risi. Classification (NCBI taxonomy): domain Eukaryota; kingdom Metazoa; phylum Arthropoda; class Insecta; order Plecoptera; family Taeniopterygidae; genus Brachyptera; species Brachyptera risi. Next base: position 959,495 of record CAXFZR010000016.1, on the reverse strand, counting down.
TGAAACATTGAAGTGTTTTAAATGATTTCGAGCAATATTATTCAAGGCTTACACTTTGACAGAAATGCGAAGAAATATAGCGACATTTCAACTTCTATAGCATCTCTTACACATACAAATTGAAACATTGAAGTGTTTTAAATGATTTCGAGCAATATTATTCAAGGCTTACACTTTGACAGAAATGCGAAGAAATATAGCGACATTTCAACTTCTATAGCATCTCTTACACATACAAATTGAAACATTGAAGTGTTTTAAATGATTTCGAGCAATATTATTCAAGGCTTACACTTTGACAGAAATGCGAAGAAATATAGCGACATTTCAACTTCTATAGCACCTCTTACACATACAAATTGAAACATTGAAGTGTTTTAAATGATTTCGAGCAATATTATTCAAGGCTTACACTTTGACAGAAATGCGAAGAAATATAGCGACATTTCAACTTCTATAGCATCTCTTACACATACAAATTGAAACATTGAAGTGTTTTAAATGATTTCGAGCAATATTATTCAAGGCTTACACTTTGACAGAAATGCGAAGAAATATAGCGACATTTCAACTTCTATAGCATCTCTTACACATACAAATTGAAACATTGAAGTGTTTTAAATGATTTCGAGCAATATTATTCAAGGCTTACACTTTGACAGAAATGCGAAGAAATATAGCGACATTTCAACTTCTATAGCATCTCTTACACATACAAATTGAAACATTGAAGTGTTTTAAATGATTTCGAGCAATATTATTCAAGGCTTACACTTTGACAGAAATGCGAAGAAATATAGCGACATTTCAACTTCTATAGCATCTCTTACACATACAAATTGAAACATTGAAGTGTTTTAAATGATTTCGAGCAATATTATTCAAGGCTTACACTTTGACAGAAATGCGAAGAAATATAGCGACATTTCAACTTCTATAGCATCTCTTACACATACAAATTGAAACATTGAAGTGTTTTAAATGATTTCGAGCAATATTATTCAAGGCTTACACTTTGACAGAAATGCGAAGAAATATAGCGACATTTCAACTTCTATAGCACCTCTTACACATACAAATTGAAACATTGAAGTGTTTTAAATGATTTCGAGCAATATTATTCAAGGCTTACACTTTGACAGAAATGCGAAGAAATATAGCGACATTTCAACTTCTATAGCATCTCTTACACATACAAATTGAAACATTGAAGTGTTTTAAATGATTTCGAGCAATATTATTCAAGGCTTACACTTTGACAGAAATGCGAAGAAATATAGCGACATTTCAACTTCTATAGCATCTCTTACACATACAAATTGAAACATTGAAGTGTTTTAAATGATTTCGAGCAATATTATTCAAGGCTTACACTTTGACAGAAATGCGAAGAAATATAGCGACATTTCAACTTCTATAGCATCTCTTACACATACAAATTGAAACATTGAAGTGTTTTAAATGATTTCGAGCAATATTATTCAAGGCTTACACTTTGACAGAAATGCGAAGAAATATAGCGACATTTCAACTTCTATAGCATCTCTTACACATACAAATTGAAACATTGAAGTGTTTTAAATGATTTCGAGCAATATTATTCAAGGCTTACACTTTGACAGAAATGCGAAGAAATATAGCGACATTTCAACTTCTATAGCATCTCTTACACATACAAATTGAAACATTGAAGTGTTTTAGATGATTTCGAGCAATATTATTCAAGGCTTACACTTTGACAGAAATGCGAAGAAATATAGCGACATTTCAACTTCTATAGCATCTCTTACACATACAAATTGAAACATTGAAGTGTTTTAAATGATTTCGAGCAATATTATTCAAGGCTTACATTTTGACAGAAATGCGAAGAAATATAGCGACATTTCAACTTCTATAGCATCTCTTACACATACAAATTGAAACATTGAAGTGTTTTAAATGATTTCGAGCAATATTATTCAAGGCTTACACTTTGACAGAAATGCGAAGAAATATAGCGACATTTCAACTTCTATAGCATCTCTTACACATACAAATTGAAACATTGAAGTGTTTTAAATGATTTCGAGCAATATTATTCAAGGCTTACATTTTGACAGAAATGCGAAGAAATATAGCGACATTTCAACTTCTATAGCATCTCTTACACATACAAATTGAAACATTGAAGTGTTTTAAATGATTTCGAGCAATATTATTCAAGGCTTACACTTTGACAGAAATGCGAAGAAATATAGCGACATTTCAACTTCTATAGCACCTCTTACACATACAAATTGAAACATTGAAGTGTTTTAAATGATTTCGAGCAATATTATTCAAGGCTTACACTTTGACAGAAATGCGAAGAAATATAGCGACATTTCAACTTCTATAGCACCTCTTACACATACAAATTGAAACATTGAAGTGTTTTAAATGATTTCGAGCAATATTATTCAAGGCTTACACTTTGACAGAAATGCGAAGAAATATAGCGACATTTCAACTTCTATAGCATCTCTTACACATACAAATTGAAACATTGAAGTGTTTTAAATGATTTCGAGCAATATTATTCAAGGCTTACACTTTGACAGAAATGCGAAGAAATATAGCGACATTTCAACTTCTATAGCACCTCTTACACATACAAATTGAAACATTGAAGTGTTTTAAATGATTTCGAGCAATATTATTCAAGGCTTACACTTTGACAGAAATGCGAAGAAATATAGCGACATTTCAACTTCTATAGCACCTCTTACACATACAAATTGAAACATTGAAGTGTTTTAAATGATTTCGAGCAATATTATTCAAGGCTTACACTTTGACAGAAATGCGAAGAAATATAGCGACATTTCAACTTCTATAGCATCTCTTACACATACAAATTGAAACATTGAAGTGTTTTAAATGATTTCGAGCAATATTATTCAAGGCTTACACTTTGACAGAAATGCGAAGAAATATAGCGACATTTCAACTTCTATAGCATCTCTTACACATACAAATTGAAACATTGAAGTGTTTTAAATGATTTCGAGCAATATTATTCAAGGCTTACACTTTGACAGAAATGCGAAGAAATATAGCGACATTTCAACTTCTATAGCACCTCTTACACATACAAATTGAAACATTGAAGTGTTTTAAATGATTTCGAGCAATATTATTCAAGGCTTACACTTTGACAGAAATGCGAAGAAATATAGCGACATTTCAACTTCTATAGCATCTCTTACACATACAAATTGAAACATTGAAGTGTTTTAAATGATTTCGAGCAATATTATTCAAGGCTTACACTTTGACAGAAATGCGAAGAAATATAGCGACATTTCAACTTCTATAGCACCTCTTACACATACAAATTGAAAGACATTTGTATTCAATAATGAAGACTGGACATGCAGAAAATTTGAAAAAATACAGCATGGCAGAATATTTGATATTTATACGTAGTTCTCCGTTACAACAGCTCTGTAAATTTCATTACGCTGGTCGATTCTGATGTTTTCTCCCTAGAAGGGGTCGAGTAGGGCCCTACCGTACAGCCACCGCTCAAGAAGCTATAGCAGGTAACGAAAACCATTGAAATACATCGCTTCATATCAGGCATTATAAGACAATTATCTTACGTTCCTATGATAAAAGTATATAACTATTTATTTTGCATGCCAAAGTCGTCATTTCTGAATGAAAATTTCTGTCAATCTGTTTGTGTGTGAGATGCTATACAAGATGAAAGAACGCTGAATTTCATCAGATTTTGGTCAAAATGGACCACTAAGATGTCAAGTTGATGTCTATAAACTCACTGTACATCTCATGTCACGGATGAAGAAGTAATCAAAACACAGGTGGAGGTATTACCATTGCCTTCAACGCTGATATCGTCTTCTACAATTAGCAGTTAGCTAAGGAAAGCACTCACTCCGTCCTAAGCTGCGAGTGTTCTCGGTCGACACGGATCAGGTTGGGGTACATTCCCGCGCACAGAGCTGCCTTGACGGCCGCCCAGTTGTCAGCATTCAGGTTCAGCTCCCTCATCTCGTTGCGCACGGCAACCAAGCCAGACGCCCTGCAGCCAAACAGTCCGTTACAACACGGTCAACACGGATCAGGTTGGGGTACATTCCCGCGCACAGAGCTGCCTTGACGGCCGCCCAGTTGTCAGCATTCAGGTTCAGCTCCCTCATCTCGTTGCGCACGGCAACCAAGCCAGACGCCCTGCAGCCAAACAGTCCGTTACAACACGGTCAACACAGATCAGGTTGGAGTACATTCCCGCGCACAGAGCTGCCTTGACGGCCGCCCAGTTGTCAGCATTCAGGTTCAGCTCCCTCATCTCGTTGCGCACGGCAACCAAGCCAGACGCCCTGCAGCCAAACAGTCCGTTACAACACGGTCAACACAGATCAGGTTGGGGTACATTCCCGCGCACAGAGCTGCCTTGACGGCCGCCCAGTTGTCAGCATTCAGGTTCAGCTCCCTCATCTCGTTGCGCACGGCAACCAAGCCAGACGCCCTGCAGCCAAACAGTCCGTTACAACACGGTCAACACAGATCAGGTTGGGGTACATTCCCGCGCACAGAGCTGCCTTGACGGCCGCCCAGTGGTCAGCATTCAGGATCAGCTCCCTCATCTCGTTGCGCACGGCAACCAAGCCAGACGCCCTGCAGCCAAACAGTCCGTTACAACACGGTCAACACAGATCAGGTTGGGGTACATTCCCGCGCACAGAGCTGCCTTGACGGCCGCCCAGTTGTCAGCATTCAGGTTCAGCTCCCTCATCTCGTTGCGCACGGCAACCAAGCCAGACGCCCTGCAGCCAAACAGTCCGTTACAACACGGTCAACACGGATCAGGTTGGGGTACATTCCCGCGCACAGAGCTGCCTTGACGGCCGCCCAGTTGTCAGCATTCAGGTTCAGCTCCCTCATCTCGTTGCGCACGGCAACCAAGCCAGACGCCCTGCAGCCAAACAGTCCGTTAGAACACGGTCAACACGGATCAGGTTGGAGTACATTCCCGCGCACAGAGCTGCCTTGACGGCCGCCCAGTGGTCAGCATTCAGGATCAGCTCCCTCATCTCGTTGCGCACGGCAACCAAGCCAGACGCCCTGCAGCCAAACAGTCCGTTACAACACGGTCAACACAGATCAGGTTGGGGTACATTCCCGCGCACAGAGCTGCCTTGACGGCCGCCCAGTTGTCAGCATTCAGGTTCAGCTCCCTCATCTCGTTGCGCACGGCAACCAAGCCAGACGCCCTGCAGCCAAACAGTCCGTTACAACACGGTCAACACGGATCAGGTTGGAGTACATTCCCGCACACAGAGCTGCCTTGACGGCCGCCCAGTTGTCAGCATTCAGGTTCAGCTCCCTCATCTCGTTGCGCACGGCAACCAAGCCAGACGCCCTGCAGCCAAACAGTCCGTTACAACACGGTCAACACAGATCAGGTTGGAGTACATTCCCGCGCACAGAGCTGCCTTGACGGCCGCCCAGTTGTCAGCATTCAGGTTCAGCTCCCTCATCTCGTTGCGCACGGCAACCAAGCCAGACGCCCTGCAGCCAAACAGTCCGTTACAACACGGTCAACACAGATCAGGTTGGGGTACATTCCCGCGCACAGAGCTGCCTTGACGGCCGCCCAGTTGTCAGCATTCAGGTTCAGCTCCCTCATCTCGTTGCGCACGGCAACCAAGCCAGACGCCCTGCAGCCAAACAGTCCGTTACAACACGGTCAACACGGATCAGGTTGGAGTACATTCCCGCACACAGAGCTGCCTTGACGGCCGCCCAGTTGTCAGCATTCAGGTTCAGCTCCCTCATCTCGTTGCGCACGGCAACCAAGCCAGACGACCTGCAGCCAAACAGTCCGTTACAACACGGTCAACACAGATCAGGTTGGAGTACATTCCCGCGCACAGAGCTGCCTTGACGGCCGCCCAGTTGTCAGCATTCAGGTTCAGCTCCCTCATCTCGTTGCGCACGGCAACCAAGCCAGACGCCCTGCAGCCAAACAGTCCGTTACAACACGGTCAACACGGATCAGGTTGGGGTACATTCCCGCGCACAGAGCTGCCTTGACGGCCGCCCAGTTGTCAGCATTCAGGTTCAGCTCCCTCATCTCGTTGCGCACGGCAACCAAGCCAGACGCCCTGCAGCCAAACAGTCCGTTACAACACGGTCAACACAGATCAGGTTGGGGTACATTCCCGCGCACAGAGCTGCCTTGACGGCCGCCCAGTTGTCAGCATTCAGGTTCAGCTCCCTCATCTCGTTGCGCACGGCAACCAAGCCAGACGCCCTGCAGCCAAACAGTCCGTTACAACACGGTCAACACAGATCAGGTTGGGGTACATTCCCGCGCACAGAGCTGCCTTGACGGCCGCCCAGTTGTCAGCATTCAGGTTCAGCTCCCTCATCTCGTTGCGCACGGCAACCAAGCCAGACGCCCTGCAGCCAAACAGTCCGTTACAACACGGTCAACACGGATCAGGTTGGGGTACATTCCCGCGCACAGAGCTGCCTTGACGGCCGCCCAGTTGTCAGCATTCAGGTTCAGCTCCCTCATCTCGTTGCGCACGGCAACCAAGCCAGACGCCCTGCAGCCAAACAGTCCGTTACAACACGGTCAACACAGATCAGGTTGGGGTACATTCCCGCGCACAGAGCTGCCTTGACGGCCGCCCAGTTGTCAGCATTCAGGTTCAGCTCCCTCATCTCGTTGCGCACGGCAACCAAGCCAGACGCCCTGCAGCCAAACAGTCCGTTACAACACGGTCAACACGGATCAGGTTGGGGTACATTCCCGCGCACAGAGCTGCCTTGACGGCCGCCCAGTTGTCAGCATTCAGGTTCAGCTCTCTCATCTCGTTGCGCACGGCAACCAAGCCAGACGCCCTGCAGCCAAACAGTCCGTTACAACACGGTCAACACAGATCAGGTTGGGGTACATTCCCGCGCACAGAGCTGCCTTGACGGCCGCCCAGTTGTCAGCATTCAGGTTCAGCTCCCTCATCTCGTTGCGCACGGCAACCAAGCCAGACGCCCTGCAGCCAAACAGTCCGTTACAACACGGTCAACACGGATCAGGTAGGGGTACATTCCCGCGCACAGAGCTGCCTTGACGGCCGCCCAGTTGTCAGCATTCAGGTTCAGCTCCCTCATCTCGTTGCGCACGGCAACCAAGCCAGACGCCCTGCAGCCAAACAGTCCGTTACAACACGGTCAACACGGATCAGGTTGGGGTACATTCCCGCGCACAGAGCTGCCTTGACGGCCGCCCAGTTGTCAGCATTCAGGTTCAGCTCCCTCATCTCGTTGCGCACGGCAACCAAGCCAGACGCCCTGCAGCCAAACAGTCCGTTACAACACGGTCAACACAGATCAGGTTGGGGTACATTCCCCCGCGCACAGAGCTGCCTTGACGGCCGCCCAGTTGTCAGCATTCAGGTTCAGCTCCCTCATCTCGTTGCGCACGGCAACCAATCCAGACGCCCTGCAGCCAAACAGTCCGTTACAACACGGTCAACACGGATCAGGTTGGGGTACATTCCCGCGCACAGAGGTGCCTTGACGGCCGCCCAGTTGTCAGCATTCAGGTTCAGCTCCCTCATCTCGTTGCGCACGGCAACCAAGCCAGACGCCCTGCAGCCAAACAGTCCGTTACAACACGGTCAACACAGATCAGGTTGGGGTACATTCCCCCGCGCACAGAGCTGCCTTGACGGCCGCCCAGTTGTCAGCATTCAGGTTCAGCTCCCTCATCTCGTTGCGCACGGCAACCAAGCCAGACGCCCTGCAGCCAAACAGTCCGTTACAACACGGTCAACACAGATCAGGTTGGGGTACATTCCCGCGCACAGAGCTGCCTTGACGGCCGCCCAGTTGTCAGCATTCAGGTTCAGCTCCCTCATCTCGTTGCGCACGGCAACCAAGCCAGACGCCCTGCAGCCAAACAGTCCGTTACAACACGGTCAACACAGATCAGGTTGGGGTACATTCCCGCGCACAGAGCTGCCTTGACGGCCGCCCAGTTGTCAGCATTCAGGTTCAGCTCCCTCATCTCGTTGCGCACGGCAACCAAGCCAGACGCCCTGCAGCCAAACAGTCCGTTACAACACGGTCAACACAGATCAGGTTGGGGTACATTCCCGCGCACAGAGCTGCCTTGACGGCCGCCCAGTTGTCAGCATTCAGGTTCAGCTTCCTCATCTCGTTGCGCACGGCAACCAAGCCAGACGCCCTGCAGCCAAACAGTCCGTTACAACACGGTCAACACGGATCAGGTTGGGGTACATTCCCGCGCACAGAGCTGCCTTGACGGCCGCCCAGTTGTCAGCATTCAGGTTCAGCTCCCTCATCTCGTTGCGCACGGCAACCAAGCCAGACGCCCTGCAGCCAAACAGTCCGTTACAACACGGTCAACACGGATCAGGTTGGGGTACATTCCCGCGCACAGAGCTGCCTTGACGGCCGCCCAGTTGTCAGCATTCAGGTTCAGCTCCCTCATCTCGTTGCGCACGGCAACCAAGCCAGACGCCCTGCAGCCAAACAGTCCGTTACAACACGGTCAACACGGATCAGGTTGGGGTACATTCCCGCGCACAGAGCTGCCTTGACGGCCGCCCAGTTGTCAGCATTCAGGTTCAGCTCCCTCATCTCGTTGCGCACGGCAACCAAGCCAGACGCCCTGCAGCCAAACAGTCCGTTACAACACGGTCAACACGGATCAGGTTGGGGTACATTCCCGCGCACAGAGCTGCCTTGACGGCCGCCCAGTTGTCAGCATTCAGGTTCAGCTCCCTCATCTCGTTGCGCACGGCAACCAAGCCAGACGCCCTGCAGCCAAACAGTCCGTTACAACACGGTCAACACAGATCAGGTTGGGGTACATTCCCGCGCACAGAGCTGCCTTGACGGCCGCCCAGTTGTCAGCATTCAGGTTCAGCTCCCTCATCTCGTTGCGCACGGCAACCAAGCCAGACGCCCTGCAGCCAAACAGTCCGTTACAACACGGTCAACACGGATCAGGTTGGGGTACATTCCCGCGCACAGAGCTGCCTTGACGGCCGCCCAGTTGTCAGCATTCAGGTTCAGCTCCCTCATCTCGTTGCGCACGGCAACCAAGCCAGACGCCCTGCAGCCAAACAGTCCGTTACAACACGGTCAACACGGATCAGGTTGGGGTACATTCCCGCGCACAGAGCTGCCTTGACGGCCGCCCAGTTGTCAGCATTCAGGTTCAGCTCCCTCATCTCGTTGCGCACGGCAACCAAGCCAGACGCCCTGCAGCCAAACAGTCCGTTACAACACGGTCAACACGGATCAGGTTGGGGTACATTCCCGCGCACAGAGCTGCCTTGACGGCCGCCCAGTTGTCAGCATTCAGGTTCAGCTCCCTCATCTCGTTGCGCACGGCAACCAAGCCAGACGCCCTGCAGCCAAACAGTCCGTTACAACACGGTCAACACAGATCAGGTTGGGGTACATTCCCGCGCACAGAGCTGCCTTGACGGCCGCCCAGTTGTCAGCATTCAGGTTCAGCTCCCTCATCTCGTTGCGCACGGCAACCAAGCCAGACGCCCTGCAGCCAAACAGTCCGTTACAACACGGTCAACACAGATCAGGTTGGGGTACATTCCCGCGCACAGAGCTGCCTTGACGGCCGCCCAGTTGTCAGCATTCAGGTTCAGCTCCCTCATCTCGTTGCGCACGGCAACCAAGCCAGACGCCCTGCAGCCAAACAGTCCGTTACAACACGGTCAACACAGATCAGGTTGGGGTACATTCCCGCGCACAGAGCTGCCTTGACGGCCGCCCAGTTGTCAGCATTCAGGTTCAGCTCCCTCATCTCGTTGCGCACGGCAACCAAGCCAGACGCCCTGCAGCCAAACAGTCCATTACAACACGGTCAACACAGATCAGGTTGGGGTACATTCCCGCGCACAGAGCTGCCTTGACGGCCGCCCAGTTGTCAGCATTCAGGTTCAGCTCCCTCATCTCGTTGCGCACGGCAACCAAGCCAGACGCCCTGCAGCCAAACAGTCCCTTACAACACGGTCAACACAGATCAGGTTGGGGTACATTCCCGCGCACAGAGCTGCCTTGACGGCCGCCCAGTTGTCAGCATTCAGGTTCAGCTCCCTCATCTCGTTGCGCACGGCAACCAAGCCAGACGCCCTGCAGCCAAACAGTCCGTTACAACACGGTCAACACGGATCAGGTTGGGGTACATTCCCGCGCACAGAGCTGCCTTGACGGCCGCCCAGTTGTCAGCATTCAGGTTCAGCTCCCTCATCTCGTTGCGCACGGCAACCAAGCCAGACGCCCTGCAGCCAAACAGTCCGTTACAACACGGTCAACACGGATCAGGTTGGGGTACATTCCCGCGCACAGAGCTGCCTTGACGGCCGTCCAGTTGTCAGCATTCAGGTTCAGCTCCCTCATCTCGTTGCGCACGGCAACCAAGCCAGACGCCCTGCAGCCAAACAGTCCGTTACAACACGGTCAACACAGATCAGGTTGGGGTACATTCCCGCGCACAGAGCTGCCTTGACGGCCGCCCAGTTGTCAGCATTCAGGTTCAGCTCCCTCATCTCGTTGTGCACGGCAACCAAGCCAGACGCCCTGCAGCCAAACAGTCCGTTACAACACGGTCAACACGGATCAGGTTGGGGTACATTCCCGCGCACAGAGCTGCCTTGACGGCCGCCCAGTTGTCAGCATTCAGGTTCAGCTCCCTCATCTCGTTGCGCACGGCAACCAAGCCAGACGCCCTGCAGCCAAACAGTCCGTTACAACACGGTCAACACGGATCAGGTTGGGGTACATTCCCGCGCACAGAGCTGCCTTGACGGCCGCCCAGTTGTCAGCATTCAGGTTCAGCTCCCTCATCTCGTTGCGCACGGCAACCAAGCCAGACGCCCTGCAGCCAAACAGTCCGTTACAACACGGTCAACACGGATCAGGTTGGGGTACATTCCCGCGCACAGAGCTGCCTTGACGGCCGCCCAGTTGTCAGCATTCAGGTTCAGCTCCCTCATCTCGTTGCGCACGGCAACCAAGCCAGACGCCCTGCAGCCAAACAGTCCGTTACAACACGGTCAACACAGATCAGGTTGGAGTACATTCCCGCGCACAGAGCTGCCTTGACGGCCGCCCAGTTGTCAGCATTCAGGTTCAGCTCCCTCATCTCGTTGCGCACGGCAACCAAGCCAGACGCCCTGCAGCCAAACAGTCCGTTACAACATGGTCAACACAGATCAGGTTGGGGTACATTCCCGCGCACAGAGCTGCCTTGACGGCCGCCCAGTGGTCAGCATTCAGGTTCAGCTCCCTCATCTCGTTGCGCACGGCAACCAAGCCAGACGCCCTGCAGCCAAACAGTCCGTTACAACACGGTCAACACAGATCAGGTTGGGGTACATTCCCGCGCACAGAGCTGCCTTGACGGCCGCCCAGTTGTCAGCATTCAGGTTCAGCTCCCTCATCTCGTTGCGCACGGCAACCAAGCCAGACGCCCTGCAGCCAAACAGTCCGTTACAACACGGTCAACACAGATCAGGTTGGGGTACATTCCCGCGCACAGAGCTGCCTTGACGGCCGCCCAGTTGTCAGCATTCAGGTTCAGCTCCCTCATCTCGTTGCGCACGGCAACCAAGCCAGACGCCCTGCAGCCAAACAGTCCGTTACAACACGGTCAACACAGATCAGGTTGGGGTACATTCCCGCGCACAGAGCTGCCTTGACGGCCGTCCAGTTGTCAGCATTCAGGTTCAGCTCCCTCATCTCGTTGCGCACGGCAACCAAGCCAGACGCCCTGCAGCCAAACAGTCCGTTACAACACGGTCAACACGGATCAGGTTGGGGTACATTCCCGCGCACAGAGCTGCCTTGACGGCCGCCCAGTTGTCAGCATTCAGGTTCAGCTCCCTCATCTCGTTGCGCACGGCAACCAAGCCAGACGCCCTGCAGCCAAACAGTCCGTTACAACACGGTCAACACGGATCAGGTTGGGGTACATTCCCGCGCACAGAGCTGCCTTGACGGCCGCCCAGTTGTCAGCATTCAGGTTCAGCTCCCTCATCTTGTTGCGCACGGCAACCAAGCCGGACGCCCTGCAGCCAAACAGTCCGTTACAACACGGTCAACACGGATCAGGTTGGGGTACATTCCCGCGCACAGAGCTGCCTTGACGGCCGCCCAGTTGTCAGCATTCAGGTTCAGCTCCCTCATCTCGTTGCGCACGGCAACCAAGCCAGACGCCCTGCAGCCAAACAGTCCGTTACAACACGGTCAACACGGATCAGGTTGGGGTACATTCCCGCGCACAGAGCTGCCTTGACGGCCGCCCAGTTGTCAGCATTCAGGTTCAGCTCCCTCATCTCGTTGCGCACGGCAACCAAGCCAGACGCCCTGCAGCCAAACAGTCCGTTACAACACGGTCAACACAGATCAGGTTGGGGTACATTCCCGCGCACAGAGCTGCCTTGACGGCCGCCCAGTTGTCAGCATTCAGGTTCAGCTCCCTCATCTCGTTGCGCACGGCAACCAAGCCAGACGCCCTGCAGCCAAACAGTCCGTTACAACACGGTCAACACGGATCAGGTTGGGGTACATTCCCGCGCACAGAGCTGCCTTGACGGCCGCCCAGTTGTCAGCATTCAGGTTCAGCTCCCTCATCTCGTTGCGCACGGCAACCAAGCCAGACGCCCTGCAGCCAAACAGTCCGTTACAACACGGTCAACACGGATCAGGTTGGGGTACATTCCCGCGCACAGAGCTGCCTTGACGGCCGCCCAGTTGTCAGCATTCAGGTTCAGCTCTCTCATCTCGTTGCGCACGGCAACCAAGCCAGACGCCCTGCAGCCAAACAGTCCGTTACAACACGGTCAACACGGATCAGGTTGGGGTACATTCCCGCGCACAGAGCTGCCTTGACGGCCGCCCAGTTGTCAGCATTCAGGTTCAGCTCCCTCATCTCGTTGCGCACGGCAACCAAGCCAGACGCACTGCAGCCAAACAGTCCGTTACAACACGGTCAACACGGATCAGGTTGGGGTACATTCCCGCGCACAGAGCTGCCTTGACGGCCGCCCAGTTGTCAGCATTCAGGTTCAGCTCCCTCATCTCGTTGCGCACGGCAACCAAGCCAGACGCCCTGCAGCCAAACAGTCCGTTACAACACGGTCAACACAGATCAGGTTGGGGTACATTCCCGCGCACAGAGCTGCCTTGACGGCCGCCCAGTTGTCAGCATTCAGGTTCAGCTCCCTCATCTCGTTGCGCACGGCAACCAAGCCAGACGCCCTGCAGCCAAACAGTCCGTTACAACACGGTCAACACAGATCAGGTTGGGGTACATTCCCGCGCACAGAGCTGCCTTGACGGCCGCCCAGTTGTCAGCATTCAGGTTCAGCTCCCTCATCTCGTTGCGCACGGCAACCAAGCCAGACGCCCTGCAGCCAAACAGTCCGTTACAACACGGTCAACACGGATCAGGTTGGGGTACATTCCCGCGCACAGAGCTGCCTTGACGGCCGCCCAGTTGTCAGCATTCAGGTTCAGCTCCCTCATCTCGTTGCGCACGGCAACCAAGCCAGACGCCCTGCAGCCAAACAGTCCGTTACAACACGGTCAACACGGATCAGGTTGGGGTACATTCCCGCGCACAGAGCTGCCTTGACGGCCGCCCAGTTGTCAGCATTCAGGTTCAGCTCCCTCATCTTGTTGCGCACGGCAACCAAGCCGGACGCCCTGCAGCCAAACAGTCCGTTACAACACGGTCAACACGGATCAGGTTGGGGTACATTCCCGCGCACAGAGCTGCCTTGACGGCCGCCCAGTTGTCAGCATTCAGGTTCAGCTCCCTCATCTCGTTGCGCACGGCAACCAAGCCAGACGCCCTGCAGCCAAACAGTCCGTTACAACACGGTCAACACGGATCAGGTTGGGGTACATTCCCGCGCACAGAGCTGCCTTGACGGCCGCCCAGTTGTCAGCATTCAGGTTCAGCTCCCTCATCTCGTTGCGCACGGCAACCAAGCCAGACGCCCTGCAGCCAAACAGTCCGTTACAACACGGTCAACACAGATCAGGTTGGGGTACATTCCCGCGCACAGAGCTGCCTTGACGGCCGCCCAGTTGTCAGCATTCAGGTTCAGCTCCCTCATCTCGTTGCGCACGGCAACCAAGCCAGACGCCCTGCAGCCAAACAGTCCGTTACAACACGGTCAACACAGATCAGGTTGGGGTACATTCCCGCGCACAGAGCTGCCTTGACGGCCGCCCAGTTGTCAGCATTCAGGTTCAGCTCCCTCATCTCGTTGCGCACGGCAACCAAGCCAGACGCCCTGCAGCCAAACAGTCCGTTACAACACGGTCAACACAGATCAGGTTGGGGTACATTCCCGCGCACAGAGCTGCCTTGACGGCCGCCCAGTTGTCAGCATTCAGGTTCAGCTCCCTCATCTCGTTGCGCACGGCAACCAAGCCAGACGCCCTGCAGCCAAACAGTCCGTTACAACACGGTCAACACAGATCAGGTTGGGGTACATTCCCGCGCACAGAGCTGCCTTGACGGCCGCCCAGTTGTCAGCATTCAGGTTCAGCTCCCTCATCTCGTTGCGCACGGCAACCAAGCCAGACGCCCTGCAGCCAAACAGTCCGTTACAACACGGTCAACACGGATCAGGTTGGGGTACATTCCCGCGCACAGAGCTGCCTTGACGGCCGCCCAGTTGTCAGCATTCAGGTTCAGCTCCCTCATCTCGTTGCGCACGGCAACCAAGCCAGACGCCCTGCAGCCAAACAGTCCGTTACAACACGGTCAACACGGATCAGGTTGGGGTACATTCCCGCGCACAGAGCTGCCTTGACGGCCGCCCAGTTGTCAGCATTCAGGTTCAGCTCCCTCATCTCGTTGCGCACGGCAACCAAGCCAGACGCCCTGCAGCCAAACAGTCCGTTACAACACGGTCAACACGGATCAGGTTGGGGTACATTCCCGCGCACAGAGCTGCCTTGACGGCCGCCCAGTTGTCAGCATTCAGGTTCAGCACCCTCATCTCGTTGCGCACGGCAACCAAGCCAGACGCCCTGCAGCCAAACAGTCCGTTACAACACGGTCAACACGGATCAGGATGGGGTACATTCCCGCACACAGAGCTGCCTTGACGGCCGCCCAGTTGTCAGCATTCAGGTTCAGCTCCCTCATCTCGTTGCGCACGGCAACCAAGCCAGACGCCCTGCAGCCAAACAGTCCGTTACAACACGGTCAACACGGATCAGGATGGGGTACATTCCCGCGCACAGAGCTGTCTTGACGGCCGCCCAGTTGTCAGCATTCAGGTTCAGCTCCCTCATCTCGTTGCGCACGGCAACCAAGCCAGACGCCCTGCAGCCAAACAGTCCGTTACAACACGGTCAACACGGATCAGGTTGGGGTACATTCCCGCGCACAGAGCTGCCTTGACGGCCGCCCAGTTGTCAGCATTCAGGTTCAGCTCCCTCATCTCGTTGCGCATGGCAACCAAGCCAGACGCCCTGCAGCCAAACAGTCCGTTACAACACGGTCAACACAGATCAGGTTGGGGTACATTCCCGCGCACAGAGCTGCCTTGACGGCCGCCCAGTTGTCAGCATTCAGGTTCAGCTCCCTCATCTCGTTGCGCACGGCAACCAAGCCAGACGCCCTGCAGCCAAACAGTCCGTTACAACACGGTCAACACGGATCAGGTTGGGGTACATTCCCGCGCACAGAGCTGCCTTGACGGCCGCCCAGTTGTCAGCATTCAGGTTCAGCTCCCTCATCTCGTTGCGCACGGCAACCAAGCCAGACGCCCTGCAGCCAAACAGTCCGTTACAACACGGTCAACACGGATCAGGTTGGGGTACATTCCCGCGCACAGAGCTGCCTTGACGGCCGCCCAGTTGTCAGCATTCAGGTTCAGCTCCCTCATCTCGTTGCGCACGGCAACCAAGCCAGACGCCCTGCAGCCAAACAGTCCGTTACAACACGGTCAACACGGATCAGGTTGGGGTACATTCCCGCGCACAGAGCTGCCTTGACGGCCGCCCAGTTGTCAGCATTCAGGTTCAGCTCCCTCATCTCGTTGCGCACGGCAACCAAGCCAGACGCCCTGCAGCCAAACAGTCCGTTACAACACGGTCAACACAGATCAGGTTGGGGTACATTCCCGCGCACAGAGCTGCCTTGACGGCCGCCCAGTTGTCAGCATTCAGGTTCAGCTCCCTCATCTCGTTGCGCACGGCAACCAAGCCAGACGCACTGCAGCCAAACAGTCCGTTACAACACGGTCAACACGGATCAGGTTGGGGTACATTCCCGCGCACAGAGCTGCCTTGACGGCCGCCCAGTTGTCAGCATTCAGGTTCAGCTCCCTCATCTCGTTGCGCACGGCAACCAAGCCAGACGCCCTGCAGCCAAACAGTCCGTTACAACACGGTCAACACAGATCAGGTTGGGGTACATTCCCGCGCACAGAGCTGCCTTGACGGCCGCCCAGTTGTCAGCATTCAGGTTCAGCTCCCTCATCTCGTTGCGCACGGCAACCAAGCCAGACGCCCTGCAGCCAAACAGTCCGTTACAACACGGTCAACACGGATCAGGTTGGGGTACATTCCCGCGCACAGAGCTGCCTTGACGGCCGCCCAGTTGTCAGCATTCAGGTTCAGCTCCCTCATCTCGTTGCGCACGGCAACCAAGCCAGACGCCCTGCAGCCAAACAGTCCGTTACAACACGGTCAACACAGATCAGGTTGGGGTACATTCCCGCGCACAGAGCTGCCTTGACGGCCGCCCAGTTGTCAGCATTCAGGTTCAGCTCCCTCATCTCGTTGCGCACGGCAACCAAGCCAGACGCCCTGCAGCCAAACAGTCCGTTACAACACGGTCAACACAGATCAGGTTGGGGTACATTCCCGCGCACAGAGCTGCCTTGACGGCCGCCCAGTTGTCACCATTCAGGTTCAGCTCCCTCATCTCGTTGCGCACGGCAACCAAGCCAGACGCCCTGCAGCCAAACAGTCCGTTACAACACGGTCAACACAGATCAGGTTGGGGTACATTCCCGCGCACAGAGCTGCCTTGACGGCCGCCCAGTTGTCAGCATTCAGGTTCAGCTCCCTCATCTCGTTGCGCACGGCAACCAAGCCAGACGCCCTGCAGCCAAACAGTCCGTTACAACACGGTCAACACAGATCAGGTTGGGGTACATTCCCGCGCACAGAGCTGCCTTGACGGCCGCCCAGTTGTCAGCATTCAGGTTCAGCTCCCTCATCTTGTTGCGCACGGCAACCAAGCCAGACGCCCTGCAGCCAAACAGTCCGTTACAACACGGTCAACACGGATCAGGTTGGGGTACATTCCCGCGCACAGAGCTGCCTTGACGGCCGCCCAGTTGTCACCATTCAGGTTCAGCTCCCTCATCTCGTTGCGCACGGCAACCAAGCCAGACGCCCTGCAGCCAAACAGTCCGTTACAACACGGTCAACACGGATCAGGTTGGGGTACATTCCCGCGCACAGAGCTGCCTTGACGGCCGCCCAGTTGTCAGCATTCAGGTTCAGCTCCCTCATCTCGTTGCGCACGGCAACCAAGCCAGACGCCCTGCAGCCAAACAGTCCGTTACAACACGGTCAACACGGATCAGGTTGGGGTACATTCCCGCGCACAGAGCTGCCTTGACGGCCGCCCAGTTGTCAGCATTCAGGTTCAGCTCCCTAATCTCGTTGCGCACGGCAACCAAGCCAGACGCCCTGCAGCCAAACAGTCCGTTACAACACGGTCAACACGGATCAGGTTGGGGTACATTCCCGCGCACAGAGCTGCCTTGACGGCCGCCCAGTTGTCAGCATTCAGGTTCAGCTCCCTCATCTCGTTGCGCACGGCAACCAAGCCAGACGCCCTGCAGCCAAACAGTCCGTTACAACACGGTCAACACGGATCGGGTTGGGGTACATTCCCGCGCACAGAGCTGCCTTGACGGCCGCCCAGTTGTCAGCATTCAGGTTCAGCTCCCTCATCTCGTTGCGCACGGCAACCAAGCCAGACGCCCTGCAGCCAAACAGTCCGTTACAACACGGTCAACACGGATCAGGTTGGGGTACATTCCCGCGCACAGAGCTGCCTTGACGGCCGCCCAGTTGTCAGCATTCAGGTTCAGCTCCCTCATCTCGTTGCGCACGGCAACCAAGCCAGACGCCCTGCAGCCAAACAGTCCGTTACAACACGGTCAACACGGATCAGGTTGGGGTACATTCCCGCGCACAGAGCTGCCTTGACGGCCGCCCAGTTGTCAGCATTCAGGTTCAGCTCCCTCATCTCGTTGCGCACGGCAACCAAGCCAGACGCCCTGCAGCCAAACAGTCCGTTACAACACGGTCAACACGGATCAGGTTGGGGTACATTCCCGCGCACAGAGCTGCCTTGACGGCCGCCCAGTTGTCAGCATTCAGGTTCAGCTCCCTCATCTCGTTGCGCACGGCAACCAAGCCAGACGCCCTGCAGCCAAACAGTCCGTTACAACACGGTCAACACAGATCAGGTTGGGGTACATTCCCGCGCACAGAGCTGCCTTGACGGCCGCCCAGTTGTCAGCATTCAGGTTCAGCTCCCTCATCTCGTTGCGCACGGCAACCAAGCCAGACGCCCTGCAGCCAAACAGTCCGTTACAACACGGTCAACACGGATCAGGTTGGGGTACATTCCCGCACACAGAGCTGCCTTGACGGCCGCCCAGTTGTCAGCATTCAGGTTCAGCTCCCTCATCTCGTTGTGCACGGCAACCAAGCCAGACGCCCTGCAGCCAAACAGTCCGTTACAACACGGTCAACACGGATCAGGTTGGGGTACATTCCCGCGCACAGAGCTGCCTTGACGGCCGCCCAGTTGTCAGCATTCAGGTTCAGCTCCCTCATCTCGTTGCGCACGGCAACCAAGCCAGACGCCCTGCAGCCAAACAGTCCGTTACAACACGGTCAACACGGATCAGGTTGGGGTACATTCCCGCGCACAGAGCTGCCTTGACGGCCGCCCAGTTGTCAGCATTCAGGTTCAGCTCCCTCATCTCGTTGCGCACGGCAACCAAGCCAGACGCCCTGCAGCCAAACAGTCCGTTACAACACGGTCAACACGGATCAGGTTGGGGTACATTCCCGCGCACAGAGCTGCCTTGACGGCCGCCCAGTTGTCAGCATTCAGGTTCAGCTCCCTCATCTCGTTGCGCACGGCAACCAAGCCAGACGCCCTGCAGCCAAACAGTCCGTTACAACACGGTCAACACAGATCAGGTTGGGGTACATTCCCGCGCACAGAGCTGCCTTGACGGCCGCCCAGTTGTCAGCATTCAGGTTCAGCTCCCTCATCTCGTTGCGCACGGCAACCAAGCCAGACGCCCTGCAGCCAAACAGTCCGTTACAACACGGTCAACACAGATCAGGTTGGGGTACATTCCCGCGCACAGAGCTGCCTTGACGGCCGCCCAGTTGTCAGCATTCAGGTTCAGCTCCCTCATCTCGTTGCGCACGGCAACCAAGCCAGACGCCCTGCAGCCAAACAGTCCGTTACAACACGGTCAACACAGATCAGGTTGGGGTACATTCCCGCGCACAGAGCTGCCTTGACGGCCGTCCAGTTGTCAGCATTCAGGTTCAGCTCCCTCATCTCGTTGCGCACGGCAACCAAGCCAGACGCCCTGCAGCCAAACAGTCCGTTACAACACGGTCAACACGGATCAGGTTGGGGTACATTCCCGCGCACAGAGCTGCCTTGACGGCCGCCCAGTTGTCAGCATTCAGGTTCAGCTCCCTCATCTCGTTGCGCACGGCAACCAAGCCAGACGCCCTGCAGCCAAACAGTCCGTTACAACACGGTCAACACGGATCAGGTTGGGGTACATTCCCGCGCACAGAGCTGCCTTGACGGCCGCCCAGTTGTCAGCATTCAGGTTCAGCTCCCTCATCTCGTTGCGCACGGCAACCAAGCCAGACGCCCTGCAGCCAAACAGTCCGTTACAACACGGTCAACACGGATCAGGTTGGGGTACATTCCCGCGCACAGAGCTGCCTTGACGGCCGCCCAGTTGTCAGCATTCAGGTTCAGCTCCCTCATCTCGTTGCGCACGGCAACCAAGCCAGACGCCCTGCAGCCAAACAGTCCGTTACAACACGGTCAACACGGATCAGGTTGAGGTACATTCCCGCGCACAGAGCTGCTTTGACGGCCGCCCAGTTGTCAGCATTCAGGTTCAGCTCCCTCATCTCGTTGCGCACGGCAACCAAGCCAGACGCCCTGCAGCCAAACAGTCCGTTACAACACGGTCAACACGGATCAGGTTGGGGTACATTCCCGCGCACAGAGCTGCCTTGACGGCCGCCCAGTTGTCAGCATTCAGGTTCAGCTCCCTCATCTCGTTGCGCACGGCAACCAAGCCAGACGCCCTGCAGCCAAACAGTCCGTTACAACACGGTCAACACGGATCAGGTTGGGGTACATTCCCGCGCACAGAGCTGCCTTGACGGCCGCCCAGTTGTCAGCATTCAGGTTCAGCTCCCTCATCTCGTTGCGCACGGCAACCAAGCCAGACGCCCTGCAGCCAAACAGTCCGTTACAACACGGTCAACACAGATCAGGTTGGGGTACATTCCCGCGCACAGAGCTGCCTTGATGGCCGCCCAGTTGTCAGCATTCAGGTTCAGCTCCCTCATCTCGTTGTGCACGGCAACCAAGCCAGACGCCCTGCAGCCAAACAGTCCGTTACAACACGGTCAACACGGATCAGGTTGGGGTACATTCCCGCGCACAGAGCTGCCTTGACGGCCGCCCAGTTGTCAGCATTCAGGTTCAGCTCCCTCATCTCGTTGCGCACGGCAACCAAGCCAGACGCCCTGCAGCCAAACAGTCCGTTACAACACGGTCAACACGGATCAGGTTGGGGTACATTCCCGCGCACAGAGCTGCCTTGACGGCCGCCCAGTTGTCAGCATTCAGGTTCAGCTCCCTCATCTCGTTGCGCACGGCAACCAAGCCAGACGCCCTGCAGCCAAACAGTCCGTTACAACACGGTCAACACAGATCAGGTTGGGGTACATTCCCGCGCACAGAGCTGCCTTGACGGCCGCCCAGTTGTCAGCATTCAGGTTCAGCTCCCTCATCTCGTTGCGCACGGCAACCAAGCCAGACGCCCTGCAGCCAAACAGTCCGTTACAACATGGTCAACACGGATCAGGTAGGGGTACATTCCCGCGCACAGAGCTGCCTTGACGGCCGCCCAGTTGTCAGCATTCAGGTTCAGCTCCCTCATCTCGTTGCGCACGGCAACCAAGCCAGACGCCCTGCAGCCAAACAGTCCGTTACAACACGGTCAACACGGATCAGGTTGGGGTACATTCCCGCGCACAGAGCTGCCTTGACGGCCGCCCAGTTGTCAGCATTCAGGTTCAGCTCCCTCATCTCGTTGCGCACGGCAACCAAGCCAGACGCCCTGCAGCCAAACAGTCCGTTACAACATGGTCAACACAGATCAGGTTGGGGTACATTCCCGCGCACAGAGCTGCCTTGACGGCCGCCCAGTTGTCAGCATTCAGGTTCAGCTGCCTCATCTCGTTGCGCACGGCAACCAAGCCAGACGCCCTGCAGCCAAACAGTCCGTTACAACACGGTCAACACAGATCAGGTTGGGGTACATTCCCGCGCACAGAGCTGCCTTGACGGCCGCCCAGTTGTCAGCATTCAGGTTCAGCTCCCTCATCTCGTTGCGCACGGCAACCAAGCCAGACGCCCTGCAGCCAAACAGTCCGTTACAACACGGTCAACACGGATCAGGTTGGGGTACATTCCCGCGCACAGAGCTGCCTTGACGGCCGCCCAGTTGTCAGCATTCAGGTTCAGCTCCCTCATCTCGTTGCGCACGGCAACCAAGCCAGACGCCCTGCAGCCAAACAGTCCGTTACAACACGGTCAACACAGATCAGGTTGGGGTACATTCCCGCGCACAGAGCTGCCTTGACGGCCGCCCAGTTGTCAGCATTCAGGTTCAGCTCCCTCATCTCGTTGCGCACGGCAACCAAGCCAGACGCCCTGCAGCCAAACAGTCCGTTACAACACGGTCAACACAGATCAGGTTGGGGTACATTCCCGCGCACAGAGCTGCCTTGACGGCCGCCCAGTTGTCAGCATTCAGGTTCAGCTCCCTCATCTCGTTGCGCACGGCAACCAAGCCAGACGCCCTGCAGCCAAACAGTCCGTTACAACACGGTCAACACAGATCAGGTTGGGGTACATTCCCGCGCACAGAGCTGCCTTGACGGCCGCCCAGTTGTCAGCATTCAGGTTCAGCTCCCTCATCTCGTTGCGCACGGCAACCAAGCCAGACGCCCTGCAGCCAAACAGTCCGTTACAACACGGTCAATACAGATCAGGTTGGGGTACATTCCCGCCCACAGAGCTGCCATGACGGCCGCCCAGTTGTCAGCATTCAGGTTCAGCTCCCTCATCTCGTTGCGCACGGCAACCAAGCCAGACGCCCTGCAGCCAAACAGTCCGTTACAACACGGTCAACACGGATCAGGTTGGGGTACATTCCCGCCCACAGAGCTGCCATGACGGCCGCCCAGTTGTCAGCATTCAGGTTCAGCTCCCTCATCTCGTTGCGCACGGCAACCAAGCCAGACGCCCTGCAGCCAAACAGTCCGTTACAACACGGTCAACACGGATCAGGTTGGGGTACATTCCCGCGCACAGAGCTGCCTTGACGGCCGCCCAGTTGTCAGCATTCAGGTTCAGCTCCCTCATCTCGTTGCGCACGGCAACCAAGCCAGACGCCCTGCAGCCAAACAGTCCGTTACAACACGGTCAACACAGATCAGGTTGGGGTACATTCCCGCGCACAGAGCTGCCTTGACGGCCGCCCAGTTGTCAGCATTCAGGTTCAGCTCCCTCATCTCGTTGCGCACGGCAACCAAGCCAGACGCCCTGCAGCCAAACAGTCCGTTACAACACGGTCAACACAGATCAGGTTGAGGTACATTCCCGCGCACAGAGCTGCATTGACGGCCGCCCAGTTGTCAGCATTCAGGTTCAGCTCCCTCATCTCGTTGCGCACGGCAACCAAGCCAGACGCCCTGCAGCCAAACAGTCCGTTACAACACGGTCAACACAGATCAGGTTGAGGTACATTCCCGCGCACAGAGCTGCATTGACGGCCGCCCAGTTGTCAGCATTCAGGTTCAGCTCCCTCATCTCGTTGCGCACGGCAACCAAGCCAGACGCCCTGCAGCCAAACAGTCCGTTACAACACGGTCAACACAGATCAGGTTGGGGTACATTCCCGCGCACAGAGCTGCCTTGACGGCCGCCCAGTTGTCAGCATTCAGGTTCAGCTCCCTCATCTCGTTGCGCACGGCAACCAAGCCAGACGCCCTGCAGCCAAACAGTCCGTTACAACACGGTCAACACAGATCAGGTTGAGGTACATTCCCGCGCACAGAGCTGCATTGACGGCCGCCCAGTTGTCAGCATTCAGGTTCAGCTCCCTCATCTCGTTGCGCACGGCAACCAAGCCAGACGCCCTGCAGCCAAACAGTCCGTTACAACACGGTCAACACAGATCAGGTTGGGGTACATTCCCGCGCACAGAGCTGCCTTGACGGCCGCCCAGTTGTCAGCATTCAGGTTCAGCTCCCTCATCTCGTTGCGCACGGCAACCAAGCCAGACGCCCTGCAGCCAAACAGTCCGTTACAACACGGTCAACACAGATCAGGTTGGGGTACATTCCCGCGCACAGAGCTGCCTTGACGGCCGCCCAGTTGTCAGCATTCAGGTTCAGCTCCCTCATCTCGTTGCGCACGGCAACCAAGCCAGACGCCCTGCAGCCAAACAGTCCGTTAGAACATGTACCAGAGAAAACACAACCGAAACTGCAGGAGATGTGCATCCCTTGACGTTTGATTTAATCCATACACAATGTGTACAACAATGCACTGAATACTACCTGAGCTGGGCCAGGAGCTGTGTGTGGGTTGCCTACCTGAACTGGGCCAGGAGTTGCATGTGGGTTGCCTACCTGAACTGGGCCAGGAGTTGCATGTGGGTTGCCTACCTGAGCTGGGCCAGGAGCTGTGTGTGGGTTGCCTACCTGAGCTGGGCCAGGAGCTGTGTGGGTTGCCTACCTGAGCTGGGCCAGGAGCTGTGTGTGGGTTGCCTACCTGAACTGGGCCAGGAGCTGTGTGGGTTGCCTACCTGAGCTGGGCCAGGAGCTGTGTGTGGGTTGCCTACCTGAGCTGGGCCAGGAGTTGCATGTGGGTTGCCTACCTGAGCTGGGCCAGGAGCTGTGTGTGGGTTGCCTACCTGAGCTGGGCCAGGAGCTGTGTGTGGGTTGCCTACCTGAACTGGGCCAGGAGCTGTGTGGGTTGCCTACCTGAGCTGGGCCAGGAGCTGTGTGTGGGTTGCCTACCTGAACTGGGCCAGGAGCTGTGTGGGTTGCCTACCTGAGCTGGGCCAGGAGCTGTGTGGGTTGCCTACCTGAGCTGGGCCAGGAGCTGTGTGTGGGTTGCCCACCTGAACTGGGCCAGGAGTTGCATGTGGGTTGCCTACCTGAGCTGGGCCAGGAGCTGTGTGTGGGTTGCCTACCTGAGCTGGGCCAGGAGCTGTGTGGGTTGCCTACCTGAGCTGGGCCAGGAGCTGTGTGTGGGTTGCCTACCTGAGCTGGGCCAGGAGCTGTGTGTGGGTTGCCTACCTGAGCTGGGCCAGGAGTTGCATGTGGATTGCCTACCTGAGCTGGGCCAGGAGCTGCGTGTGGGTTGCCTACCTGAGCTGGGCCAGGAGCTGTGTGTGGGTTGCCTACCTGAACTGGGCCAGGAGCTGTGTGGCTTGCCTACCTGAGCTGGGCCAGGAGCTGTGTGTGGGTTGCCTACCTGAGCTGGGCCAGGAGCTGTGTGGGTTGCCTACCTGAGCTGGGCCAGGAGCTGTGTGTGGGTTGCCTACCTGAGCTGGGCCAGGAGCTGTGTGGGTTGCCTACCTGAGCTGGGCCAGGAGTTGCATGTGGGTTGCCTACCTGAGCTGGGCCAGGAGCTGTGTGGGTTGCCTACCTGAGCTGGGCCAGGAGCTGTGTGGGTTGCCTACCTGAGCTGGGCCAGGGGCTGCGTGGGTTGCCTACCTGAGCTGGGCCAGGAGCTGTGTGTGGGTTGCCTACCTGAGCTGGGCCAGGAGCTGTGTGTGGGTTGCCTACCTGAGCTGGGCCAGGAGCTGTGTGGGTTGCATACCTGAGCTGGGCCAGGAGCTGTGTGGGTTGCCTACCTGAGCTGGGCCAGGAGCTGTGTGTGGGTTGCCCACCTGAACTGGGCCAGGAGTTGCATGTGGGTTGCCTACCTGAGCAGGGCCAGGAGCTGTGTGTGGGTTGCCTACCTGAGCTGGGCCAGGAGCTGTGTGGGTTGCCTACCTGAGCTGGGCCAGGAGCTGTGTGTGGGTTGCCTACCTGAGCTGGGTCAGGAGCTGTGTGGGTTGCATACCTGAGCTGGGCCAGGAGCTGTGTGGGTTGCCTACCTGAGCTGGGCCAGGAGCTGTGTGGGTTGCCTACCTGAGCTGGGCCAGGAGTTGCATGTGGATTGCCTACCTGAGCTGGGCCAGGAGCTGCGTGTGGGTTGCCTACCTGAGCTGGGCCAGGAGCTGTGTGTGGGTTGCCTACCTGAGCTGGGCAAGGAGCTGTGTGTGGGTTGCCCACCTGAGCTGGGCCAGGAGCTGTGTGTGGGTTGCCTACCTGAGCTGGGCCAGGAGCCGTGTGTGGGTTGCCTACCTGAGCTGGGCCAGGAGCTGTGTGTGGGTTGCCCACCTGAGCTGGGCCAGAAGCTGTGTGTGGGTTGCCTACCTGAGCTGGGCCAGGAGCTGTGTGTGGGTTGCCTACCTGAGCTGGGCCAGGAGCTGTGTGGGTTGCATACCTGAGCTGGGCCAGGAGCTGTGTGGGTTGTCTACCTGAGCTGGGCCAGGAGCTGTGTGTGGGTTGCCCACCTGAGCTGGGCCAGGAGCTGCGTGTGGGTTGCCTACCTGAGCTGGGCCAGGAGCCGTGTGTGGGTTGCCTACCTGAGCTGGGCCAGGAGCTGTGTGTGGGTTGCCTACCTGAGCTGGGCCAGGAGCTGTGTGTGGGTTGCCTACCTGAGCTGGGCCAGGAGCTGTGTGTGGGTTGCCCACCTGAGCTGGGCCAGGAGCTGTGTGTGGGTTGCCTACCTGAGCTGGGCCAGGAGCTGTGTGTGGGTTGCCTACCTGAGCTGGGCCAGGAGCTGTGTTTGGGTTGCCTACCTGAGCTGGGCCAGGAGCTGTGTGTGGGTTGCTTACCTGAGCTGGGCCAGGAGCTGTGTGTGGGTTGCCTACCTGAGCTGGGCCAGGAGCTGTGTGTGGGTTGCCTACCTGAGCTGGGCCAGGATCTGCGTGCGCGTTCCCTGGATCATCTCGAGGGTGGAGTGAGAGGCAAAGTGTTTGTCGCAGAAGCTCCTCTCCGATCCTCCGGCCCGGGCCTGCTGCCAGCCCTGGAAGACCCGGAGCAGGGCCAGGTGGTCGCTGAACGCCCCGCCCCCTAACGCCTGACGGCTCTGCTGAGACGCCCGCCGTTGGAACGCCTGCGTCGGAAGTAGGAACGGGTCCCTGCAACACCGGCATAAGTCTCAGACACGTGGAGGGGCGTTCAGTAGGACATGAACACGGGAGAACGGTGGGAGAGAAGTGAGGAAGAAATGGAAGATAGTTGGAGAGAAATGAGGGAGAAATGGGGGCAAGGTGGAATGAGGACACAGGGTGGAATGTGAGTGAAATAGGGATAAAATAGGGAAGAAATGGGGGAGAAGGAGGGGTGAAAAGTGAAGAGGAATGGATGAGAATAGTAGAAGTTAAATAGGGGCGAATAGTATGAGGAAGAAATGGGGGAGAAGGAGGGGTGAAAAGAGAGAGGAATAGTAAGGGGAAAGTATCCAAGAATCACATTATATATGATAAACAATAGGACGACTATGATTCATTGGACAACTGAGTGATAACTGATCGTGTCAATAGAGAGACTAGGAACAGAACTATAAATATATGAGGGTGGCAGAGATTTCAATTGCAAATACCAGAAAATGAGGAATCCATCTGACTTTCCTTCTCTTTCCAAGGCCGGGTATGTGACGACACTGTTCCCAGCCGTTCAGAAACCCCGTAGTAACGGCTAGGGCTGAGCAAGCTCAAGCAAGTCAACCTTGGTTAATCCCAAATCAAAGAGATGCCTAATAAAATGATTTCGATTGATAGAAATTTGGATCAACCAGACACATCCATCCACGAGAATCACAACTCTTCCCCGGTTAGAATTACGGCAATTTCGTATTGCTTACGAGAGAAAGCTGTGCTACCGGGCAAAACCACTCGATAAGTTGATAGAAACCGTTGAGATTGTGTGTAGTGGCGCGTTTCTATTGGCGCTCGGCCGTCCCGAGTTGCTTGACAACGCGCGTGTGTTCCGGAGAGGGGGAGAGAGAGGTAGCTACGACCCGGCAGAACTCAGTCAGAGTCAGTCCGGTGCCGCTGACAGTGTGAGATGATGCGCGTTGTGATCATTCAGCAGGTTTATATGCAGAATCAGAGGGAGAAACAAAGAGACGGAAGTTTTAGACGCAGTATAGTCAATACCAATCTGTGGAATGATGAACATGTTTTCCTTGGACCCGAGCTTGCTTGAAATTGTTCGAAACTTGAAAGTATTTCCAGCACTGAAATATCAATCCGTGATTAACATTCAAGGGAGCTCGAGCTCGACACGGACCTGCTCAAAAGTCTGAGACTCGTACATCCGGGGGAGCGGAATAGCGTTAAATGGAAAGATGTCAAATCATTAATGCAGCATGTTCTTAAATAACTAGGAAAACGCATTATGTGTTTCCGCGTTGATGGATGAGCGAATAAAAAAAAATGAAGTAATTAAATAAATAAAAATCGCATTTTTTAATTTTTTACTCCGAAACGTCACATCCGATTATTGTAAAAGTCCGTAATAATGTGTATTATTATGTTGTTTGAGTTCTGTGAAGATTTGAAAAATTTCGGAGAACATTCACTTTGTCATTTTTTCTGCCTGGCTTATTCATATGGGTTTTTTGAAAACTTCAAAATGATTTATCTCAAGAATTGTCGAACCGATTCTGCCTCAAAACTATACAGCATCAAGTCAGATAGGGGTTCATGTGTGTGCCAAGTTTCATCATGATCTGAATTTCTGTTTGACCTGTAGAGCGCAAACAAAAAAACAAAAAAAAAGAAAAAAAAAAAAAAAAAAACATTCGATTTTTCAAGTACAGTGAAATTGAGTCTTCGCTACGCTCATCCAATTAATAAATAATAAAAAAATAAATAATAATAATTGATAATAAATGAATAAATAAATAAATAAATAGATAATTTGACACTATTCCAGTGAAATAACGTCAAAATCCATCGATTTGACTCTATTCCGTTTCCGAGTACTCACGAAATTGAATTTGACGTTGTTCCACTGGAATAAAGTCACATCAAAATGTCCCCACTCAAAGACCGATATCTTGAACTCAATAAGGAGAAGAAAAACGAAAAGCAAGCGCTGACGCCATTTCTTCAATTTCTCGGGGTGAGAGAAAATCATTTTCCTGTTTTTCCTATAGGGAGAAACAATAAAGTGAGGACAATAGCCAAATTCCTTTTTGACGTTATTCTAGTTGGAACAACGTCAAATATCAACTTGAGGTTGTTCAGTGGAATAAAGTCAAATAATAATTTGAAGTCAAATTATGACTGCAATAATCGGGAAGAGAAATTGAATTGGTGTGACTTGTGCAGCATACAACTAGTCAAACGCGAAATATGCGTTGTAAGATGAGCGAGATATCTGAATGAGGTGTAAAAGTCCTTGAAGTAGTTCTACCCTTGCTACTTTATCGACTCTGGTATTCTACACACCTTGATATCTGAATAAGCTATAAAAGTCGTTAAAGTAGTTCTACTCTTGCCACTTTATTGACTCTGGTAATCTACACACCTTGACGCATATAAAAAATACTTCATTGTTGGTCAACTCTTGAATCTAGAAAGCAGTGAATCTCGACAACTTAATTCTGTCACAATTTGTTGATGAGCGTAGCGAAGTCTCCAACCCACTCTTATAGGGCTTTGTCTGTGTGTTTTTTTTTTTTTTTTTTTGTTTTTTTTTTTGTTTGTAAGCACTCCACAGGTCGCAGGGGTTGACTGATCAACATGAAACTTTTATTGTACACGCAAACTCATCCAACTTAGAACTGTATAGTTTTTGGAATGAATCGGTCAGACCGATTTAGAGAAAAATCATCTCAAAGTTTCTAAAAACCCCATAAGATTTGGCTGGGCAGAAAATGTTGAAAAATAAAATCTCTCCAAATGGGATGAAATTTTCTCTAAATGTGTATACATGGATTTTACACATTATTACGATTTTTTAAGCAATTCTGATCAGTCGTTTTGAAGAAAAAAATAAAAATAACTGATAATATTCATCAAATATATTGTAGGGAATTGCTGAGGTTGATCACTCAGGGGAAATTCCTAGCATAAGTCAGACAGGGAAATCCTGCAAGGGACTCTCCATCAATCATCATGAATCTAGAATCTTCTACTCATGAGTCTAGAATCTTCTACACCAGAATCTAGTATATAAAGACCAGGAAGGCAACCTGCAAGTCAGTTGCCAGTTGACAGTCATCATGTGAACATCACACTTCATTGGGACAGCCAGATGTCTCGATTCACATTCATGTATTCTATTCATCAGTGTAAATAAATATCTAGTCAAATTAATACAGTGCTACTTTTAGTGTCAGTGACAATCTAACCTTGCACTTCATCACATACTTCCACAATATCATACTAATTGTGACAGAATTAAGTTGCCGAGATTCACTGCTTTCTAGATTCAAGAGTTGACCAACAATGAAGTATTTTTTATCTGCGTCAAGGTGTGTAGATTACCAGAGTCAATGAAGTGGCAAGAGTAGAACTACTTTAACGACTCTTATAGCTTATTCAGATATCAAGGTGTGTAGATTACCAGAGTCAATAAGGTGGCAAGATTAGAACTACTTTAACGACTTTTATAGCTTATTCAGATATCAAGGTGTGTAGAATACCAGAGTCGATGAAGTAGCAAGGGTAGAACTACTTCAAGGACTTTCAACCTTATTAGGATATCTTGCTCATCTTACAACGCATATTTCGCGTTTGACTAGTATGATATATTTGATGAATATTATCAGTTATTTTTATTTTTTTCTTCAAAACGACTGATCAGAATTGCTTCCAAAATCGTAATAATGTGTAAAATCCATGTTTACACATTTAGAGAAAATTTCATCTCATATGGAGAGATTTTATTTTTCAACATTTTCCGCCCAGCCAAATCTTATGGGGTTTTTAGAAACTTTGAGATGATTTTTCTCAAAATCGGTCTGACCGATTCATTCCAAAAACTATGCAGTTCTAAGTTGGATGAGTTTGCGTGTACAAAAAAAGTTTCATGTTGATCAGTCAACCCTTACGACCTGTGGAGTGCTTACAAACAAAAACAAAAAAAAACAAAAAAAACACACAGACAAAGCCCTATAAGAGTGGGATGGAGACTTCGCTACGCTCATCAATGAACAATATTGTTTTCAATGTTACGTTAGGACTTGTTAGTCTGAAGTGTGGCTATTGAAGTGATTCAACACAGTAGGACTAATGCATACAATCTATATTGAAAAATAACTAGGAAAACGCGGGATGCGCGTTGTTAGACGAGCTTAGGGGTATAGAAATCTAGAATGAAAAATAATTTGTCAACCCAATCTACATCTACAGACCTTGGATCACTCCAAACGTTCAAAAACCTTACGTGAATCAGTTATGTCACGGCCTTCCTCTTCATTCATTTCAATCGTTTTGAATTAATTGGTGACACTTGTTGCTATAGATTTAATTGGTTCCCGTAATAGCCTAAATTGATGGGAAAATGCTTTATAAATGCGTTTTCTTCGTTATTTCTCATCCGATTGATGCGAAAAATCTCTCAAAATGTGCTTAATAGTTTCCTTTATATTCGTCGAAAATTTGAGAGGTCTTGAAAAATTTTGATTTTTCAAGTATTTTCCTCCGGGTTATTCTAATGGGGATTTTTGAAATTTCTAAAATTCATAAAAAAAAAAGTTACCACCCGATAATGCCACAAAACTATACAGATCTAAGTTAGATGAGGAACCATGACGAAACAAAGTTTGAAGTTGATAGCTGTAGCCGTTTGATCTGTGGAGAACCGACAAAAAAACATAAAAAAAAACAAAAAAAAAAACATAAAAACGAACACCAATTTTTTTCAGTATGTCAAATTGAATCCTCGCTAAAGCTCGTCTAATCATAATTAACGTAATCAAAACTAGAAAGCGAGAGTCAGCGACAGGATTATAACCCTACTCTGATTCATATCATTATGTTTTCACAACATGCACACTTTACCCAGAAACTCTTTCTGTTTTCACAAAATAATATCACATTTTCAACACAAATATTTGGTAATCTCCAGAGATTGAGCGGAAAGATGATAAATGCACGGAATCGAAACTCCAGGAAATTGAAGAGATTTCAAGGAAGTAATTCGTATTGAAATATGAAGTTACAATGATTTGGGAAATTGTAATTATCGTATAATTGAAGTTTATCAATCCAATTATTAGGAGTGTGCGAATCTATGTTTTTGATTTCGAACCGAATCCGAACCGAATCTTCATAAAAAATACCGAATCCGAACCCGAATCTTTTCAACATGCATTGTGAAGCGTGATAATGGGACAAACGACACTGCTGATCAAGTTACACTTGATCCAGGAAGTGGAAATCCTATCTCAGCATTATTCTCATGATGACTAGAAACTGCGAGGTATTCCACTGAAAACACGTCTAATAAATGTTTTATCATGAAGAAGCATCATTTCTCAATTTCCATCATTTTTATTTAACGCGCAGTTATAAACATCGTAGCTGTTTGCTGCATGGCATCTGTCATCCAACTACTGCGTGGTCGTGACGTGTGTGGTCTAACCTTGACAAGGACGAGACCAAAGATCTTAGTATCTAACTTCGTTAACGAAGTTAGATACTAAGGTCTTTGACGAGACTTTCGTTCGTCCGACTCGAGACGGCCGAGCGCCAACCGAAGCCGGCCGTATATGACGACACCACCCACTCGTAGGCTAGTGCGCATCGCACATGCGCGATCTAGAAAGTTGACAATGCAATGTTGCCACGTTTTTGGCGCCAAGATTCGAAATTTTCGAATCTTTTATGTTGGACCGAATCCGAATCTGAAAGTGGATTCGGATTCGATTTGAAAAACATGGATTCGCACACCCCTAGTTATTATTGATTGTTGGATTTGTGTAAGGCTCTCAATCGAACGGTATTCAACCCCGACTCCCCGAGATGATTATGTTCTCAAAATGAGATCTGAGCAAGAGTGAGTTGACATAACTTCGGTGCAGGATGCATTGAGGGTTGCGTTGGTTGGCCAACCGACAATCCAACGCAACCCTCAATGCATCTTTCTTCAGTGATAACAATTCATCAACACATCTCCGTTATTCAATTTGTATCGATTTGAATTTGAACCGCGTGTATATTTCCGACCGTTCTGATTGGACAAAAGTGATGCAAATCGCGTGGTCAGGTGTTTCCTAGCAAATAATAGAATTGTTCTGAAGTGTGTTCATCACGTTGGATATAATATCTAGTTTGTGAAAAGTGTGAAATAAAAGCCCATAGCCCAACAACTCAAGTAAGCGTAATTGTAATTGAATATATGTGTCGCTGACGCTTGATATTTACCTGCTTTCGATATATTCTCAAGTCTATTCTCGAGAAAATGATTACCAATATATTTTGAGATATTATGCATTTAGTCCCATTGTGTAAATTTTCTTCATTTTTTAATAACATCGAAACTTGATACAAAATCATTGTTCCCCAATTAAGGCTATGGATGAAAGATAGGATCGTTTGGACGGGGCACCACAAGGGCGATCTTACCACTCCATTTTAATTATTTAAAACTAATGATCTTCAACACCAGGACTGCGCTGTCTGTGACCATAATTTATCTCCATGAAAACCCAGTATAGGAATAAAGTCAAATTGCATTTGACTTTATTCCACTGAACAACGTCAAATCAATATTTCACGTTGTTCTCACTGGGATAACGTCAAAAAGGAATTTGGCTATTTTCCTTACTTTAATATTTTCCGGAAAACGAAAAATATGTTGACCTCTCTCTTCCGAATGTTCTCATCCATTATCATAAAAAAGATTCACATTTCATCAGAGAATTTGTTGTTTGGCGTTATTCCGTGGAACAACGTCAAATGGTTGTTGAACCATAATTTCACACTGGATTAAAGTCAAATCTGATATTTCAATATCTAATAAATCTGCTAAATCATCTCTAATAAATCGCTGTCGATATCTGATAAATCGCTTTTAAAACCCAAGTTTTGCAAAGAACATGCCACATAAATGATTTGACGTCTTTCCATTTGACGCTATTCCATCTCCTCGTACAGCCCTGGTTATAAATTCCGATCCTCTTCCCCCCCCCCCACCCCCCTAAGACTACTCCTGTCGTTTCCGTGGATACTATCAAGTCTATTGGTGAGTAATTCTAGACACACTGAGACTGGTTCTAAGGATTATATATGAATATTCCCGTTATTCCCCTGATCCTTGATAGGTATTCTGAACGCTACAGGCCTAGGCTTGAGTCGCGCGGCGTGACTCACTTGTATGCGAGGCAGCAGACGATGGTGAGGACCGGGTCCAGGCACTTGAGCACGATGGAGTACAGCAAGATCTTTCCCAGCCTTGGCTCCACGGGCAGATCCAACAGGTGTCTTCCCAGCTCCGTGAGGTCCTCCCACGCGTCCAGCGCGTCCATCCTCTGCGGGCAACACAACACGCGTCAGCACAACACGACATGTCGGGTCCTCCCACGCGTCCATCCTCTGCGGGCAACACAACACGCGTCAGCACAACACGACACGTCAGGTCCTCCCACGCGTCCATCCTCTGCGGGCAACACAACACGCGTCAGCACAACACAACACGTCGGGTCCAGGCACTTGAGCACGATGGAGTACAGCAAGATCTTTCCCAGCCTTGGCTCCACGGGCAGATCCAACAGGTGTCTTCCCAGCTCCGTGAGGTCCTCCCACGCGTCCAGCGCGTCCATCCTCTGCGGGCAACACAACACGCGTCAGCACAACACGACATGTCGGGTCCTCCCACGCGTCCATCCTCTGAGGGCAACACAACACGCGTCAGCACAACACGACATGTCGGGTCCAGGCACTTGAGCACGATGGAGTACAGCAAGATCTTTCCCAGCCTTGGCTCCACGGGCAGATCCAACAGGTGTCTTCCCAGCTCCGTGAGGTCCTCCCACGCGTCCAGCGCGTCCATCCTCTGCGGGCAACACAACACGCGTCAGCACAACACGACATGTCGGGTCCTCCCACGCGTCCATCCTCTGAGGGCAACACAACACGCGTCAGCACAACACGACATGTCGGGTCCAGGCACTTGAGCACGATGGAGTACAGCAAGATCTTTCCCAGCCTTGGCTCCACGGGCAGATCCAACAGGTGTCTTCCCAGCTCCGTGAGGTCCTCCCACGCGTCCAGCGCGTCCATCCTCTGCGGGCAACACAACACGCGTCAGCACAACACAACACGTCGGGTCCTCCCACGCGTCCAGCGCGTCCATCCTCTGCGGGCAACACAACACGCGTCAGCACAACACAACACGTCGGGTCCAGGCACTTGAGCACGATGGAGTACAGCAAGATCTTTCCCAGCCTTGGCTCCACGGGCAGATCCAACAGGTGTCTTCCCAGCTCCGTGAGGTCCTCCCACGCGTCCAGCGCGTCCATCCTCTGCGGGCAACACAACACGCGTCAGCACAACACGACATGTCGGGTCCTCCCACGCGTCCATCCTCTGCGGGCAACACAACACGCGTCAGCACAACACGACACGTCGGGTCCTCCCACGCGTCCATCCTCTGCGGGCAACACAACACGCGTCAGCACAACACGACATGTCGGGTCCTCCCACGCGTCCAGCGCGTCCATCCTCTGCGGGCAACACAACACGCGTCAGCACAACACGACATGTCGGGTCCTCCCACGCGTCCATCCTCTGCGGGCAACACAACACGCGTCAGCACAACACAACATGTCGGGTCCTCCCACGCGTCCAGCGCGTCCATCCTCTGCGGGCAACACAACACGCGTCAGCACAACACGACATGTCGGGTCCTCCCACGCGTCCATCCTCTGCGGGCAACACAACACGCGTCAGCACAACACAACATGTCGGGTCCTCCCACGCGTCCATCCTCTGCGGGCAACACAACACGCGTCAGCACAACACAACATGTCGGGTCCTCCCACGCGTCCATCCTCTGCGGGCAACACAACACGCGTCAGCACAACACAACATGTCGGGTCCTCCCACGCGTCCATCCTCTGCGGGCAACACAACACGCGTCAGCACAACACAACATGTCGGGTCCTCCCACGCGTCCATCCTCTGCGGGCAACACAACACGCGTCAGAACAATACAACATGTCGGGTCCTCCCACGCGTCCATCCTCTGCGGGCAACACAACACGCGTCAGAACAACACAACACAACGGGTCCTCCCACGCGACCATCCTCTGCGGGCAACACAACACGCGTCAGCACAACACAACACGTCGGGTCCTCCCACGCGTCCATCCTCTGCGGGCAACACAACACGCGTCAACACAACACAACATGTCGGGTCCTCCCACGCGTCCATCCTCTGCGGGCAACACTACACGCGTCAGAACAACACAACACGTCGGGTCCTCCCACGCGTCCATCCTCTGTGGGCAACACAACACGCATCAGCACAACACAACACGCGTCAGCACAACACAACACGTCAAGTCCTCCCACGCGTCCACCCTCTGCGGGCAACACAACACGCGTCGGTAAACACAACACGTCGGGTCCTCCCACGCGTCCATTCTCTGCGGGCAACACAACACGCGTCAGAACAACACAAAACGTCGGGTCCTCCCACGCAAAGGGGGGAGACCCACCTTGAGCAGCGTGACCACGGGAGACTCACCTTGAGCAGCATGACCACGGGAGACTCACCTTGAGCAGCGTGACCACGGGAGACTCACCTTGAGCAGCGTGACCACGGGAGACTCACCTTGAGCAGCGTGACCACGGGAGACTCACCTTGAGTAGCGTGACCACGGGAGACTCACCTTGAGCAGCGTGACCACGGGAGACTCACCTTGAGCAGCATGACCACGGGAGACTCACCTTGAGCAGCGTGACCACGGGAGACTCACCTTGAATAGCGTGACCACGGGAGACTCACCTTGAGTAGCGTGACCACGGGAGACTCACCTTGAGCAGCATGACCACGGGAGACTCACCTTGAGTAGCGTGACCACGGGAGACTCACCTTGAGCAGCGTGACCACGGGAGACTCACCTTACGGGAGACTCACCTTGAGCAGCGTGACCACGGGAGACTCACCTTGAGCAGCATGACCACGGGAGACTCACCTTGAGCAGCGTGACCACGGGAGACTCACCTTGAGTAGCGTGACCACGGGAGACTCACCTTGAGCAGCGTGACCACGGGAGACTCACCCTGAGCAGCGTGACCAGGGGAGACTCACCTTGAGTAGCGTGACCACGGCAGACTCACCTTGAGTAGCGTGACCACGGCAGACTCACCTTGAGTAGCGTGACCACGGGAGACTCACCTTGAGTAGCGTGACCACGGGAGACTCACCTTGAGTAGCGTGACCACGGGAGACTCACCTTGAGCAGCGTGACCACGGGAGACTCACCTTGAGTAGCGTGACCACGGCAGACTCACCTTGAGTAGCGTGACCACGGGAGACTCACCTTGAGTAGCGTGACCACGGGAGACTCACCTTGAGTAGCGTGACCACGGGAGACTCACCTTGAGCAGTGTGACCATGAAGGAGGGGGAGACTCACCTTGAGCAGCGTGACGGCGTTGCGAGTGACCATGAAGGAGGGGGGCTCGATGGCGCGACCCAGGAAGTCAGCGATGGGCGTGTGAGCTGGCGCGAGGAGCTTGGTGTGCAGACAGAGCTCGTGGAGAGGCAGGCGCAGGATCTCGGGCGTGTGGAAAGGCTGCATGGAAGCGAAGCGCGCGCTTGAGAACATGTGGAAGCAGACGCCGGGCCGAGTACGCCCCGCGCGACCACGCCGCTGCTTGGCGCACGCCTGCGAGATCCAGGTCGCGCGAAGCATGCACACCCCAGACATGCAGTCGAATGATTTCTGCAAGGAACACATCAGTTAGCTGGAGACCTGCCACCATGTATTGGCTGCTATGGATGGAAGCTACAGGGCAGTATGCTCACCATGTAGTCATGCCAACCTATTCCATTGTAATATGAACAAGGGGACCTAACTCGGGTCTTGAAAGTGAAATATATCCAGGGTCTGTTACCCTGCCCAGGGTTCCGACTGCCTGTAGCGCAACTATCGCTTTCATATCGAACTATTTACAACAACAATACTCAACAATGCTATACACGGCTCACTAGAATTAGAATGGTGGATTTGGTGAGTTGAACAATGCCACCGATACCTCATCATCTAGTTACATCTAGTCCAGAAGGGAATCCGCTGAGAGTGGGATCCCGACAGGCAATCGGGACCTTTGGCTCTGAACTGACGGCAAGAAACCACGAAAGCCCTCCATGTCATCAGCGACTCCTTCAGGTTGGTATCACTACATCCCGGACATGCTGTGCCACGCATGCTGTTACAGGTCAAGATACCCGGCTTACCGCAGATTTGAATATATTGTAAGCCCACTACTTCTGCGTACTGAACATCGAGATCAAGCCAGCTTTTGCGCTACGTGATGTTGCTTTATCGGGTTTTAACGACACACTTTACTGATGGCTACGATCTATTGGCGTCGCTGGATGATGTACGAGATGGTGGGATGATGATATGAAGGTTATTTT
Source organism: Brachyptera risi (assembly GCA_964007535.1). NCBI lineage: Eukaryota > Metazoa > Arthropoda > Insecta > Plecoptera > Taeniopterygidae > Brachyptera > Brachyptera risi. Next base: position 921,369 of record CAXFZR010000016.1, on the reverse strand, counting down.
ATTAGGTGTTTTTGGATGGTGGGAAAGAGTTGGTCGTGGCTTGTTGTTCAGGAACCATCTCAGTATTAACCTGAACGACAGAGGGAAACCACGATGCACCTCTGTCAGGATGGTCGACCATGGCGGGAATCGAACCACGGTCTCCCGAATGACGGTTCAGTGTGTTACCACTCGGCCACGCGTCTCGGTATGTGAGGTTTTTGTCTCAACTGGTATAGTAGTTATTTAATTTCTCAGAAACTTATAAAACAGCCACCACAAAAGTTCCCCCATTTACTCGTGACACAAGTGTTCAGAGTTCTTATACCAAGTTTGAACAGAATCCAAGATGGAGCATTTTTTATATTGACCTTTGACCTAATCAAGATGTAGGAATAATCTACTCGCTAACTATGAACTCACAGTGGGTGTTGATGGTATTTGATGGAAAGAGGGCATTCTTACCTTCAAAATAAGCCCTATTACAACTTTGTAGCTTGATCTGGACAGAAGTTATTGGAAAACAACCTCTACGCACCATGGACCGCCGGGCGCGGAGCCCACATCTTGCTACCCCGTATCTCCAAAGACAAGAGTTGAAAAGTTATAAGATTCAATGTGCTCTATCAGATGAATCGTGGCAAAAAATTTGCCAAATTTCATCAAAATCGGACTTTATGACTGGTTTGTTTGGTTGATTTGAAATGGAATGACCCCTAGCTACCGTAGTCCTGAGAGTCATGATCACAATGGTCATGGAAGTCATGGTCACGGTGGTCGTGGAAGTCAAGGTTACGGTGGTCGTGGAAGTCAAGGTTACGGTGGTCGTGGAAGTCAAGGTTACGGTGGTCGTGGAAGTCAAGGTTACGGTGGTCGTGGAAGTCAAGGTTACGGTGGTCGTGGAAGTCAAGGTTACGGTGGTCATGGAAGTCATGGTCACGGGGGTCGTGGAAGTCAAGGTTACGGTGGTCGTGGAAGTCAAGGTTACGGTGGTCGTGGAAGTCAAGGTTACGGTGGTCCTTGAAGTCATGGTCACGGTGGTCGTGGAAGTCATGGTGGTCCTGGAAGTCAAGGTCACGGTGGTCCTGGAAGTCATGGAGGTCCTTGAAGTCAAGGTTACGGTGGTCGTGGAAGTCAAGGTTACGGTGGTCAAGGTCATGGTGGTCGTGGAAGTCAAGGTCGTGGCTTGTTATTGCTGACCTCCTTGACCTTGCCGCAGTCGATGACATAGACCACGTCGTCGATAGTGATGCTGGTCTCGGCGATGTTGGTTGCTATGATGATCTTGCGCTGTCCTCGGAGTGACGGCCGGAACACTTTCTTCTGATCGCTCGTCTGCATGTTGGAGTGCAGTGTGTACAGGGCGTAGTTGACAAACCCCTCGTCTCCCTGGATCCGGTCCCGGAGCGACACTATGTCCTCGTAGCCGGCGATGAAGATCAGGATAGCTCCTGGAACACGGGGTGCCACATCCAACATTGGGTCTATTAATGTAACTAGGTAAACGCGATATGTGTTTCCGCGTTGATGGATGAGCTGGAACATATCAACATATCTTTGGATTGGTTATTATATATATATATACCTTGAGATCCAAACCATCATATCACTGCCTCCTATTTTCTAATTGATTTCTATGATAATAAAGAAGGCTGTTTCAAACGTTTTCAATTGAATGGTGACACCTGTTGCTTGAATTCAATTGGTATAGCTAATTATAATAATAGCTAATAATAGCTTTAGGTGATTTACAAAAATTGGTTTATATATTCTTTCTCATCAAAACAGCTGATTCTATTCAACTGAAAGTTTGGAATAATATGTATAATTATTATGTGGAAATTCCCTGAGAAATTGAATTCTCTCAAAAAAAATATTTATTACAGATTTTTCCCTCTGGGTTATTCTAATGGGATTTTTGAAAACTATGAAATGAGTTTTCTCAGAAGTGGTTCAACCGATCGCACCTCAAAACTATACTGTATGGAATAAGATAAGGACACTTGTGTGTGCCAAGTTTCAACTGATTTGTAATTTTCGCTCGACCTGTGAAGAGCGAAAAAAAAAAACGGGTAGAAAGACCTGGAGGAGAGAATAGAGAGAAAGACCTGGAGGAGAGAATAGAGAGAAAGACCTGGAGTAGAGAACAGGAAGACAGACCTGGGGAGAGAACAGGGAGAAAGACCTGGAGGAGAGAACAGGGAGAAAGACCTGAAGGAGAGAACGGGGAGACAGACCTGGAGTAGAGAACAGGGAGGAAGACCTGGAGTAGAGAAAAGGAAGACAGACCTGAAGGAGAGAACGGGGAGACAGACCTGGAGTAGAGAACAGGGAGGAAGACCTGGAGTAGAGAACGGGGAGAAAGACCTGAAGGAGGAACAGGGAGGAAGACCTGGAGGAGAGAACGGGGAGAAAGACCTGAAGGAGGAACAGGGAGGAAGACCTGGAGGAGAAAACAGAGAGGAAGACCTGAAGGAGGAACAGGGAGGAAGACCTGGAGGAGAGAACGGGGAGAAAGACCTGAAGGAGGAACAGGGAGGAAGACCTGGAGGAGAAAACAGAGAGGAAGACCTGGAGGAGAGAACGAAGAGAAAGATCTGGACGAGAGAATGGAGAGAAAGACTTGGTCGAGATAATGGAGAGATAGACCTGGACGAGAGAATGGAGAGATAGACCTGGACGAGAAAATGGAGAGAGACCTGGACGAGAAAACGGAGAGAAAGACTTGGAGGAGAGAATGGAGAGAATGACATGGACAAGAGAATGGAGAGAAAGACTCAGTCTAGAGAATGGAGTGATAGACCTGGACGAGAGAACGGAGAGATAGACCTGGACGAGAGAATGGAGAGAAAGACTTGGTCGAGAGAACAGAGAGAAAGACTTGGAGGAGAGAACGGAGAGAAAGACCCAGGGGGGAGAAAAGAGAGAAAGACTTGGTCGAGAGAATGGAGAGATAGACCTGGACGAGAGAACGGAGAGAAAGACTTGGTCGAGAGAACGGAGAGAAAGACTTGGAGGAAAGAGACTCGAAGAGAAAGACTTGGTCGAGAGAACGGAGAGAAAGACTTGGAGGAAAGAGACTCGAAGAGAAAGACTTGGTCGAGAGAACGGAGAGAAAAACTTGGAAGAAAGAGACTCGGAGAGAAAGACTTGGAGAGAACGGAGAGAATGAGTACCCGAGGTGTCGGTGGTGGAGTGTATCTCAGTGAGCAGCGACATGACCAGGTCCAGGTCAATGTTCTCATCGCTCACGCTGCGATGGTACAGATCTAGCAGCTCCTTGTCCTCGTCCCGCAGCTGGCCTTCTTCCTCGCACACGTCCAGGCCCTCGCTCACGCCCGTCTCGCTCCTGAAACACACCATCAGAGGTCAAGGTCACCGCGCACTGGCGTCACAGGTCAAGGTCACGTGTTGGTACTCACATGTAGAGCTCCAGCGCTGCCACGACGTGCCGATGTTCCTGCTTGCTGGCCCAATCTAGCGCTGTCATGTCATTGGACGCTCGGACTCCAACGCTGCCGCCCAGGTTCAGCAGCTCCAGCACCACCGGCAGGTTCCCCCGGCATGCCGCCGCCATCAGCGCAGTCACCGAGCTGATTGAGTGCTGCAACAAGCCAGACATGGTTCACTCACGGCCATACATGGCTCACTCATTGCCAGACATGGCTCACTCACAGGCATACGTGGCAAACTCATGGCCGTACATGGCTCACTCATGGCCATACATGGCAAACTCATTGCCAGACATGGCTCACTCATGGCCGTACATGACTCAACTCATGGCCAGCCGTGGCCAACTCAGGGCCAAACATGGCTTGCAGCAGGCCAGACATGGCTTGGACACAGGCCATACATGACTTGGACACAGGCCAGACATGGCTCTCAGCAGGCCAGACATGGCTCTCAGCAGGCCAGACATGGATTGGACACAGGCCAGACATGGCACTCAGCAGGCCAGACATGGATTGGACACAGGCCAGACATGGCTAGCAGCAGGCCAGACATGGATTGGACACAGGCCAGACATGGCTTGGACACAGGCCATACATGACTTGGACACAGGCCAGACATGGCTCTCAGCAGGCCAGACATGGATTGGACACAGGCCAGATATGGCTCTCAGCAGGTCATACATGACTTGGACACAGGCCAGACATGGCTCTCAGCAGGCCAGACATGGATTGGACACAGGCCAGACATGGCTAGCAGCAGGCCAGACATGGCTAGCAGTGGGCCGTACATGGCGCAGCAGGGCAGACATGGCTAGCAGTGGGCCGTACATGGCGCAGCAGGCCAGACATGACTTGCAGCAGGCCAGACACGGCTTGCAGCAGGCCAGACAGGGCTTGCAGCAGGCCAGACATGGCTAGCAGCAGGCCAGACATGGCTTGCAGCAGGCCAGACATGGCTTGCAGCAGGCCAGACATGGCTTGCAGCAGGCCAGACATGGCTTGCAGCAGGCCAGACATGGCTTGCAGCAGGCCAGACATGGCTTGCAGCAGGCCAGACATGGCTTGCAGCAGGCCAGACATGGCTAGCAGCAGGCCAGACATGGCTTGCAGCAGGCCAAACACGGCTTGCAGCAGGCCAGACATGGCTTGCAGCAGGCCAGACATGGCTTGCAGCAGGCCAGACATGGCTTGCAGCAGGCCAGACATGGCTTGCAGCAGGCCAGACATGGCTTGTAGCAGGCCAGACATGGCTTGCAGCAGGCCAGACATGGCTTGCAGCAGGCCAGACATGGCTTGCAGCAGGCCAGACATGGCTTGCAGCAGGCCAGACATGGCTTGCAGCAGGCCAGACATGGCTTGCAGCAGGCCAGACATGGCTTGCAGCAGGCCAGACATGGCTTGCAGCAGGCCAGACATGGCTTGCAGCAGGCCAGACATGGCTAGCAGCAGGCCAGACATGGCTAGTAGCAGGCAAGACATGGCTTGCAGCAGGCCAGACATGGCTTGCAGCAGGCCAGACATGGCTAGTAGCAGGCAAGACATGGCTTGCAGCAGGCCAGACATGGCTTGCAGCAGGCCAGACATGGCTAGCAGCAGGCCAGACATGGCTAGCAGCAGGCCAGACATGGCTAGCAGCAGGCCAGACATGGCTAGCAGCAGGCCTGGGGTCTCACCTGGTGGTCGACGGAGACGGTGCCGTGAGCCAGGAAGTCCAGGAGGTCCCTGAAGGCCGCGTCTGATCCCTCCATCCAGGCCACGGAGATATGCTCGTCCATCCGGTGGCTGTCCAGCTGGAACAGATTCATGACTGAGATCTATTGGCGGCCCCAAGTCATAGACCAGATGAGGGTTATCGTATTATGCGTGTTTGGATAGCGGTTTGTTTGGCCTGTTTCTCAATTCATATTGAGTTAGCGACGCACTATGATGGCGTCGGATGAATCATCAATGGGATCGTGAGACGAAGTTTCCTTGGGTAATGGGAAGGAAGCGGTCGTGACCTATATTGTGAGAACCATCCCAGCATCAGCCCGGTCTACAGAGGGAAACCACGAGAACCCCTGTCAACCCCCCAGTGGGCGTGTGTGACACGAAGTGACACCAGTGGTCGCCTGGGTATCCTGGTACCCCGCACTGATAAACTGGTGTTGTATCAACAAATTCCGAGCCAATTCCTTGTCATTCTCATTGCTGCACAGAAACATGTTTTGTACTCACTTTGACCAACTTTGAATCAGAAAACTATAATACTCACCTGATTTATGCACACATTGCTTTACAAGGACAAACATTCACGGATATCGCACATCTATTGTGATCACATATAATGTTTGAAGAACATGAATATGGATGATTATTTCAATAAACTTGAAGTTGATAGTTTTAGGCAACTCTGAATATTGCATATATCATTTTGAGACTTGACTGGATTGATTTTCGTATCGCTTCAGAAAATATTGATCGTGATTGAAAGACCGGTTACCCTTGACAACCCTGGTACAAACCAAGCTGTGTGCTGAGGTTTTGTTGGGCTCACCTGGTTGGGTTGGTCTGCTTGGAGCCGGGCTGTCGGGCTGCTCACGCCCGGCGGCTCCGTAGTTCCGGGCACGTACCTTGACCACTTGTCCAGCTCTGCACGCCGCACGTGCTTGCTGCGGCCTTCCAGGGGCAGCTTGCTCAGAGCCATGTACCCCGTCCTACGCACAGACACCACCTGTAGCAACTCTGGTGGTATACCCAGTGGTATACCTGGTAGTATAACTGGTAGTATACCTGGTAGTTCACCTGGTAGTTTACCTGGTGGTTTACCTGGTAGTTACCTGGTAGTTTACCTGGTAGTATACCTGGTAGTATACCTGGTAGTATACCTGGTAGTATACCTGGTATATACCTAGTGGTATACCTGGTGGTATAACTAGTAGTATACAAGGTAGTTTACCTGGTAGTATACCTGGTAGTTTACCTGGTGGTTTACCTGGTGGTTTACCTGGTAGTTACCTGGTAGTTTACCTGGTAGTATACCTGGTAGTATACCTAGTGATATACCTGGTAGTAAAACTAGTAGTATACCTGGTATCATACCTGGTAGTATACCTGGTGGTATACCTGGTAGTATAACTAGAAGTATACCTGGTAGTATACCTGGTAGTTCACCTGGTAGTTTACCTGGGTGTTTACCTGGTAGTTACCTGGTGGTACACCTGGTAGTTACCTGGTAGTATACCTGGTAGTGTACCTGGTAGTATACCCGGTGGTATACCTGGTAGTGAACCTGGTAGTATACCTGGTAGTATACCTGGTAGTATACTTGGTAGAATACCTGGTAGTATAACTGGTAGTTCACCTGGTAGTTAACCTGGTAGTTACCTGGTGGTTTACTTGATGGGATACCTGGTAGTTCACCTGGTAGTATACCTGGTAGTTCACCTGATGGTATACCTGGTAGTCTACCTGGTGGTATACCTGTTGGTTTACCTGGTACTTAACTTGGTAGTATACCTGGTAGTTCACTTGGTAGTTTACCTGGTGGTATACCTGGTAGTATACCTGGTAGTTTACCTGGTAGTTCATCTGGTAGTATACCTGGTAGTTTACCTGGTGGTATACCCGGTAGTATACCTGGTAGTATACCTGGTAGTATAACTGGTAGTATAACTAGTAGTATATCTGGTGGTATACCCAGTGGTATACCTGGTAGTATACCCAGTGGTATACCTAGTGGTATACCCAGTGGTATACCTGGTAGTACACCCAGTGGTATACCTGGTAGTATACCCAGTAGTATACCTGGTGGTATACCTAGTGGTAACCTAGTAGTACACCTAGTAGTAAACCTGGTGGTATACCCGGTACTATACCCAGTGGTGTACCTGGTAGTATACCCAGTGGTATACCTGGTGGTATACCCAGTGATTTTCCCAGCAGTATCTTCAGTGGTATACCTATCAGTTTACCCAGTGATATACCTGGTAGTATGTCCAGTGGTATACCTATCAGTATACCCAGTGGTATACCTGGTGGTATACCATGATATACCTGGTGGTATACCAAGTGGTATACCTGGTGATATACCCCTTGGTATATCCAGTAGTATACCCGGTAGTATAACTGGTAGTATGACTAGTAGTATACCTAGTGTATACCTAGTATATACCAGGTGGTATGCCTAGTGGTAACCTAGTAGTAAACCTAGTAGTATAACTGGTAGTACAGCCAGTAGCATACCTAGTGGTATACCTGGTGGTAACCTAGTAGTATGACTGGCGGTAACCTAGTAGTATAACTGGTAGTACAGCCAGTGGTATACCTAGTGGTATACCTAGTAGTATACCTGGTGGTAACCTAGTAGTATACTTAGTAGTAAACCTAGTAGTATAACTGGTAGTACAGCCAGTAGTATACCTAGTGGTATACCTGGTGGTATGCCTAGTGGTAACCTAGTAGTGAACCTAGTAGTATAACTGGTAGTACAGCCAGTAGTATACCTAGTGGTATACCTGATGGTAACCTAGTAGTACACCTGGTGGTAACCTAGTAGTAAACCTAGTAGTATAACTGGTAGTATACCTAGTAGTATACCTGGTAGTATACCTAGTAGTATACCTAGTAGTATACCTAGTGGAATACCTGGTGGTATGCCTAGTGATAACCTAGTAGTGAACCTAGTAGTATAACAGGTAGTACAGCCAGCAGTATACCTAGTAGTATACCTGGTGGTAACCTAGTGGTACACCTAGTGGTAACCCAGTAGTACACCTAGTGGTAACCTAGTAGTTTACCCGGTGGTAACCTAGTAGTACACCTAGTGGTAACCTAGTAGTACACCTAGTGGTAACCTAGAAGTACACCTAGTGGTAACCTAGTAGTATACCTGGTGGTAGCCTAGAAGTACACCTAGTGGTAACCTAGAAGTACACCTAGTGGTAACCTAGTAGTACACCTAGTGGTAACCTAGAAGTATACCTGGTGGTAACCTAGTAGTATATCTGGTGGTAACCTAGTAGTATACCTAGTGGTAACCTAGTAGTACACCTGGCGGTAACCTAGTAGTACACCTGGTGGTAACCTAGTAGTACACCTGGTGGTGACCTAGTAGTATACCTAGTGGTAACCTAGTAGTACACCTAGTGGTAACCTAGTAGTACACCTGGTGGAACCTAGTGGTATACCTAGTGGTAGCCTAGTAGTATACCTGGTGGTATCCTAGAAGTACACCTAGTGGTAACCTAGAAGTACACCTAGTGGTAACCTAGTAGTACACCTAGTGGTAACCTAGTAGTACACCTAGTGGTAACCTAGTAGTACACCTAGTGGTAACCTAGTAGTATACCCGGTGGTAACCTAGTAGTACACCTAGTGGTAACCTAGTAGTACAACTAGTGGTAACCTAGAGGTACACATAGTGGTAACCTAGTAGTATACCTGGTGGTAGCCTAGAAGTACACCTAGTGGTAACCTAGAAGTACACCTAGTGGTAACCTAGTAGTACACCTAGTGGTAACCTAGAAGTATACCTGGTGGTAACCTAGTAGTATATCTGGTGGTAACCTAGTAGTATACCTGGTGGTAACCTAGTAGTATACCTGGATGGTAACCTAGTAGTACCCCTGGTGGTAACCTAGTAGTATACCTGGTGGTAACCTAGTAGTACACCTGGCGGTAACCTAGTAGTACACCTGGTGGTAACCTAGTAGTACACCTGGTGGTAACCTAGTAGTACACCTGGTGGTAACCTAGTAGTATACCTAGTGGTAACCTAGTAGTACACCTGGCGGTAACCTAGTAGTACACCTGGTGGTAACCTAGTAGTACACCTGGTGGTAACCTAGTAGTATACCCAGTGGTAACCTAGTAGTACACCTAGTGGTAACCTAGTAGTACACCTAGTGGTAACCTAGTAGTACACCTAGTGGTAACCTAGTAGTACACCTGGTGGTAACCTAGTAGTACACCTGGTGGTAACCTAGTAGTATACCTAGTGGTAACCTAGTAGTACACCTAGTGGTAACCTAGTAGTACACCTAGTGGTAACCTAGTAGTACACCTAGTGGTAACCTAGTAGTACACCTAGTGATAACCTAGTAGTACACCTAGTGGTAACCTAGTAGTACACCTAGTGGTAACCTAGTAGTACACCTAGTGGTAACCTAGTAGTATACCCAGTGGTAACCTAGTAGTATACCTGGTGGTAACCTAGTAGTACACCTGGCGGTAACCTAGTAGTACACCTGGTGGTAACCTAGTAGTACACCTGGTGGTAACCTAGTAGTACACCTGGTGGTAACCTAGTAGTATACCTAGTGGTAACCTAGTAGTACACCTAGTGGTAACCTAGTAGTACCCCTGGTGGAACCTAGTAGTACACCTAGTGGTAACCTAGTAGTACACCTGGTGGTAACCTAGTAGTACACCTGGCGGTAACCTAGTAGTATACCTGGTGGTAACCTAGTAGTACACCTGGTGGTAACCTAGTAGTACACCTGGTGGTAACCTAGTAGTACACCTAGTGGTAACCTAGTAGTACACCTAGTGGTAACCTAGTAGTACACCTGGTGGAACCTAGTAGTACACCTAGTGGTAACCTAGTAGTACACCTAGTGGTAACCTAGTAGTACACCTAGTGGTAACCTAGTAGTACACCTGGTGGTAACCTAGTAGTACACCTAGTGGTAACCTAGTAGTACACCTAGTGGTAACCTAGTAGTACACCTGGTGGAACCTAGTAGTACACCTAGTGGTAACCTAGTAGTACACCTGGTGGTAACCTAGTAGTACACCTGGCGGTAACCTAGTAGTACACCTGGTGGTAACCTAGTAGTACACCTGGTGATAACCTAGTAGTACACCTGGTGGTAACCTAGTAGTATACCTAGTGGTAACCTAGTAGTACACCTAGTGGTAACCTAGTGGTACACCTGGTGGAACCTAGTAGTACACCTGGTGGTAACCTAGTAGTACACCTGGCGGTAACCTAGTAGTATACCTAGTGGTAACCTAGTAGTACACCTGGTGGTAACCTAGTAGTACACCTGGTGGAACCTAGTAGTACACCTGGTGGTAACCTAGTAGTACACCTGGCGGTAACCTAGTAGTATACCTGGTGGTAACCTAGTAGTACACCTGGTGATAACCTAGTAGTACACCTGGTGGTAACCTAGTAGTATACCTAGTGGTAACCTAGTAGTACACCTAGTGGTAACCTAGTAGTACACCTGGTGGTAACCCAGTAGTATACCTAGTGGTAACCTAGTAGTACACCTAGTGGTAACCTAGTAGTACACCTGATGATAACCTAGTAGTACACCTGGTGATAACCTAGTAGTACACCTGGTGGTAACCTAGTAGTACACCTAGTGGTAACCTAGTAGTACACCTAGTGGTAACCTAGTAGTACACCTGGTGGTAACCCAGTAGTATACCTAGTGGTAACCTAGTAGTACACCTAGTGGTAACCTAGTAGTACACCTGGTGATAACCTAGTAGTACACCTGGTGGTAACCTAGTAGTATACCTAGTGGTAACCTAGTAGTACACCTAGTGGTAACCTAGTAGTACACCTAGTGGTAACCTAGTAGTACACCTGGTGGTAACCTAGTAGTACACCTAGTGGTAACCCAGTAGTACACCTAGTGGTAACCTAGTAGTACACCTAGTGGTAACCTAGTAGTACACCTGGTGGTAACCTAGTAGTACACCTAGTGGTAACCTAGTAGTACACCTAGTGGTAACCTAGTAGTTCACCTAGTGGTAACCTAGTAGTATACCTGGTGGTAACCTAGAAGTACACCTAGTGGTAACCTAGAAGTACACCTAGTGGTAACCCAGTAGTACACCTGGTGGTAACCTAGTAGTACACCTAGTGGTAACCTAGTAGTACACCTGGTGGTAACCTAGTAGTATACCTAGTGGTAACCTAGTAGTACACCTAGTGGTAACCTAGTAGTTTACCCGGTGGTAACCTAGAATTACACCTAGTGGTAACCCAGTAGTACACCTGGTGGTAACCTAGTAGTACACCTAGTGGTAACCTAGTAGTACACCTGGTGGTAACCTAGTAGTACACCTAGTGGTAACCTAGTAGTACACCTAGTGGTAACCTAGTAGTATACCTAGTGGTAACCTGGTAGTACACCTAGTGGTAACCTAGTAGTATACCTGGTGGTAACCTAGTAGTACACCTGGTGGTAACCTAGTAGTACACCTGGTGGAACCTAGTGGTATACCTAGTGGTAGCCTAGTAGTATACCTGGTGGTAACCTAGTAGTACACCTGGTGGTAACCTAGTAGTACACCTGGTGGTAACCTAGTAGTACACCTGGTGGTAACCTAGTAGTACACCTAGTGGTAACCTAGTAGTACACCTAGTGGTAACCTAGTAGTACACCTAGTGGTAACCTAGTAGTACACCTGGTGGTAACCTAGTAGTACACCCAGTGGTAACCTAGTAGTACACCTAGTGGTAACCTGTAGTACACCTAGTGGTAACCTAGTAGTACACCTAGTGGTAACCTAGTAGTACACCTAGTGGTAACCTAGTAGTACACCTAGTGGTAACCTAGAAGTACACCTAGTGGTAACCTAGTAGTATACCTGGTGGTAGCCTAGAAGTACACCTAGTGGTAACCTAGAAGTACACCTGGTGGTAACCTAGTAGTACACCTAGTGGTAACCTAGTAGTACACCTAGTGGTAACCTAGTAGTACACCTAGTGGTAACCTAGTAGTACACCTGGTGGTAACCTAGTAGTACACCTGGTGGTAACCTAGTAGTACACCTGGTGGTAACCTAGTAGTACACCTAGTGGTAACCTAGTAGTACACCTAGTGGTAACCTAGTAGTACACCTAGTGGTAACCTAGTAGTACACCTAGTGGTAACCTAGTAGTATACCTGGTGGTAACCTAGTAGTACAACTAGTGGTAACCTAGTAGTACACCTAGTGGTAACCTAGTAGTACACCTAGTGGTAACCTAGTAGTACACCTAGTGGTAACCTAGTAGTACAACTAGTGGTAACCTAGTAGTACACCTAGTGGTAACCTAGTAGTACAACTAGTGGTAACCTAGTAGTACAACTAGTGGTAACCTAGTAGTACACCTAGTGGTAACCTAGTAGTACACCTAGTGGTAACCTAGTAGTACACCTGGTGGTAACCTAGTAGTATACCTGGTGATAACCTAGTAGTACACCTGGTGGTAGCCTAGAAGTACACCTAGTGGTAACCTAGAAGTACACCTGGTGGTAACCTAGTAGTACACCTAGTGGTAACCTAGTAGTACACCTAGTGGTAACCTAGTAGTACACCTGGTGGTAACCTAGTAGTACACCTAGTGGTAACCTAGTAGTACAACTAGTGGTAACCTAGTAGTACACCTAGTGGTAACCTAGTAGTACAACTAGTGGTAACCTAGTAGTACAACTAGTGGTAACCTAGTAGTACACCTAGTGGTAACCTAGTAGTACACCTGGTGGTAACCTAGTAGTACACCTAGTGGTAACCTAGTAGTACACCTAGTGGTAACCTAGTAGTACAACTAGTGGTAACCTAGTAGTACAACTAGTGGTAACCTAGTAGTACAACTAGTGGTAACCTAGTAGTACAACTAGTGGTGACCTAGTAGTACACCTAGTGGTGACCTAGTAGTACACCTAGTGGTAACCTAGTAGTACACCTAGTGGTAACCTAGTAGTACACCTAGTGGTAACCTAGTAGTACACCTGGTGGAACCTAGTAGTACACCTGGTGGTAACCTAGTAGTACACCTAGTGGTAACCTAGTAGTACACCTGGTGGTAACCTAGTAGTACACCTAGTGGTAACCTAGTAGTACACCTGGTGGTAACCTAGTAGTACACCTGGTGGTAACCTAGTAGTACACCTGGTGGTAACCTAGTCCGGGACAATACGAATAGTACAAGTACTGCGTCAATGAAACCCAAGGGATTGCCACAGCCGTCAGACGAGGATGAAGCTAGGTTACCATGACGATCACTTGATATCCGTCAAAACTCCGGATGGCATCGTTGGTGTGAAATGAATCACGTTCCCATACCGTTTCTTCCCCGTCACACAAGGTAATGCGTAATATCGGCAAAAACTGAAACTTTTGAAGGCAACCATCGAATTCAACGAGTCAACATGACGCCATCTTAGGCAGGTATATTCTCTAATTGCCTCAATGAACATTTCGGGATCAAAACTGATAATTAAAAATGAATAGTTGTGTATATAACCTCAAAATATAAAACAGCGTGTGATTTTGCTCCCGATTAAAGCAGTAATATTGAAATAAAACGGAAATGCGACGATGTGATCCTACATTCGATTGTTGGTATTCTACACAACATCTGCAAATTGCTCCGTCCTGTGCCGTCCGTCAAAAGTTGGAATTGGCTTTACTTGGACGGGAAGAATCATTCTCTCCCTCCGATGCATTCTCTTGCACGTGATTGGTTGAAAGTTGCCGTTGGCCGAAGTTTCGACAGACGGGACGTCATGGGAACCCAGCTCAACCGCAACCATGCTGCACAGTTAGGGCTGGACTCTCCCGAGGGATCCTCTTCCCCCCAACATGAGTGAGCAGGAGAGACGTTCACGTACCGTTTGAGGACGTCCTCCAGGAAATACTCCTCGACGTCGAACTGACGACCGGGAACTGAAACACAGACACATACGTCAAGTCCCGGTCCACTGAGAATGCCCTGCTCAGAAGCAGTGAGAGAACTCATCCCGTTGCCTCACAAATCATATGGAATTATTGCCATCGGATAATATCATCGTCATTCGTGCACGGCTAACACTAGATATTTCTCAGCGTTGCCAATCTATCAACAAAGTGTGAATGACACCGCAATGTACAACAATGTGCTACAGTGTGCTACAATGTGCTACAATGTACAACAAGGTGCTACAATGTACAACAATGTGCTACAGTGTGCTACAATGTGCTACAATGTGCTACAATGTGCTACAATGTGCTACAATGTGCTACAGTGTGCTACAATGTGCTACAGTGTGCTACAATGTGCTACAATGTGCTACAGTGTGCTACAATGTGCTACAATGTGCTACAATGTACAACAATGTACAACAATGTACGACAATGTGTCACAGTGTGCTACAATGTGCTACAATGTGCCACAGTGTGCTACAATGTGCTACAATGTGCTACAATGTGCTACAATGTACAACAATGTGCCACAGTGTGCTACAATGTGCTACAATGTACAACATTGTGCCACAGTGTGCTACAATGTGCTACAATGTGCTACAATGTGCTACAATGTGCTACAATGTGCTACAATGTGCTACAATGTGCTACAATGTACAACAATGTGCCACAGTGTGTTACAATGTGCTACAATGTACAACAATGTGCCACAGTGTGCTACAATGTGCTACAATGTGCTACAATGTGCCACAGTGTGCTACAATGTGCTACAATGTGCTACAATGTGCTACAATGTGCTACAATGTACAACAAAGTGCCACAGTGTGCTACAATGTGCTACAATGTACAACAATGTGCCACAGTGTGCTACAATGTGCTACAATGTGCTACAATGTGCTACAATGTGCTACAATGTGCTACAATGTACAACAATGTGCCACAGTGTGCTACAATGTGCTACAATGTACAACAATGTACAACAATGTGCTACAATGTGCTACAATGTGCTACAATGTACAACAATGTGCCACAGTGTGCTACAATGTGCTACAATGTGCTACAATGTGCTACAATGTGCTACAATGTGCTACAATATGCTACAATGTGCTACAATGTGCTACAATGTACAACAATGTGCCAGAGTGTGCTACAATGTACTACAATGTACTACAATGTACAACAGTGTGCTACAATGTGCTACAATGTGCTACAATGTGCTACAATGTGCTACAATGTGCTACAATGTGCTACAATGTGCTACAATGTACAACAATGTGCCACAGTGTGCTACAATGTGCTACAATGTACAACAATGTGCCACAGTGTGCTACAATGAGCTACAATGTGCTACAATGTGCTACAATGTGCCACAGTGTGCTACAGTGTGCTACAATGTGCTACATTGTGCTACAATGTGCTAAAATGTGCTAAAATGTGCTACAGTGTGCTACAGTGTACAACAATGTACAACAATGTACAACAATGTACAACAATGTACAACAATGTGCCACAATGTGCTACAATGTGCTACAATGTGCTACAGTGTGCTAAAATGTACAACTATGTGCCACAGTGTGCTACAATGTGCTACAGTGTGCTACAATGTGCTACAGTGTGCTACAATGTACAACAATGTGCCACAGTGTGCTACAATGTGCTACAGTGTGCTACAATGTGCTACAGTGTGCTACAATGTTCTACAGTGTGCTACAATGTACAACAATGTGCCACAGTGTGCTACAATGTGCTACAATGTGCTACAATGTGCTACAATTTGCTACAATGTGCTACAATGTTCTACAATGTGCTACAATGTGATACAATGTGCTACAATGTGCTACAATGTGCTACAATGTACAACAATGTACAACAATGTGCCACAGTGTGCTACAATGTGCTACAATGTGCTACAATGTGCTACAATGTTCTACGGTGTGCTACAATGTGCCACAGTGTGCTACAATGTGCTACAATGTGCTACAATGTGCTACAATGTACAACAATGTGCTACAGTGTGCTACAATGTGCTACAATGTACTACAATGTGCTACAGTGTGCTACAGTGTGCTACAATGTACAACAATGTGCCACAGTGTGCTACAATGTGCTACAGTGTGCTTCAATGTGCTACAGTGTGATACAATGTACAACAATGGGCCACAGTGTGCTACAATGTGCTACAGTGTGCTACAATGTGCTACAGTGTGCTACAATGTACAACAATGTGCCACAGTGTGCTACAATGTGCTACAATGTGCTTCAATGTGCTACAATGTGCTACAGTGTGCTACAATGTGCTACAGTGTGCAACAATGTGCAACAGTGTGCTATAGTGTGCTACAGTGTGCTACAATGTACAACAATGTACAACAATGTACAACAATGTACAACAATGTGCCACAGTGTGCTACAATGTGCTACAATGTGCTACAATGTGCTACAATGTGCCACAGTGTGCTACAGTGTGCTACAATGTGCTACATTGTGCTACAATGTGCTAAAATGTGCTAAAATGTGCTACAGTGTGCTACAGTGTACAACAATGTACAACAATGTACAACAATGTACAACAATGTACAACAATGTGCCACAATGTGCTCCAATGTGCTACAATGTGCTACAGTGTGCTAAAATGTGCTACAGTGTGCTACAATGTGCTCCAGTGTGCTACAGTGTGCAACAATGTGCTACAGTGTGCTACAATGTGTTACAATGTGCCACAGTGTGCTACAATGTGCTACAGTGTGCTATAATGTGCCACAGTGTGCAACAATGTGCTACAATGTGCTACAATGTTCTACAGTGTGCTACAATGTGCCACAGTGTGCTACAATGTGCTACAGTGTGCTACAATGTGCTACAATGTGCTACAATGTGCTACAATGTGCTACAGTGTGCAACAATGTGCTACAGTGTGCTACAGTGTGCTACAATTTACAACAATGTACAACAATGTACAACAATGTGCAACAATGTGTTACAGTTTGTAACAATGTGCTACAGTGTGCAACAATGTGCTACAGTGTGCTACAGTGTGCTACAATGTGCTACAATGTACAACAATGTACAACAATGTACAACAATGTGCCACAGTGTGCTACAATGTGCTACATTGTGCTACAATGTGCTACAATGTGCTACAGTGTGCTACAGTGTGCCACAATGTGCTACAATGTACAACAATGTACAACAATGTACAACAATGTACAACAATGTACAAAAATGTGCTACAATGTGCTACAATGTGCTACAGTGTGCTAAAATGTGCTACAATGTGCTACAGTGTGCTACAGTGTGCTACAATGTGCTACAATGTACAACAATGTACAACAATGTACAACAATGTACAACAATGTGCCACAGTGTGCTACAATGTGCTACAATGTGCTACAGTGTGCTAAAATGTGCTACAATGTGCTACAGTGTGCTACAGTGTGCTACAATGTGCTACAATGTACAACAATGTACAACAATGTACAACAATGTGCTACAGTGTGCTACAATGTGCTACAGTGTGCTACAGTGTGCTATAATGTGCCTAAAAAGGAATTGAGATTAAATATTGATCAAAACTATCGAATGGTGATTCCATTTAAGAACAACCAAATATAAATATAAATTTCAGTCTTGGTCTTTGATTGTGATGAAATTTGGCACATCTGCTGCCATGGTGCATCGGACAACACATATATTCAATTCTGGATTCTTTCAACTCTTGTCTTTGGAGATACGGGGTAGCAAGATGTGGGCTCCGCGCCCGGCGGTCCATGGTGCGTAGAGGTTGTTTTCTAATAACTTCTGTCCAGATCAAGCTACAAAGTTGTAATAGGGCTTATTTTGAAGGTAAGAATGCCCTCTTTCCATCAAATACCATCAACACCCACTGTGAGTTCATAGTTAGCGAGTAGATTATTCCTACATCTTGATTAGGTCAAAGGTCAATATAAAAAATGCTCTATCTTGGATTCTGCTCAAACTTGGTATATGTACTCTCAACACATGTACAAATACATGTGGCAACTCTTGTGGTGGTTGTTCCATAGGTTTCTGAGAGATTGAATAATTACTTTACAGTATATTGAAATCAGCAGTAAGCCAGGTATCTCAACCTGGGCCTCCAATGAGAACAATAGAACATGTTGATATACTATAATGCAATCAGTATAGGTATATTGTTATATTCTCTCAACAATAGGAAGGCCGATATTCTCACACATGGTTCACATACGTACCTATAGATGAAAAATAGTTATTTTATATCATCTTCATATTATTATTATTTTATTTCATTTCGATAATTATATTGACCTTTGACCTTGATATTAATCATAGTCAGATTATTTGTTGAAACATGAACTATTTGTCAGCCTGTAACAGAATTCATCCCCCAGCCCTAACATTCAGGAAATAATTTCATAATAGTTTTATTAGTTGGGTATTTTAGTGAAAAACCTTGGCCTTCTCCTGTAGGCCTACATGTACTCGTTTTTTCTCAACTTTCACTTTTAAACATCAATCTTAATTTGATCTGCCAACTTCCACTGCATGGGATGCTTTAAATGAGGGTAGTTTAACTCTAAATGAGGACCGGAAAGAACGCCACAGGCCTATATAGATACATATGAATATAGTGGCATATCACACTTGTCAAACAATGGCACAAGCACATAGATCACAAGCACAAGTGCCAAGGGCTGGAACAGAGACAACCTGTTGCTAGAAGCTTCAAAGTGCTTCTAGTGCCGTGTACTGCAGTGTTGCGTTACCTGTGATGACGGGGCAGTTGTTGAAGTACTTGGTGAACACCGACGTGTCAACAGTTGCGGACATCAGGGTGAGGCGCAGGTTGCGGAACTTGGCCAGCGCATCCTTCAGCGAAATCAGGAGGAAGTCGGAGAACCTGGTGGCAAGAACAGGAGATCAGGAGGAAATTGGAGAACCTGGAAGCAAGAACAGGAGATCAGGAGGAAGTAGGAGAACCTGGAGGCAAGAATAGGAGATCAGGAGGAAATTGGAGAACCTGGAGGCAAGAACAGGAGATCAGGAGGAAGTGGGAGAACCTGGTGGCAAGAACAGGAGATCAGGAGCAAGTGGGAGTACCTGGTGGCAAGAACAGGAGATCAGGAGGAAGTGGGGGAACCTGGTGGCAAGAACAGGAGATCAGGAGGAAGTGGGAGAACCTGGAGGCAAGAACAGGAGATCAGGAGGAAGTGGGAGAACCTGGTGGCAAGAACAGGAGATCAGGAGGAAGTGGGAGAACCTGGAGGCAAGAACAGGAGATCAGGAGGAAGTGGGAGAACCTGGAGGCAAGAACAGGAGATCAGGAGCAAGTGGGAGAACCTGGTGGCAAGAACAGGAGATCAGGAGGAAGTTGGAGAACCTGGAGGCAAGAACAGGAGATCAGGAGGAAGTGGGAGAACCTGGTGGCAAGAACAGGAGATCAGGAGGAAGTGGGAGAACCTGGTGGCAAGAACAGGAGATCAGGAGCAAGTGGGAGAACTTGGTGGCAAGAACAGGAGATCAGGAGGGAGTTGGAGAACCTGGAGGCAAGAACAGGAGATCAGGAGGAAGTGGGAGAACCTGGTGGCAAGAACAGGAGATCAGGAGGAAGTGGGAGAACTTGGTGGCAAGAACAGGAGATCAGGAGGAAGTCGGAGAACCTGGTGGCAAGAACAGGAGATCAGGAGGAAGTGGGAGAACTTGGTGGCAAGAACAGGAGATCAGGAGGAAGTGGGAGAACCTTGTGGCAAGAACAGGAGATCAGGAGGAAGTGGGAGAACCTGGTGGCAAGAACAGGAGATCAGGAGCAAGTGGGAGAACTTGGTGGCAAGAACAGGAGATCAGGAGGAAGTTGGAGAACCTGGAGGCAAGAACAGGAGATCAGGAGGAAGTGGGAGAACCTGGTGGCAAGAACAGGAGTTCAGGAGGAAGTGGGAGAACCTGGTGGCAAGAACAGGAGATCAGGAGCAAGTGGGAGAACTTAAAGCAAAAACAGGAGATCAGGAGGAAGTTTGAGAACCTGGAGGCAAGAACAGGAGATCAGGAGGAAGTGGGAGAACCTGGTGGCAAGAACAGGAGATCAGGAGGAAGTGGGAGAACCTGGTGGCAAGAACAGGAGATCAGGAGGAAGTGGGAGAACCTGGTGGCAAGAACAGGAGATCAGGAGGAAGTGGGAGAACCTGGAGGCAAGAACAGGAGATCAGGAGCAAGTGGGAGAACCTGGTGGCAAGAACAGGAGATCAGGAGGAAGTGGGAGTACCTGGTGGCAAGAACAGGAGATCAGGAGGAAGTGGGAGTACCTGGAGCCATGTGATCCCAGCAGCGGAGATAGTTTGTCGTTCATGTGAGAGAATAGGTCACGTTGTTTTGACCTGTCTAATGTTGGAGTCAGCACACGATAACTTTCTTCTGAGGGGAGAAAAGTTCAACAGCAGTCACACAATCCTTGAGGGTTGGCATGCGGAGACTGACCTGTTTCTCTCGTGCACCTCATCTACGATGATGTGCGTTACGGAGCCGAGGCTGGAGTCCCCGCCCATGAGGGTCCGGAGCAGTACCCCGTCCGTGCAGTAGGTCAGTATGGTCCGCGGAGACACGCGGGACTCCAGGCGGATCTGATAGCCGACTGACTGGCCCACCGGCTCGTTGCGCTCCGCTGCCACGCGCTCCGATACGGAGACGGCAGAGATCCGCCGCGGCTGAGTGCAGATCACGCGGCACGGCCGGCCACACGCAGCGTAGTGCTCCACAAGGAACTGGGGTACCTGGAGCACAAGGCTGTCAGTGTGGGAGACCTGTAGGAGACCTGAGTGGGAGTCCTGAGTGGGAGACCTGTGAGGGAGTCCTATGTGGGAGACCTGTGGGAGTCCTGTGAGGAACTCCCATGTGGAGACCTGTGAGAGTTTTTTGAGGGAGTCCTGTGAGCGAGTCCCATGTGGGAGACCTGTGGGAGTCCTGTGAGGAACTTCTATGTGGAGACCTGTGAGGAAGTCCTGTGAAGGAGTCCAGTGTGGGAGACCTGTGAGGGATACCTGTGTGAGAGGCCTGTGAGGGAGACCTGTGAGGGAGACCTGTGTGTGAGACCTGTGAGGGAGACCTGTGTGTTAGACCTGTGTGAGAGACCTGTGTGAGAGACCTGTGTGTGAGACCTGTGTGAGAGACCTGTGTGGGAGGCCTGTGTGTGAGACCTGTGGGGGAGACCTGTGTGTGAGACCTGTGTGAGTCAAGTGTGGTAGCCCTGTGAGGGAGACCTGTGTGTGAGACCCGTGAGGGAGACCTGTGAGGGAGATCTGTGTGAGAGACCTGTGTGAGAGACCTGTGTGTGAGACCTGTGTGGGAGGCCTGTGTGTGAGACCTGTGGGGGAGACCTGTGTGTGAGACCTGTGTGAGTCAAGTGTGGTAGCCCTGTGAGGGAGACCTGTGTGTGAGGCCTGTGAGGGAGACCTGTGAGGGAGACCTGTGTGAGAGACCTGTGTGTGAGACCTGTGTGAGAGACCTGTGTGGGAGGCCTGTGTGTGAGACCTGTGGGGGAGACCTGTGTGTGAGACCTGTGTGAGTCAAGTGTGGTAGCCCTGTGAGGGAGACCTGTGTGTGAGACCCGTGTGAGAGACCTGTGTGGGAGGCCTGTGTGTGAGACCTGTGGGGGAGACCTGTGTGTGAGACCTGTGTGAGTCAAGTGTGGTAGCCCTGTGAGGGAGGCCTGTGAGGGAGACCTGTGAGGGAGATCTGTGTGAGAGACCTGTGTGTGAGACCTGTGTGAGAGACCTGTGTGTGAGACCTGTGTGGGAGGCCTGTGTGTGAGACCTGTGGGGGAGACCTGTGTGTGAGACCTGTGTGAGTCAAGTGTGGTAGCCCTGTGAGGGAGACCTGTGTGTGAGGCCTGTGAGGGAGACCTGTGAGGGAGACCTGTGTGAGAGACCTGTGTGTGAGACCTGTGTGAGAGACCTGTGTGGGAGGCCTGTGTGTGAGACCTGTGGGGGAGACCTGTGTGTGAGACCTGTGTGAGTCAAGTGTGGTAGCCCTGTGAGGGAGACCTGTGTGTGAGACCCGTGTGAGAGACCTGTGTGGGAGGCCTGTGTGTGAGACCTGTGTGAGACCTGTGAGGGAGACCTGTGTGTGAGACCCGTGTGAGAGACCTGTATGGGAGAGCTGTCAGGGGTGGGAGACCTGTGTGGGAGGCCTGTGTGTGAGACCTGTGTGTGAGACCTGTGTGTTGGACCTGTGTGTGAGACCTGTGTGAGAGCCCTGTGTGTGAGACCTGTGTGTGAGACCTGTGTGAGAGACCTGTCAGGGGTGGGAGACCTGTGTGGGAGGCCTGTGTGGGAGACCTGTGTGGGAGACCTGTGTGAGAGACCTGTCAGGGGTGGGAGACCTGTGTGGGAGGCCTGTGTGTGAGACCTGTGTGTGAGACCTGTGTGTTGGACCTGTGTGTGAGACCTGTGTGAGAGCCCTGTGTGAGAGACCTGTCAGGGGTGGGAGACCTGTGAGGGAGCCCTGTGTGAGAGCCCTGTGTGTGAGACCTGTGTGAGAGCCCTGTGTGAGAGACCTGTCAGGGGTGGGAGCCCTGTGTGAGAGACTTGTCAGGGGTGGGAGCCCTGTGTGAGAGACCTGTCAGGGGTGGGAGACCTGTGAGGGAGCCCTGTGTGAGAGCCCTGTGTGTGAGACCTATGTGAGAGACCTGTCAGGGGTGGGAGCCCTGTGTGAGAGACTTGTCAGGGGTGGGAGCCCTGTGTGAGAGACCAGTCAGGGGTGGGAGCCCTGTGTGAGAGACTTGTCAGGGGTGGGAGCCCTGTGTGAGAGACTTGTCAGGGGTGGGAGCCCTGTGTGAGAGACCTGTCAGGGGTGGGAGCCCTGTGTGAGAGACTTGTCAGGGGTGGGAGCCCTGTGTGAGAGACTTGTCAGGGGTGGGAGCCCTGTGTGAGAGACCTGTCAGGGGTGGGAGCCCTGTGTGAGAGACCTGTCAGGGGTGGGAGACCTGTGAGGGAGCCCTGTGTGAGAGCCCTGTGTGTGAGACCTGTGTGAGAGCCCTGTGTGAGAGTCCTGTCAGGGGTGGGAGCCCTGTGTGTGAGACCTGTGTGAGAGCCCTGTGTGAGAGACCTGTCAGGGGTGGGAGACCTGTGTGTGAGACCTGTGTGAGAGCCCTGTGTGTGAGACCTGTGTGAGAGCCCTGTGTGAGAGACCTGTCAGGGGTGGGAGCCCTGTGTGAGAGACCTGTCAGGGGTGGGAGCCCTGTGTGAGAGACCTGTCAGGGGTGGGAGCCCTGTGTGAGAGACTTGTCAGGGGTGGGAGCCCTGTGTGAGAGACCTGTCAGGGGTGGGAGACCTGTGTTTGAGACCTGTGTGAGAGCCCTGTGTGTGAGACCTGTGTGAGAGCCCTGTGTGAGAGACCTGTCAGGGGTGGGAGCCCTGTGTGAGAGACTTGTCAGGGGTGGGAGCCCTGTGTGAGAGACCTGTCAGGGGTGGGAGACCTGTGTGTGAGACCTGTGTGAGAGCCCTGTGTGTGAGACCTGTGTGAGAGCCCTGTGTGAGAGACTTGTCAGGGGTGGGAGACCTGTGTGAGAGCCCTGTGTGAGAGACCTGTCAGGGGTGGGAGACCTGTGTGAGAGACCTGTCAGGGGTGGGAGACCTGTGTGAGAGACCTGTCAGGGGTGGGAGCCCTGTGTGAGAGTCCTGTCAGGGGTGGGAGCCCTGTGTGTGAGACCTGTGTGAGAGCCCTGTGTGAGAGACCTGTTAGGGGTGGGAGACCTGTGAGGGAGACCTGTGTGTGAGACCCGTGTGTGAGACCTGTGTGTGAGACCTGTGTGAGAGACCTGTCAGGGGTGGGAGACCTGTGTGTGAGACCTGTGTGAGAGCCCTGTGTGTGAGACCTGTGTGAGAGCCCTGTGTGAGTGACCTGTCAGGGGTGGGAGCCCTGTGTGAGAGACCTGTGTGAGTGACCTGTCAGGGGTGGGAGCCCTGTGTGAGAGACCTGTCAGGGGTGGGAGCCCTGTGTGAGAGACCTATCAGGGGTGGGAGCCCTGTGTGAGAGACCTGTCAGGGGTGGGAGACCTGTGTGTGAGACCTGTGTGAGAGCCCTGTGTGTGAGACCTGTGTGAGAGCCCTGTGTGTGAGACCTGTGTGAGAGCCCTGTGTGAGAGACCTGTCAGGGGTGGGAGCCCTGTGTGAGAGACCTGTCAGGGGTGGGAGCCCTGTGTGAGAGACCTGTCAGGGGTGGGAGCCCTGTGTGAGAGACCTGTCAGGGGTGGGAGCCCTGTGTGAGAGACCTGTCAGGGGTGGGAGCCCTGTGTGAGAGACCTGTCAGGGGTGGGAGACCTGTGAGGGAGACCTGTGTGGGAGCCCTGTGTGAGAGACCTGTCAGGGGTGGGAGCCCTGTGTGAGAGACCTGTGTGAGAGCCCTGTGTGAGTGACCTGTCAGGGGTGGGAGCCCTGTGTGAGAGACCTGTGTGAGTGACCTGTCAGGGGTGGGAGCCCTGTGTGAGAGACCTGTCAGGGGTGGGAGACCTGTGTGTGAGACCTGTCAGGGGTGGGAGACCTGTGAGGGAAGGTTATCTTAGGGAAAGGAATCTTACAACGCATCTGTTGTGTCTGCCTAGTTACTTCACCACTGTTTTCCGACTGGATGACTCGAAATAGTTGGAGTGAATTCCTTGAATTGATTATTATTCTCTCAATTTCACCCATGTTTTTATTTGACGCGTGACAATTGTCCGAAGCCAGCTCAGCTGCTTGCTGCTCCAAGCCTCTGACCTCGACTCAATACGGCGAGTACGAGATTTATGGCTAGCTCGGAACACTCGGGACGGCCAAACAACAACGGAAGCAGGTTGTATAAGGATCGTGCGTTGTTCAATTCTAACTGGGAGGTGAGATAATTTTCATGGAAAATTAGCTTTTTGGTTGATTCGATTTTTTTAAATCAAAATAATTATTTTGGGGTCCCTTGCATTTGGTATGAACGAGGGTTTACTGCATAGCTCCCCTAGGCCACTCGCCCCGATCACGCACCTGTGTGGTTTTCCCAGAGCCGGTCTGTCCGCTGATGACCGTCACCTGGCTGTTGACGATTGTCTCCACGATCTCATCCCTCATTGGCCAGATGGGAAGAGCCTCCCGGAACGGCAGGAGAGCCGGATTGGTGGCAGACGTTGGGACCTGAGCAATGCCGTTGTTGAGGCGGCCGAGGTTCTTCCTCTGGTCGCGCGCACAACCTGCGGACAAGTCCAGACACAATCAACACACTGCCGTCCCGTGACCTGGCGTGACCTGGCACAACCTGTGGACAAGTCCAGACACAATCAACACTCTGCCGTCCCACGACCTGGCGTGACCTGGCACAACCTGGCACAACATGTGGACAAGTCCAGACAAAATCAACACTCTGCCATCCTGTGACCTGGAGTGACCTGGCACAACCTGTGGACAAGTCCAGACACAATCAACACACTGCCGTCCCGTGACCTGGCGTGACCTGGCACAACCTGTGGACAAGTCCAGACACAATCAACACTCTGCCGTCCCATGACCTGGCACAACCTGGCACAACATGTGGACAAGTCCAGACACAATCAACACTCTGCCGTCCCACGACCTGGCGTGACCTGGCACAACCTGGCACAACATGTGGACAAGTCCAGACACAATCAACACTCTGCCATCCTGTGACCTGGAGTGACCTGGCACAACCTGTGGACAAGTCCAGACACGATCAACACACTGCCGTCCCGTGACCTGGCACAACCTGTGGACAAGTCCAGACACAATCAACACTCTGTCATCCTGTGACCTGGAGTGACCTGGCACAACCTGTGGACAAGTCCAGACACAATCAACACACTGCCGTCCCGTGACCTGGCACAACCTGGCACAACCTGTGGACAAGTCCAGACACAATCAACACACTGCCGTCCCGTGACCTGGCACAACCTGGCACAACCTGTGGACAAGTCCAGGCACAATCAACACTCTGCCGTACTGTGACCTGGCACAACCTGTGGACAAGTCCAGACACAATCAACACTCTGCCGTCCCGTGACCTGGCATAACCAGCCCTAAGATGACCTGGTATGCCTGACTGACTGAAAATGGGCTTTGTTATGTGGGAAATTTGACATTGCCTAACAGACAGAGTATCTCTAAATTCCCACATGATAGATCTAGGTGGCCTGGCGATTAGCCACGCCTATCACTAGAGGTCAATTGGAAAGTTATTTTGTGAGTTCAAAGGCACTATTCACTTGTTTCAGATTGCACTAATTTGATCTTCCTATCTCGGTATGTTAATCTCAACTTCTTTGTGGGAAAAACACTTGTTTGGAATAAAAATCTGCGCACGTCATTAATCTTGTTTGAAGCTCGATTCAGTGAAATGGCAATTGGAGCGAGATGACGGCAACAAGCTCCGTCTGGAGATCTAGATCCAGAGACTGAGAAGTGGCAGAGCTAACATCGTTGACTTGCACAAGATCTACCACGTCACTCCCTTTCAATTCTTGCCTGCAAACAAGATCTCGTTCTTGTTATCTCATTTCCATCCACGGCAGTCTTTACATTTCAGATGTAGGCCTACAGGCTTCTTCATCAAGCTGACGCTATCATCATAGGAGGCTGAATGGAGAAGAGAGCTACGCATCGCAATCGTAGGCCTTCGTCCGTACATACCAGCGTGAAGAACAAGAGACGGATTGTGGAAATGAGAGATTCAAGGAAGAGGATTGTGTGGTGAACGCCAGGTTGCCTACCGTCCCCGGGGTCAATGCGATCGCGCTCGGTGGGAGGCTGGAGCTCCAGGCGCTCCTTGCCAGAGAGGGGGAACCTTCGAAGCACCTCGGAGACCGCTTGTCGTGTGGCCGGACCCAGCCGGAACGAGGGGTCGGCCTGCACGATACTGGATCCCTCACGCTTGTACACGGTCAGAAACCTGTTGCTAGCCTTCCTGGAAACAAACAACACATCATCAGGCATTCTCAGACCAATTGTCAGGCATTCTCAGACCTACGTCAGGCACTGCCTACTTTGCCTACAGTTATAGGAATATAGCATTCACATCCAGATCCTCATGTGAAACGTAGTATTCTGTAGCAAAGTAGGCTACCTAAGAAACAGGAGATGCCACATTACTCCGGACTTGTTAGTTTGAGGCTGAAAGTTGGCCACTCACTGTATTCGAGGAGAGAGCCAACGTCTTCAAACATCACATTCGCTTCAAGTGCATGAATTCATCCCAGGCTGGAATAGCTGAATGCTCTGTCCAAGACATTCCAAGAGGAAGACAGTGAGATGGATGGGACATGCACCGCCAGGCGTGCGGAGACTTACCCCCGGCTCTTGGAGCGCAGGCCCAGCTCCTTGGCCAGCTGGTGGACATACGCCCGCTCCTCCGCGCTCAGGGACGACTGCAGCTCCAACTCTGGAAACAATCATCGGAGCCTGCGTCAGACTCAAGCATCCGAGTCTGCGTGAGACTCAAGCAAGCATCAGAGCCAGCGTGAGACTCAAGCAAGCATCAGAGTCTGCGTGAGACTCAAGCAATCGAGTCTGCGTGAGACTCAAGCAAGCATCAGAGCCAGCGTCAGACTCAAGCAAGCATCAGAGTCTGCCTTTCTACTCAAGCAACCGAGTCTGCGTGAGACTCAAGCAAGCATCAGAGCCAGCGTCAGACTCAAGCATCCGAGTCTGCGTGAGACTCAAGCAAGCATCAGAGCCAGCGTCAGACTCAAGCATCCGAGTCTGCGTGAGACTCAAGCAAGCATCAGAGTCTGCGTGAGACTCAAGCATCAGAGCCTGCGTCAGACTCAAGCAAGCATCAGAGTCTGCGTCAGACTCAAGCAAGCATCAGAGCCAGCGTGAGACTCAAGCAAGCATCAGAGCCAGCGTGAGACTCAAGCAAGCATCGGAGTCTGCGTGAGACTCAAGCATCAGAGCCAGCGTGAGACTCAAGCAAGCATCAGAGCCAGCATCAGACTCAAGCAAGCATCGGAGCCAGCGTGAGACTCAAGCAAGCATCAGAGCCAGCGTGAGACTCAAGCAAGCATCAGAGCCAGCATCAGACTCAAGCAAGCATCGGAGCCAGCGTCAGACTCAAGCAAGCATCAGAGCCAGCGTGAGACTCAAGCAAGCATCAGAGCCAGCATCAGACTCAAGCAAGCATCAGAGCCAGCGTGAGACTCAAGCAAGCATCGGAGTCTGCGTGAGACTCAAGCATCAGAGTCAGCGTGAGACTCAAGCAATCATCGGAGCCTGCGTGAGACTCAAGCAAGCATCAGAGCCAGCGTGAGACTCAAGCAAGCATCGGAGCCAGCGTGAGACTCAAGCAAGCATCAGAGCCAGCGTGAGACTCGAGCAAGCATCGGAGCCAGCGTGAGACTCAAGCAAGCATCGGAGTCTGCGTGAGACTCAAGCATCAGAGTCAGCGTGAGACTCAAGCAATCATCGGAGCCTGCGTCAGACTCAAGCATCCGAGTCTGCGTGAGACTCAAGCAAGCATCGGAGCCTGCGTGAGACTCAAGCAAGCATCAGAGTCTGCGTGAGACTCAAGCAAGCATCGGAGCCTGCGTGAGACTCAAGCAAGCATCAGAGTCTGCGTGAGACTCAAGCAAGCATCGGAGTCTGCGTGAGACTCAAGCATCAGAGTCAGCGTGAGACTCAAGCAAGCATCAGAGCCAGCGTGAGACTCAATCATCGGAGTCTGCGTGAGACTCAAGCAAGCATCAGAGTCTGCGTGAGACTCAAGCATCAGAGTCTGCGTGAGACTCACTCAAGCATCAGAGCCAGCGTGAGACTCGAGCAATCATTGGAGCCAGCGTGAGACTCAAGCATCAGAGCCAGCGTGAGACTCGAGCAAGCATCAGAGCCAGCGTGAGACTCAAGCAAGCATCAGAGCCAGCGTGAGACTCAAGCAAGCATCGGAGCCAGCGTGAGACTCAAGCCAGCATCGGAGCCAGCGTGAGACTCAAGCAAGCATCGGAGCCAGCGTGAGACTCGAGCAAGCATCAGAGCCAGCGTGAGACTCAACCATCGGAGCCAGCGTGAGACTCAAGCAAGCATCAGAGCCAGCGTGAGACTCAAGCAAGCATCGGAGCCAGCGTGAGACTCAAGCATCGGAGCCAGCGTGAGACTCAAGCAAGCATCAGAGCCAGCGTGAGACTCAATCATCGGAGCCAGCGTGAGACTCAAGCAAGCATCAGAGCCAGCGTGAGACTCAAGCAAGCATCGGAGCCAGCGTGAGACTCAAGCATCGGAGCCAGCGTGAGACTCAAGCAAGCATCGGAGCCAGCGTGAGACTCAAGCATCAGAGTCTGCGTGAGACTCAAGCAAGCATCAGAGCCAGCGTGAGACTCAAGCAAGCATCGGAGCCAGCGTGAGACTCAAGCATCGGAGCCAGCGTGAGACTCAAGCAAGCATCGGAGCCAGCGTGAGACTCAAGCATCAGAGTCTGCGTGAGACTCAAGCAAGCATCGGAGCCAGCGTGAGACTCAAGCAAGCATCGGAGCCAGCGTGAGACTCAAGCAAGCATCAGAGCCAGCGTGAGACTCAAGCAAGCATCGGAGCCAGCGTGAGACTCAAGCAAGCATCAGAGCCAGCGTGAGACTCAAGCAAGCATCGGAGCCAGCATGAGACTCAAGCAAGCATCAGAGCCAGCGTGAGACTCAAGCAAGCATCAGAGCCAGCGTGAGACTCAAGCAAGCATCGGAGCCAGCGTGAGACTCAAGCATCGGAGCCAGCGTGAGACTCACTCAAGCATCAGAGCCAGCGTGAGACTCGAGCAATCATTGGAGCCAGCGTGAGACTCAAGCAAGCATCAGAGCCAGCGTGAGACTCAAGCAAGCATCGGAGCCAGCGTGAGACTCAAGCAAGCATCAGAGCCAGCGTGAGACTCAAGCAAGCATCAGAGCCAGCGTGAGACTCAAGCATCGGAGCCAGCGTGAGACTCAAGCAAGCATCAGAGCCAGCGTGAGACTCAATCATCGGAGTCTGCGTGAGACTCACTCAAGCATCAGAGCCAGCGTGAGACTCAAGCAAGCATCGGAGCCAGCGTGAGACTCAAGCAAGCATCAGAGCCAGCGTGAGACTCAAGCATCGGAGCCAGCGTGAGACTCACTCAAGCATCAGAGCCAGCGTGAGACTCAAGCAAGCATCGGAGCCAGCGTGAGACTCAAGCAAGCATCGGAGCCAGCGTGAGACTCAAGCAAGCATCGGAGCCAGCGTGAGACTCAAGCAAGCATCAGAGCCAGCGTGAGACTCGAGCAAGCATCGGAGCCAGCGTGAGACTCAAGCATCAGAGTCTGCGTGAGACTCAAGCAAGCATCGGAGCCAGCGTGAGACTCAAGCATCGGAGCCAGCGTGAGACTCGAGCAAGCATCAGAGCCAGCGTGAGACTCGAGCAACATTCCCACTTCAGGGAATATTCCTGGGAACATTCCTCAAAATATAAATGTTGGTAATTTTCTCATCACTAGTCACAAGAGAAGGCCTATCAGGGCAGATCTCTCTCTCTTCTGATACATCTCCAACCCTATTGGCCAGCTACACAATCATTGGCTACCGGACATCCCCTAAACTCGTCATTGCAAACTCTCTCATTTTACCAACAAAGACTATTCTGAGAGGGTTTCGGTGACCACAAAAATTCAATCCATGAATTTTTGGTATTACCATTTCTGATTTCGATGAAATTTGCAAAACTTACTGACATTGCTTGGAATAATGGCATGTTTTTCCAAATTTTGCGATCATTAGTTTCCGAGATGTAGGGTCGTCGTTAATGTGACCTCACGACGCCCCGGGCACGCACCGCCACGGGTAGACTTACAGGTCTAACGTCTCTCCTAACTAGGATGCGGAGGAGGGAGAGGTGTTATTGGAACGGTAATACAAATCTACATGTAACTTCCCCAACACTGATTGTTGCCTACCTAGAGACTACTAAATATCTACTACGTGACGCCTTGACCTAACCCAAAAATAACCAGGAAAGGATTACTCAAAAACTGAGAAAATACCTGACTTGACCTTAAAACAGGGCAGCAAGCTTCACCATATATTTACCCACCTACGTCAGTTATGTATTCTGAGATGATTTGTAATGATCTTCAGGCCTATGACTGGAATATGAACACTGGGCCTGCAATAATTTTTAGGTTATGTAGGCCCTACGTCCAGGCTATCGATTCACAAACGGTCCATTATTTTTTCCATACCTATGCCTACTCCCACAATGACTAAGGAAGGCCTAGTATTAACCACGAACAATTACAAAGGCCCAGCCCTAGCTCAGGCCCTATGCTAGGTCCTAGGCCTACTTCTCTAAAGTCATTTGAACCTATGTTTGAACTCACCTGTGTTGTCATCAGTTGCAAGAAAATTACTTATTGCCAAATTAACAGCAATACGAACTTCTTCGCCGATTCCTTTTGCACTCCCTCTGAATTTATTAAAATGCTTCCGCGGCATTTTTATTTAGATAAAAATATATTATATTTGATATCTGAATGTAGCATGTCAAGGCAGCATAGACACTATAGCATGACACCGAATGCCTAGAGCGGCTAGAAGTCACAACAATTTATTGTGTTCCTTGATATGCTGTACCTCGATAGTCGAATACAGTACTTTGATTTTGTGTACCTCGATATGTTGGTCTTTATTTGGTCAATATTTGAATATAAAATAAAGCATTAACCACAATTCTATTTTTAGACACATTCGGACAAGAAGTGTCCGAAAACGGTCTTCTTGATTATAATACATCATTGAAATTTACATTAAAGAATCCTAAAACTCGATGTGGCTCTGATATTTGACGTCACCAAGTGGGTAATTGTGGTTAATGAATAATAAATGTACAACCAATGGTACAACGATTGCCCGAGATGGCGGAGTTCACTGAATTGAAAGTGGTCTTCCACCCAAAACCTTTGATTAATTGCAATGTAATGTATTGTATGTATCTTCATTGTTTCAAGTCATTTCACTTGGATTTATTCAAAATCGTCTATTATTTAACAATTATATAGTTTTGTGATGAATTTTTCAACCGGTTTCGGCCATAAGCTTAACACTTCTCCCAGTCCATTCCATTCTTTAATACGTAGTGGTTCCCAGAAATGAGAATTTACCAATGTTGCATCTCTAATTAATGAGTTGCTTGGTATCAAAACTCGTCTTTTCCACATTTTATGAAAAATGAGTTAGACACATCGTTGGATTCGTATCGAAGTACAGAATCCGAATATGAAAAGAGTTTGTATCAAAACTTGTCTTTTCTTGTGTTAAAATGCTCGCAACTTGAGCATTTTTTTCAAAAATGGTTTTTTCCTCAGACTGTTTTGTTTTGGAACTCGCCTTTTCCAAAACAGCCAATCAACAAGCAGCAGCTTACCGCCATGTTGATATTGTTCGCGCCAAATGATCCACCACTGTTTCTTGTTTACGGTCACTTGTGTAACCATCATCATTCACCACTATTTAATGGACACAACCATAACAATGGATTTCATCGAGGAAAATCGATAATGCAATTCTACTGCAAATCTGAAATGTATATGAACAATTTTTTTCAAACCCCTGCCTATTTCAGCTTTTTTCCCAAAACTTGTCTTTTCCGAACCTATCTGTTTATTTTCTGAAAAAACGTTGCTTCAATCTCAACTTCATACTTTCTTATACTCTTTATTATGTTATTGTCATACTGTGTAAAACAAATCAGTTCGATTAGAAATCACATGCAAATGATTTATTGTTTCTACGTTTATCTCGCAATAACTTGAAATGGAAAAGACGAGTTTTGATACCAAGCAACTCATTTATAAATAATTATGGTCGCCTCTTCCAACAATTGAGGACTCTCTTACCAAACCCATGCCTCACTCTTTGACACCATCTTGTACATAGCTACAATCATACACACCTCAAGTTTTTCCTCCTTTCTTCTAGCGACTCCCATTTCAGTTCGGGGACGTCTATAAATTATGTCACACTTTAATACACCCCCGCCAATAAGTGGATATCAACTAAGTCTGGTCTGTCTTGATCCGAATGGCGCGATGCGTTGAAAATGACAGGTAACGTTGCCCCAGTGAGAGCTCTCCACGGCAGGAGTCATGATGGACTTCACTGCAGACATTGTCTCAGTGAGATCGAATCCTTGGCTCCTGTAACCGTGGTGAGCTCTTACGTTACTCTCGTCATCACAGTATAAGAAGTGCAATTGCCAATGAGCTGAAGATGAAGGGCCTGGAAGTGTACGAGGAGGTTGCTTGCACGTCAACAAATGGCAGCTCCCGACGCATAGATATTATAGCCATCAATAGATTCACAGAAGAAGGCTACATCCTGGACCCAACAGTGCGCTTCGAGACCGATGCAGGCCAAGCTGAAGCAGTTGATGCGGAAAAGAAACTTATAAATGAGCCTACCATACCTTATTTCAAAACAAAATACCGTCTGCAGAAAATAGAAGTTATAGGGTTAGTGGTAGGGGCTCGAGGCACAATTCACAATTTCTTTGTAAAATTTTTAGATGAGCGTAGCGAAGCTTTCCATTTCACACCCTGAAAAAAAATGGGCTTCGTTTTTATGTTTTTTGTTTTTTTTTGTAATTATGTACGTGGCATACAGGTCAGAGAAATGAATCAATCAACTTGAAACTTTTTCTGAACGTTGGTGTCATACCAGAATAGGTTGGGATTGTTATTCAGAGGAATCGGTCGGAAGGTTTTTCCGGAAAATAATCGGAAAGTTTGGAAAATCCCCATAAGAATAACATGGAGGAAAAATACTTGAAAAACAAGAATTTTTCAAAAGCTCTCAAATTCTCACAGAATATGAAAAATACTATTATACACCTTTTCAGAGATTTTTACAACAATCGAATGAGAAATAATGTAGAAAACGTAATAAACGTGTACATTTTATTGAATATTTGGATCAATTGGTTTTGCAAAGTGTTTATGCGACAGGTTGCAAGTTACTATAAATATTAACAAGTTGCAGGTGAGGTGTTTGAACGTTTGAAGTAAGTCAAGGTTTGTAGATGTAAATTGAGCTGATAAGTTATTTTTCACTCTAGATTGCCATACTTCTAACCTCATCTCACAACGCGCATCCCGCGTTTTCCTAGTGTAAAAAATTCAGACTCAACAACAAATTCATTTATAGCATAGTTTTTACTCGCCCTTCGAGGATCCCTACAAATTTTACGACATCATCTTTATAGTCTTCAGCTTTGATTTCCAATTTTTGTTTTCATTGCATACTATTTTTTTTTCCCCTTTTTTAATTTTTGTATGATTTCGTTATCATCATTTAACTAGGCAAACGCGTTATGTGTTTCCGCGTTGATGGATGAGCTGGAACATATCAACTTATCTTTGGGTTGGTTATTATATATATATATATATATATATATATATATATATATATATATATATATATATATATATATATATACACCTTGAGATCCAAACCATTACATCACTGCCATCTTATTTTCCATTAATAATTTATATGATAATCAAGAAGGCTTTGTTTTAATCGTTTACAATCAAGTGGTGACACTTGTTGCTTTGATTTAATAGGTATCTTAATAGCTTTGAATAATCAACACAAATAACATTATATATTTTTTTACATCGAAACGGCTGATCCGATTTGAGTGAAAGTTCGGAATAATGTGTATCATTATCAGATTGAAATTCTCTGAGAATTTTAATCCTCTCAGATGAAATATTTTTCACGAATGTTTTCCTCTGGGTTATTCTAATGGGATTTTTGAAAACTTTGGAATGAGTTTTCTCAGAAGTGGTTCAACCGATTTTGCCTCGAAACTATACAGCATCAAGTCAGATAGGGGTTCATGTGTGTGCCTAGTTTCATCATGATCTGAATTTCTGTTTGACCTGTAGAGCGCGAACAAAAAAAAAAAAAAAAACACATTCGATTTTTCAAGTACAGTGTAATTGAGTCTTCGCTACGCTCATCCAATTATTTCTTCTTTCCACATTCTCTTATTCAAACCTGGTCAAATTATATTTATTTTGTTATTCTCTAAAATGTTGTTATTGATAATTTGTTTTATATTTTAATTAATTGATTTTTATTCTGTGTTTTTGCAATCTTTTAAT
The DNA here is from genome assembly GCA_964007535.1 of Brachyptera risi. Classification (NCBI taxonomy): domain Eukaryota; kingdom Metazoa; phylum Arthropoda; class Insecta; order Plecoptera; family Taeniopterygidae; genus Brachyptera; species Brachyptera risi. Next base: position 886,152 of record CAXFZR010000016.1, on the reverse strand, counting down.
GTAAGACAGAGTCTGAATAAAGATACATATATATACAAAATGCACAGTTACACAAGACGGTGTTTCACGGTGTTTTAAAATATTCATTTTCTAGAAAGAACAGTCTATGCAGCTGGATATTATTTGAATTCACCATTGTTGACGCTCCGACAATCGACACGTGAGATTCAAACGTCAAGAATGCCGTTAACCTCGACTAAGGTGTGTAGTATTCAGAGAATTTTCGAGTGGAAAGCTTTGAGAATCGACAATTAATTTCTTTGACACGGACAAACGCGCACTCTTTTAGCTGGCTCCAAAAACATGTGATTGTAGTACTATGCGCTCACACTAAAACTAGGTACTCGACGTCTGTCTGTCGGTACTGTGACGTCACTTTTGTATTGTATTTTCACGTGATTGTTTACGTTAGTTCTAAATGCAGAAAGATTTTGGAACGATGAAAGCAAAGACCAAAAATATTACTACTTCGGCAAAGACCTATTGGTGGCGCCTCCCCGCGGCACTGTAAGGTACTTGCGTGAAATCTAGATGCAAGACAAAATACAGCGGGGAGCGAATGTTTTTTTTTTGTACTTCATAGCTCGTTTTTATATCAATTCAAATCCGAGTAGTATGAGGAATGAGATTAGTGTTTTCTTCGACATTCACTGGTAAGCATTATCATTTTTTTATCATGCATATGAGTTATTTTCTATACCCTATGTACAGTATAAAAATTGCTTAGGCTAGGCCTAGTCAGGCCTATGCCCAGGCCATTAATGCCCAGGCAATGAGTTTATAGTGTTATAAAACTATAAGGCCGACCTTATTACCACGTTACGTTTTGAGAGTCGAAACGTTACGTGGCAGCAACAATGATAATTGCAATGATATTTGCAAAATTGCTGCCACGTAACGTTTTGGTTCATTTGAATCAAAACGTTACGTGGCAGCTATTCTTAAAATTGCTGCCACGTAACGTTTTGTTTTTTCACGTTCTGAGTCAAAGCGTTACGTGGCAGCAACAGTGATAATTGCTGCCACGTAACGTTTTGGTTTTTGAATGTGTGTTTTACAGCTGCTGACCGAGAAACAATGTTTCCTTTCCAGGTCTACGCTGTCTACTGATTGTGATTATTAATATAGAAAGGTCGTAAATTAGTTCAGGTTTCTGACCTTGGAACACTTTATTTACATGTGGTAAACTTGTTGAACCTACGGTAAAAACAATGGATTACTGAGTGTTGTGTGATAGGCCTATGCCTAGCCAAAACTGACCTGTCAAAATATACGTTTTGACAAAAGACTGTCAAAACGTAGGTTTTGATATGACTTTGACCTTAGGCCTATATCTTTGGATCCAGGACGTAGTTGTGGGAAGGTTAGACCAGGCCCAGAAGATGAACGTTCATTGCAATAATAATACGGTAATTAAAAAGAGAAGTTTCTCAAAACGTAACTTTGCTGAATCTCAAAACGTTACGTTTTGACTTTTTACGTGAGGTACTTCCAAGACGATCATTCAAAGAAAGACGGAGATTTTTTCAAGAAAGACACATCATTTTATAGGTGGAATGTGAAGATTATAGAAATATCTTTGGTGAAGATATTCAGAACGATATTTATCCAACTTATCAGCTGACATTACGGTAAAAAGAATTGTCTAACCGAGTCGCGTGGCCGAGTGGTAACACACTGAGCCATCATTCGGGAGACCGGGGTTCGATTCACGCCACGGTCGACCATCCTGACAGGGTTTTTTGGTGGTTTCCCTCTGTTATTCAGGTTGATACTGGGATGGTTCCTTAACAACAGGCCACGACCGACTCCTTCCCACCATCCAAAACACCTAATAAAATAACCTTTCATCTCATTCATCATCCACCGACGCCAATAGATCGTAGCCATCAGTATAGTGCGTCATTGAAACCCAATATAAAATAAAATAGGTCTACCTACGATTTGAACAGTGTGGTAAGAAACCACATACGATTGCAGTGTCGTGTTCAGCCTATCCAAAATGGAACAATGTCAAAACGTACGTTTTTAATTTAGGTGTTAAACTTTGGTTCTAGGACAAGATAGAAATAGGATAACTCATCAAAAAGGAGTAGGGGCTTACTTAGAAACAAGTTTGTTCTAAAATTGCTCAATTTAAATAGTTCCAGGTAAAAATCTCACGCAGGTCTGCACATCTGTTTCACGTACGTCAACGAGAGGCAGGGTTTTTTGAGGTTCATACCCTAGTTCATAATGCCAGCTGATAAAAGCCTCGAAAAAAGTCGTCCTTAATAGCTTCATATTCCGCCTATAAAATGATCGCGCTCAAAAATTAGCTCCACAGTAGTCAAAACGTAACGTTTTGAGAAAACTACCGAAGGTACAAGATGAAAGTGTTGACAAAACTTACGTTTTGACAGATCTATTTTAGCCAGGCCGGTACACAAGACTTTGTAATACATTGTTTTTACCGTAATGCCAACTGACCTATCTCTAGAAAAAAACTACAATCAAGTTCTGGATTCAGAGGTTCAGAGGTACTAGATCGAAGTCTTGTCAAAACGTACGTTTGACAGTTCCGTTTTAGCTACGCGTAGGCCTATCACAACATTTTGTAATCCTTTGTTTTTACCAAGATGTCAGCTGATGTAAGTCTATGAAAAAAGTCAAAAATTACGTTTTGACAGGTTCGTTTTAGCTAAGCCTATAGGCCTATCACACAACGCTCAGTAATTAATCCATTGTTTTTACCGTTGGTTTGACAAGTTTTGACTAAAAACGTAAGAAAAAACAGAATGTTACGTGGCAACAATTATCATTGTTGCTGCCACGTAACGTTCTGACTCAAAACGGCACCATCTTCAAAACCAAAACGTTACGTGGCAGCAATAATCATTGTTGCTGCCACGTAACGTTTTGACTCAAAACGTAGAAAAAAACAAAACGTCACGTGGCAGCAATTTTGAAAATAGCTGCCACGTTACGTGGCAGCAATTATCATTGTTGCTGCCACGTAACGTTTCAACTCTCAAAACGTAACGTGGTAATAAGCACTTCGAAACTATAAACTCAATGGCCCAGGCATTAATTATAGAGGTTTACCCATATACGAAGTATAATATATGAAGATCTTTGGGTTTACCTCTATACTTAATGGCCCAGGCTATATGCTCCCAACGGTGTCAGCTACTGTTTACTTTTCGTTTTATACATGTAGGCCTATAGCGAAAGAATCACTTACTGGTATATGACACTCATCTTGGACATGTAATGCAACATAGAAGAGGACTGAGTATTTTTAATGCGTTGATAGAACTTCAAAAAATAATTTTATCCAATTTTTTCTCTCTTTCCGAAGATTGCAATTTTGACAGCCATCGGTCAATGCCTAGGCCTATTTTCATCGCTCCCCTGTGAGTGCCTAGCCTAGGGCCTAGGCCTATGTGCAGAAATTATAACCTGAGCTAGAATGCCTAAAATGAAGAAGTCTAAGCGGATCGGGCAGAAGAAAAAGTTTCATGGAAGAAAGGTCAGTAGGGCTCACAAGAGACATATTTATATTTATATGCTCCAGATAAACATGAACATGGGCCTGCCATAGGGCTTTCCTGCCAGATTATTATTCAAGTCACTGAGACACGTTGACGAGACGAGTGGCCGAGTGGTTAATACACTGAACCGTCATTCAGGAGACCGGGGTTCGATTCCCGCCATGGTCGACCAATTTTACAGAAGTTTTTCGTGGTTTCCCTCTGTTATTCAGGTCAATACTGGGATGGTTCCTCAACAAGGACAAAGTTCAAAATTAAAGAACCTATTTTCTTTTATTAGGATTATTCTAAATATTAATTCAAATATTACTATCATTATCATTTTAAATATTACTATTATTATCACTATTGTTAATTATCAATGGACTTTCTTAATATCATATAATGTTATAAGCCAGATTTATAAGTTAGTAAGCTGATAATTGTAAACTGCTAACCATTCCGATTTCCTCGGAAGGGTCAAAAGAATTATTGAATAAATAAATAAACACATCGTCATCCCATCATCTCATAAATCATTCACTGACGCCAATAGATTGTAGGCCTAGTCATCAGTACAGTGCGTCGTTAAACACAATATGAATAAAAATAAAAGAGACGCATTGTCGAGTGCTACCACACTGAACGTCATTCTGAACATGGGGTTCGATGCTAATGTTGAAGCTGGTGTTGCCATGATCGACCATCCTGACAGCTTTATCAAGGTTTTGCCAGCTGTCGCTTAGGTTCAGTTATAGGCCTACTGGGATGGTTCCGACTGATTCCTTCCCACTATCCAAAAGCACCCAATTAAATAACCATTCATTACACCTGAAGTCCCATCATCTCATTCTTCATTCACCGATACCAATGGAACTTGGTCATCAGTAGAGCATTGTTAACCCAATATTTATAAATAAATGAACAATAAATTAGTCCATTTATTTATTTTTCAGCCTCCTCTGGAAGAAAGGCTTCTCTATGAATCTTTTGAAGAAGCTAAAAGGCCGGAAGGAACTGGTTATGATCGAGAAACAGTAGAGAATATCTTCCCTGTTGTGACAGAAGCACACAACAGCCGTACACATTCTTGCGTGGAGCAGAATGTTCTATCAAGTACCATGCCTGTTCAAACACTGCACTTAAACAGCACGTCTAATCCTCCACAGATCCTACAGGTACTGAATTGTGAAAATGAATTGCCCTTATAAAGACCAGTTGGCCTACCTAATGTGTTGAATTAGTTTGTAAATAAGTACCGGTAGCCACCTGTCATGATGTAGGTCTAGGCCCAATACACATCTGAATAAGAAGAAATAATTAAGTGAGTGACAGAAATTACAAAATTAGACTCTTAAATACTGAATCATCTCAAATGTTACCAGCATTAGTATATGACTATTTGCAAAAAAATCTTGTCTGAAAAAAAAACTGAAAGAACTGAAAAATTACCTACTGTTAATTTGCCAATAATGATGGGTGATTAGCTGGGCATTTGGTCCTGAATGGGATTGTGAGAAGGCAGCCCTGAGCCATTGAGTTTACAGTGCTGAAAAGTCAATGCCTGAGCTTTGCCAGGGAATAGGCCTAGACCTAGCATAGGGCGCAGATCTGCACAATACGACAGTAAAGACAGGTTAACTGACTCTTGATTTCAGTTCAAGCTGGGCTTTGTTTCAAAAGGGAAATGATTTATCATGACTTACAATTTATTCTATACGGATGAAGCCTATGGTAGCTTGGGCGTAGATGTACGGCGCTAAACTGGCGTAGTGATGACGAGATGAACAACCCGTTTTTTAATTTCAACCCCCAGGCCAAACCTTCACTACCGTGATGTATATCACGGTAGATGGGTATGTTTATGTACATCACATGATGTATTCTCAGGGTCGAGGTTCAAGTTGTGAAGTCTAGGTAAACTACCACTCTCTTCTCACTTCCTTAAACAGCCAGAGTTATCCGCCGAGTTGGTCACCATCAACCAGTCTGCCAAGTTTGAATACACGGAGCAGCCCACAGAGTTATCCGCCGAGTTGGTCACCATCAACCAGTCTACCAAGTTTGAATACACGGAGCAGCCCACAGAGTTATCCGCCGAGTTGGTCACCATCAACCAGTCTACCAAGTTTGAATACACGGAGCAGCCCACAGAGTTATCCGCCGAGTTGGTCACCATCAACCAGTCTACCAAGTTTGAATACACGGAGCAGCCCACAGAGTTATCCGCCGAGTTGGTCACCATCAACCAGTCTACCAAGTTTGAATACACGGAGCAGCCCACAGAGTTATCCGCCGAGTTGGTCACCATCAACCAGTCTACCAAGTTTGAATACACGGAGCAGCCCACAGAGTTATCCGCCGAGTTGGTCACCATCAACCAGTCTACCAAGTTTGAATACACGGAGCAGCCCACAGAGTTATCCGCCGAGTTGGTCACCATCAACCAGTCTACCAAGTTTGAATACACGGAGCAGCCCACAGAGTTATCCGCCGAGTTGGTCACCATCAACCAGTCTACCAAGTTTGAATACACGGAGCAGCCCACAGAGTTATCCGCCGAGTTGGTCACCATCAACCAGTCTACCAAGTTTGAATACACGGAGCAGCCCACAGAGTTATCCGCCGAGCAGTTGTATGTGCTACTTTCAAGACACGTGCAAGATTCAGCTCAATATCCTCATGACTGGAGTATGTTAAAGATCAACCAGGGCATCCTCTTCTTCAAGTTGACATCAAACACTATCAACGTAAAAGTTCAGCGGTCATTAAATATTTCTAGCATGGGGGATTTTCATATCTTCATTAATAATTTACCTCTGCCCAGAGAACACAATGTATGGTCCAAGTGCCAGGACCTACCTGCATTGTCGTTGGAGACTTTAGACATTTGGAAGGAAGTTGTGCAAAGTGTTCTGAATTGTTTGTCGGAGAACATTTGTCCGGGAAACTTTGAATCAACATATGCTTTTCTGTGGCTTGATAAATGGAGATATGAGAAGATTGGCTTTATCGAATCAAACTACGACGCCCCTTCACCATTCCAATCTACTTTTCGTGTACGGAATTGTTCTTTGCTCACTAAACGTTCCAAGTGTAATAAATGCCTTGCATTTAAAAATGTGCTCCAAGTGCAACATCATCGTGAGAAAGTGAGAAATGTAACTGAAGCATCACAATCTAGATCCATACAGCGTCCAAATTCTACTATGAATGAAAATGAATTGAAACAAAAATTGAGTCGTATCGCTGCTCAAGTTTGTTCACTAAAGAGTCAAGTCAGATATAGGGACACTAAAATTAGGAAATTAATCCAAATTGAAGGTGTAACATTAGAATCAAATTTATCAAATGATTTTACAGCTCTTATTGAAGGTAATAAAAGTAACCTTACAGATGTTCAGAAGGTATTTTGGGAACAACAACAAAAATCTTCAAATTTGAAAAGCAAAAAAGGTATGAGATGGCACCCACTACTGATCCGCTTGGCTCTGCAAATCAAAATGATTTCAAATTCTGCTTACGAAGCATTAAGAGATTCAGGTTGTATATCGCTACCCTCGCAACGCACACTCTACGACTACACTCACCACATGACAGCGACCGAGGGTTGTCAAAAAGTTGTGTTTGACAAACTTCTAGACAATGTACAGAAGAAGGTACGTGACCCAGAGAAACGTTTCTTTAGTCTCATGTTTGATGAGATGAATATTGAAAACAATTTATGCTATAAAGCAGCTACTGGAGAATTTTTGGGGTTCTCAAATTTGGATCAGGTAGAAACAGAATTTGCCAAAGTTTCTCAGATTTTGGAAGGAAAAAAAAATGTTGAACCTGATATTGCTAAAAAAGTGCTAGTTTATATGGTTCAAGGGTTATCGTGTAAGCTCAGGGAAGTAGTTGCAGTTTATAGCACCGTTGACCTTGTAGCGTCACAGATTCATTCTCGCACATGGGATGTTATCTCTCAGTTGGAATCGATTGGGATTAAAGTTTTGTGTTTGGTGTGCGATGGAGGGTCACAGAATCGTAAGTTTTACAACATGCATCCCCCTCTCACGACCCCCAGTAAGCATACATTCGACACAATCAATCTTTCTTCGCCAGATTCGAGGCCTATTTTCTTTCTATCGGATCCACCGCACTTATTGAAAACACTCAGAGATTGTTTCTCGAATTCGTACGGCCACCGCAGGGCCAGAAACTTGTGGAACAATGGAGATATTTCGTGGTTTTTAATAACAAAGTTATTTGAAGATACAAAGAATGATGTGCTGCGCCTTGCTTCAAAACTCACATCAAACCATGTTTATTTGAATGCATCTTCTTGCATGAAGGTGAAGTATGCAGCTCAGGTATTCAGTGAGACGGTGGCATCGGCATTGGAAGAGCATTTCAAGAACCATCCCAACATTGAGATTTCAAAAACCGTAGAATTTATCAGATTGTGTGATCAATTTTTTGATTGCCTCAATGGGGCTCATCCCCTGCAAGGAACGAAAAAACAAAATCCGTTGTCAAATTCATACACGGCTACTGATGACTGTAGGTTTACGTATCTGAATGATACAGTTTTGAATTATTTCGATAATTGGCAATCTTCGGTCATGTCACGGCCCGGTGAGTTTACAAATGCCGAGAGGGAGAAAATGATGATCAGTCGTCAAACTGTTGACGGCGTGTACATCACTGTCAAAGGTTTTACTGGTGCAGTAAGGTACTTGCTGGAACACGGTGTCAAATTTGTCGACGCTCGTTGTTTCAACCAAGATTTGCTGGAACAATATTTGTCCAAGCATCGTCACAGTGGTGGGTTAAATGATGATCCAGATCTTGACCAATTCTCACAAAATACAGCCACACTAAGACTTCAAGGAGACCTTGCTGTAGCAAGTAAGAAAGGTAATACGGAATCCGAGAGGTGCAGGTTACTCACGAACAGTGAACCTTTACCAAAGAAAAGAAAGGATTAATTGTCACAGTACGTTCAACTTTTAGGCTTAATTGTCTATGAATTTGTATTTTATTCAGCATTCCTTAGCACCATTACATATATGTACATACTATGAATAAGTTTACATACAGGTATGGACTTTTTCATTAAATTATAATACATATATAGAAATCAAGTCTGAGTAAATCAAGTATAGAGATCAACATAAAAACAAAAATACATCCAAAGTCATATACCGGTACCTAGTTATTTTTGTAGAATTTTGTAGGAAATTTAGTCTAAACAGTGATTTCATCAATTTGATGGGTATTTTAGCCTTGAAAGGTATTGCCCTTTTGAGAAACCAATTATTGTACTCATCACATTCATAGCATAATACTTCTTTTTTTTCTTCATCATTTTTATATTATTTTCATATCTCTGTTCATACTAATACTTTTTCAATCAGTCTACTGTTTATTACTCTCTCATTATTCTGTACAATCATTTTTTTATCAATCATTCATGTGTGATTTATTATTATCATGTGTTTTTTCTACTTCATTAATGTTGTAATTGATTATTATTATGTGTCAAAAGGCAATCATGTATATCATGACGCAGTCTAATAAAGATTTATATATGACATGATGGATAATAATTAAAAGGATTTATATCAAAGTGAGAATTTAACTTGAAATTCAAGATTTGGTCAACATCTAATATTTATAATACACATTACCATTGAGATAAAATAATGCCACTAACTTCTCTTCTATAATTTTGTACATACTTTCTTCCTTACATCCCCTACCAGGTCATCAACAGTATAAAAACATCTTGAAATAAGAAATTCTCTTATAAATTGCTTTTTTATAGCTATTCACTTAACCCTTTCAGTGCCACCAGATTTGATCCAAGATGTGTCTAATAATGCCAGGTTGTAGGTTTTGACCAATTTACAGTGAATCACAAACAAAATCATAACTTGCCAATCATTCGGTCAAATCTCATGAAATAATTCTTGAGATGTGATGGAAAGATTGACACTTGGATGAGGGATACTGTAATTCCACATTTGATCTGACAATAAATAAAAAAATGATTTTTATTTTTTTCAACTGTCAAAATATTTGTTGGTTTTATAACAATGGTACAGATAACAAATAATTTTCAACATTATTTTGAAGAACTGCATGAAGAAGAACAAATTGTTTTGAGAAAGAATCATGAGTTTCAATCATTTGTATGTGGAATTTCAATCATTACAAACTATCTTTCAAAAAGACGACGACATGACATGAACTAGGTGTACCCTTGGCCTAGGCGTGGGCCCAGCCACATTTTCATCAGGTACATCACTCTCTTTGCCCCTGTCACTCGCATCACTATTTCATCTGAAGATGGAATAATATGCACCGTCCAAAAAGTCACTTCCTTCTTCCTCATCTGATTGTATAAACAACCTTTATTGGTCCCTGGCTTATAAAAAGTTTACAGGATAACAATCAGTATAAAATACAATTTTGATATCAATATATATAGAAATGAAATGTAGTTGAATAATTGAAAAAAGTGGAAAATTGTAATAAGTAATAATAACATTTTGCTTGAAAAATTGAGAATAAAACATGAGAAAATTGATGAAAGTAAAAATATTTGAGGCTCTAAGAGGAAATGAAAATAAAGAAAATTAATTATTACAAAAAGAATTGAACATTGTAAAGATGATTTCTTAGAATATTAATTGAACCTCTCAAAGCTAAAATTAGAATATAAAAAACAAGTTCTTTCTTCAGCATAGTATCTTGATTATTAATCAATAGTTCATTAACACAGTTTTATTTAAATCTAGCGTTTTACTTACGTAATTTGCATGTATTCACATGTTATACTTCATAGTCCAGTTTACCAGTGTAGCGTTGGCATTAAGTATAGAGGTTTAAAATCATAGAGGTTATAGAGGTTTACCTCTATACTTAATGGCGTTGGGCCTACTTTTGAGCGAAAATATGCACATTTCGCGGTAATTCACCGGTGAGGCGGTGACTCATCATTATGTTATTGGATGAGCGAAGCGAAGACTCAATTTCACCATACCCGAAAAAAAAGTAGTTTTTTGTTCGCGCTCCACAGGTCAGACGAAAATTCAAAATTAGTTGAAACTTGGCACACACAAGTATCATTATCTAATTCGATACTGTATAGTTTTGAGGCGCGATCGGTTGAACCACTTTTGAGGAAACTCATTTCAAAGTTTTCAAAAATCCCATAAGAATAACCCAGAAAAAAAAATTCAGGAAAAATATTTCATCCGAGAGAATTCATATTCTCAGGGAATTTTAATCTGATAATGATAAACATTATTCCGAACTTCCACTCAAATCGGATCAGCCTTTTTGATGTAAAACAATATATAATGTAATTTTTATAAATCATTCAAAGCTGTTAAGGTACCTATTAAATCCAAGCTACAGGTGACACCACTTAATTGTAAGCGATTGAAGCAAAGCCTTCTTTATTATCATAGAAATTAATAACGGAAAATAAGATGGCAGTGATGTAATGGTTTGGATCTCAAGGTGTATATATATATATATATAATAACCAATCCAAAGATAAGTCGATATGTTCCAGCTCATCCATCAACGCGGCAACACATAACGCGTTTGCCTAGTATACAAAATATTGCTTCCTCCTCGCTTCATTATATGTAAAACCATCAAATAAAGTTCTTTATTCTATGATAATCATAACAATTGATTTAATTCATAAAATACTTAACATATAGTAAAATAGTGTATGACCACCTACAGACTCCCAAAACTTGTGAAACTGGATAAAAAACATGATTTCACTTTTTCCCTGAGGGGCTTTGTAGGGGGGGGGCTTTCTCCACCTCCCCCCCTTCCATTTATCCTTTTAGCGCTTCCTTTTGTGATTCGAGTTACCATCTATCCCCACATAAGAAATTTCCCAATTCAACCACTATATATATATATATAAATTGACTGAAACTGGGCTGTTTTTTAACCATGATATATTTATTTAAACTGACCTACGTTTCAACGAGATTGGTCTCGTCCTCATCAGTATAGATGGACCCTGATGAGGACGAGACCAATCTCGTTGAAACGTAGGTCAGTTTAAATAAATATATCACGATTAAAAAATAGCCCAGTTTCAGTCAATTTATATAAATATGAATCGTGAAAGTTAGATAGCTAGACATAAACATGTCCAAAATTCGGGTACCCATATCTAGTACTATTCCTGTAATCAAATAAATCAATATAAGTGAACCTAATAATCCATGTGTCCAACTACCTTCATATTTAGCAACAACACAATCAACAATCAACAACGCATCAAATTAGGAGCGCAAAATCGAAGCAACCAATCAGAATTCGACTGGCCAGATCGGATAGCACCCAAAACCATAAAGAAGAAGAAGAAGAGAAGAACTGACAGTTGGATGTAAAAATGGGAAATTCTACTCATTTAGGGTTGTCTATTTTATGTCAGCATTTACAACGTTATACGCCCATATTAAATTTTGAAATAAAAAGTAGTATCTCACAACTAAGTAGGCCTACTGTGAAACATATGAGTTATGTGGCTATCGGCAGCTGTAAATATATTCAGCCTACTCTCTACATCGTATGCTCACTACCAATGAATAGGCCTCTTACTCGCAGAGATAACCTAAAAATATTTTATCGAAACAAGTATACTGAAAAATTACCTGATGATGTGGTAAAAATAGAACGCTAATACAAGTATATACATATGAATCATTGATTGTTTGCCAAATAGGTTCACTTGATGACATTTATTTTCAAGGAATCAGATGATGAGGAGAATTGGGAAAACGACCCGCTGGACAAAGGTTCGCGGGTAATGAAAGTTAGAGTCAACTCCTTGCGAACTGATTTAATCCTGAAGGCTGGCCTTGGTATTGCTAGAAAGTAAGATCCTCAAGTATTGGTAAATTTATAGTAAGACATGCCAAACTGTTTCAGTGTCAGGGTCTACGCCTAGGCCATTGAATTTGTAGACAAAAACAATGCCTAGGCTAGGCCTATGTTTGGTTTTGGAAATTACAGTCTTATCTAGGCCTATTTGATATAAATCATACCCAAGGCCTACATAACCCTAATTATGTCTGGAGAACCTAGAATACCATATAAGAAATAATATAATATAAGAATAATCATATTGTTATATAGCACAACACAACCAATTCATTTTTTGGTTACAGTATTTCAATATTTAAAAAAAAAGGTAATTTTACTGATTAACGTACCATGGCCAATTTTTGTCCTTTGTTCGCTTTTTTTGTGTTTTCTGATAGATCTTGTTCATATATATGGTGTTTAGTTTGAATATTTTGTATTTTGTTTGTTTTAATATTTGTTTTACTCACTTGAAGTTGATGCTGTGTTGATGAAGTTGATCTGACTTAGATGACAAAGGTGGACAGTAGGTTAGGTTAGGGTCAGGTTAGTGTACAAACCTCGCGTATACCGCCGGCAGGCGAAACGGAGCTTATATACTTTTAAAAAAATGAAGAAAAGATTGAAATTTTTTTTTAAAAATGGCGTGGTACGTTAATCAGTAAATTTACCCCAAAAAATTATAGGTCAAGTCGAGGCTTTTGGCCAAGGGCTAGGCTTGAATTGTTTTTTTAAGCGACCCATTGAAAGTGTTTTGATGCCTGTTACTGTGGACCGAGACGCATGGCCGAGTGGTAACACACTGAACCGTCATTCGGGAGACTGGGGTTCGATTCCGGCCATGGTCGACCATCCTGACAGGGGTTTTTCGTGGTTTCCCTCTGTCGTTCAGGTTGATACTGGGATGGTTCCTTAACAACAGGCCACGATTGACTCCTTCCCACCATCCAAAACACCTAGGCCAAATAAAATAACCTTTCATCTCATCATCGCATCATCTCATTCATCATCCACCGACGCCAATAATCGTAGCCATCAGTATGGTGCGTCGTAAACCCAATAATACGAAAAAAAAAATCACCATGCCTTTTGCCTTTTACTCAATGCTCATGGGAAGGCCTAGGCCTACCTGTATGTATAGGCCTAATCCACCATGCTCAAGAAAGTTCCAAAGTATTGAGTGATGGCAATTTTTAATGTGCGGTGACTTTATTCCACAGGTCTGATCAAGATTTACTAGAGAACACCAATTGTAAGCCTAAGATGAAAAAATGTAAATTGGTCGAGTTGCGCTATATGACAATTTTATCAAAAATATGATCCAACACGAGCCCAACTCAGATTGGCATGGTCAAAATCAATGGCATGGCGTACTATATATTTATGCAAGTATTTAGGTACATGTTGTGTAAGCCTATGCACTATGGCCCAGCGTAGCGCTATTAGAGCCGAGGCAACACTAATTACTGAGGTCAGTAGACCTAGCCATTGACTTGATAATAACTACGTTAGAAAGACTGTACATTCTTATGGGAGGCTCTATAATTCTGACAGTTCGAGCTGCACCCAAAAAACAGGGTGTTTTGTCCAGGTGGTGCTAGTGTCGCCGCTACTAGTCTGGTGGCGACACTAGCACTACCTGGACAACACACCCTGTTTTGTCCAGGTGGTGCTAGTGTCGCCGGTTGAGTAGTAACGCCGACACTAGCACCACCTGGACAAAACACCATGCTTTTGGGGTGAAGCTCGGGCCGGCCGATCACGGTTGCTCTTATAGAACTTTAACATTGGAGGTACTCTCTTATAACTACAAACTCAATGACCTAGCTTAGTGCTAGCTGCTGAAGCACGTCATTGGTTACGGTAATGGAGAAGTCCATCACAATCGTTATCTTGAATAATACCGGTAATATATTGTAGTGCTTCAATGTTATAAGAAGATGCTAGGCCTACATTTGCATTGGTAGACAGTCTTGATAATCAATCAGCAAGAAACATTGAGCTGGACCAGTTCTAACGTAGATCTTGGTGCCAACGACTTGAGTTTATCACACAGCTGAGAAATGGTTAGTCTGAAACAGTTTGAATGTTACGTCTGGCCTACACTGAATTGTTTCATTACAAAAGAAACAGTTTGGAAATGTAAAATGCCGGACATATTTGTTCACTGCCACCGCCTTGTTATTGGCATAGGCATCCAAGCCATTGGCCTGTTCATCTATCACACATTGCAGATGCCATTCAACGAGCCAATTCAGATCTTACACCGTGTTCAAATTTGAAAGTTTTTTTGTTGAAAATCAACATGTGTATCACAATGTTTGAACTATTTCACGCTGAATCGATTGAACTATCACCATTTCCCGACTGTGTGGTAAACGTAGTCATTGTCACCTTCGTTAGTGCGTTCTACGAGCAAGGTTGAGCCGTCACTTGAGCTAATTATTATAAGCCCAGTAGGCCCATGGGTTTCAACAGCCCAGGCCTATTGTATTTTAATGCCTTGGACGGATTTTATGCCAATTTAGTAAAGTGGAGACCATATTCTACGAAAGCAAGATCCGAGTGAATGGAGAGAAAATATTGAAGAAAAGTACACAGGTGAGCAAGCCCCTATGTGAGTTGCTGCTAGCTGCTTGGAAGAATGATCTCTATGCGTTGTAAGAGGAGCGAGGTATCTAATATGGAGCCTAATCAAATACTACACACCTTGACTCGTATGGAATATACTCAATAACACTCCACACCTTGACTTGGCTACCATTAATACCATTAATACTAGAGAACTTTGCCGTTCTCATATCGATTATCGTTTACTTAACATCGATTATTAATCGTATTATATAGATATTTTTTCTCCTAATCGATAATCGTATCGAATGTCAAAATATCGTATTGCATCGGAATAATTGTGTTGAGAATTGCGGTCTAAACAGCTGTGTTGAATGATTCATTGATAAGTGGTTGACCTTGGACTACGTGCGGGACTTCGGTCCTAGCAGGGAGGGGTAGAAAGATAATGGGATAGAGGAAGAGGCAGGTTTATGAGCTGTAATAAAAGTACACGTAACAATATACATTTGGAATTCATCCATATTGTCCGGAATATGAGGCGAGGGTTTTTCTCGAAATTTCGAGCCAAAAAGTCAATCTCGGCTGAAATGCGAATCTCGGCCTATAATCGGTCTAAAATACGTTTTTTCTCATTTAAATTGGGCATACTACACCCGCACACTCATAACGAAGGAATCAACTTGGAACCGCGAGATATTCCACTGAAAACACGTTTAATAAATGTTTTATCTTGAAGAAGCATGATTTTCCCAATTTCTAATATTTTCATTTGACGGGCAGTAATAAACATAATAGGCACGTTGAGCTGTTAGCTGCATGGTGTGTGTCATCTACTGTGTGTGGTCTAACGTCATCAGATCTTGAGGTCTTGAGGAGCACTCGTAGACTATACCTACTACGTAGCGTGAAAAACGTCTCCGACTCGAGACGGTCGAGCGCCAATTGAATTGACCGCGCCGTAGTCGATATTCTCGTCTATTATTGCGCATACCAACTCTGACGTCAATCCAAACAGCGTTTCTCATTGGCTTTCGAGTGCCCAATAGAAACCAAGAACTTTCGCGCCACATGCACTAATTGGAGCAATTACGTAAAGGGAAAAAATTAGTTTGAAAAGGAAATAGTGTTCATTTCGATGATTGAAAATAATCATATTGATATTGTATCGCCGAAATTCAATCGATTATCGTATCGTTTGAAAAAATATCGATCTATATCGATATATCGATTATTGTTGTTTGATTATTATTATTATTGGTGGCACTCCTGTGGTTGTGTGCGGTGTGGTACGGTATTGTAGAAGGTACTTGTTCAACCCGGTTCGCCAATTCAGTACGGAGCCATGAGCGATCTTCAATCTTCTCAGTAGGGATCTGTTCTGGCGCTCCACCTCCTCATTTGCCTGAGGCCATAATGGTGTAGTGTTGTGCATCTCTGTCCCAATGCCTTGTTTCTTCACTGACAAACTGTGTCCCATTATCAGTATGGATGCAGTTTGGTATACCATGTCTTGCAAATATAACTTCCAACTTTTCCATCAGCTTCTTTGACGTGATTGTGCGCATGACTTCCACCTACACATATCAACTGCAATAGTCGACCATCTTGAATAGGTATTCATTGGTTGGCAGTGGTCCCATGAAGTCCATTGCCAAATGTACCCATGGCTTTGCTGGTAGTTCAGTCCTTGCTACTGGTGTAGGTGGATCCGGACCAGCAACAATCTGGCAACCATGGCATTTATTGCAAAATTCTTCTACCAAACTTTTGTTCTCAAGTTCTGTTTCATGGATGTAATGCCCAAATGTCCCTCATGTGCAATCTCGAGGGCTTGTTTTTGCAGGGATGCTGGGATTACTATGCGATGACCTCATAGAATTATTTTCCCATGGTAGCATAATTCATCTTGTATGAGTCTGAATGATCTATTAGTCTCGTTCCTAATCCCCGTCTTGAGACTCTTCCTCACATTACGCAGCTCTTGATCCATTTCTGACTCTCGTTCTACGTCTTCGGTTAACGTAGCTTTTGGTGTAGCTTGAATTGTTACCCACCTATTTATTTAGATTATTTTCACTCTTGATTTTTTTTATTCTTCGTGATTTTGGGGATTTTTCATGATTTTTCTTTCATTTCTGTGATTTTTCTCGTTTTCCTTCATTTTCCGCAATCTTCTTATTTTTAGCGATTTTTCTGATTTTTTCCATTTTTTTCAATATCTCATCATTTTTCCCGATTTCTGTGATTTTCGTGACTTTTTTCCGATTTTTTTTTATTTTTCGTGATTTTTCATTTCTTTTTAATTTTTTTGATTTCTCAAGTTTTTTTGATTTCCGTGATTTTTTTCATTTCTCGAGATTGAAAAAAAGAAGATTTTTGTGATTTCTTGCGATTTTTTTATTTCTTGTGATTTTTTGATTCTTGATATTTTCTCGATTTTTTGTGATTTTTGTGACTTCTTACTGATTCTTTTTATTTTTCGATTTTTCTGTTTCCACCTGATGCTTTTGATTTTAGTGATTTCACTCATTTTTCGACATTTTTGGTGATTTTTTTCATTTTCCGTTTTTTTTTCATTCCACTTTATTTTTTTCATTGTCCTCGATTTTTTTTTCTTTTTCGTGATTTTTTTCTTTTCCAAGTGTACACCTGATTTTTTTTAGTTATCCTCTCGGCACTAATTGAGCACTCAATCCTGGTGAAGTTTCAGAATTAGTACTCGAGAGGGGGGGGGGGGGGGGGAGGAGGGGAGCGTGAACTCAACTTCTCCACTAACAAACGGCATTATCTCGGAAAAATGTTACATCGGAAAAATCTTACACCGAAAATATCTTACACCGGAAAAATCTTACACCGAAAATATCTTACACCGGAAAAATCTTACAACGAAATCATCTTACACCGAAAAATGAGTACACCGAAAAAATCATACAGCAAAAAAATCTTACACCGAAATAATCTCACACCGAAAAAATCTCACACCGAAAAAATGTTACACCGAAAATATTTTACCTTACGCCAAAAAAATCTTACACCGAAAAAAATCTTACACCGAAAAAATTTCACACCGAAAAAATCTCACACCGAAAAAATCTTACACCGAAAAAATCTCACACCGAGAAAATTTTACACCGAAAAAATCTTACACTTAAAAATCTTACACCGAAAAAAACGATCTTTTCACACGTGATACTATATTATTCTGGCGTAAGGGGAACAGTCCCCCACTATTTTAATACAATACCGTAGCTCCACCCTGAATCGTCCTTCTACTCGGATCGTGCCTTCGAGCACAGTCACTCTGTAGAATAACATTTTCGGGGTACGAATTTTTTCGGTGAATCAGAGGCTATTCCACCGTTTCTAAGATGCGGTGCATATTGGCATCCAAGATGCGGTGGAAAGAAACAAATGCGCTAGGCTCATAAGAAAAGATATTCACTGATAATGCAATCAGTTGAAATATGAATACTTGAGGTACGTTCACTCTTCTTCCTTGTGCTACGAGCAACATGCGCTCAGCGCACAAATACGTTTACTGTTGAGCGCTGTGACAACGTCACGGTTAGACTTCTAATTGTGGTTATGTTAGCACGTGGAAAAATATTTAAACTTACACCAAATGTATCCAGTCAAACTATATGGGCTTCTTAATTAGACGAGCTTTAGCGAGGATTCAATTTGACATACTGAAAAAAATTGGTGTTCGTTTTTATGTTTTTTTTTTGTTTGTTTGTTTTTATGTTTTTTTGTCGGTTCTCCACAGGTCAAACGGCTACAGCTATCAACTTCAAACTTTTTTTCGTCATGGTTCCTCATCTAACTTAGATCTGTATAGTTTTGTGGCATTATCGGGTGGTAACTTTTTTTTTTATGAATTTTAGAAATTTCAAAAATCCCCATTAGAATAACCCGGAGGAAAATACTTGAAAAATCAAAATTTTTCAAGACCTCTGAAATTTTCGCCGAATATAAAGGAAACTATTAAGCACATTTTGAGAGATTTTTCGCATCAATCGGATGAGAAATAACGAAGAAAACGCATTTATAAAGCATTTTCCCATCAATTTAGGCTAATACGGGAACCAATTAAATCTATAGCAACAAGTGTCACCAATTAATTCAAAACGATTGAAATGAATGAAGAGGAAGGCCGTGACATAACTGATTCTCGTAAGGTTTTTGAACGTTTGGAGTGATCCAAGGTCTGTAGATGTAGATTGGGTTGACAAATTATTTTCCATTCTAGATTTCTATACCCCTAAGCTCGTCTAACAACGCGCATCCCGCGTTTTCCAAGTATTGTAAGACCATTAATTACCCAAATAAGAGTGCCGAAAACTGAAATAATATCTCATGCAGACGAGTTTGTGAATGAATCAATGAATATTGTGGTTTAACGGCGCGTTAACGACGTGGTTATATTGCGCCGGACCAGTTTATGAATAGCAGTCGAGAGGTTGGTTCTGACAGTTCAAAAAACAAACCTAGCCGTGATGAATATAGTGACATATTGTCGGTCTCGGCGCGCGTTGCAAGAAGAAAACAAGCAAAGAGAAGCCAAGTCGACCTCTTGGCGCATCTTGCAAGTGTAGATGCAACCGAGAGAAACTCGCTCTCTGATTGGTCAGCGCACGTTGCCGGTTGCTCGTAGCACAGAGCTCGAGAGTTAATGTACCTTTATTTGCTTCTCACACGATTCCGATAACATGTGAGATCATCTAGTTGTTAGTTACTAGCAATATGACTTGCGTTATTATGTGAATTACTTCATCATTCGAATGACAGACAATTTGACCTCACCATCTCTATTTTATTTCTCAAGAGACTGTTTCAGACAACTGAGCAAAAGTGTTGCTTGTATTGTAAACAAAGTTGGTTCCTCTGTCACTCTGTCACTGAGACCGGTATGCACAATCGTTACTACTGAAGATGTGGCCAGTCAATTGGTACATGTTGTGAACAGGGGGGGATATGAAGTGAGGACACCATCTCAAACCAGCAAACACAATCCTCAATACATCTTGGCACTTACCTAGCTTTGTTAGGAATAGGTATTTGGAAACTCAAAAAAATGATACGCTTAAAAAACTGACAAATCCGCTGTTGTGCCTGTGTCCGACAGCTGCGAGCGGGAGATGAGGTGGACATCATCCGGGGCCAGAGTCCAGCCAACCCGGACTTCCTGACCGTGTCCCGCGTGCACATCCTGGCCGCGAGGCAGGAGCAAGAGGGGAAGATCACCGTGCACCTGCGCACCAACAAGTCCTTGCTGGTGGAGAACTATGCCGAACCGTGGAAAGGGACGTGAAGCAAACAAGACAAACAGACAGCCAATTGGGCTCTATTTAAATACTTGATGTAATAACTATAACTCAGAAATAAATGTGATTCTGAAAAGTGGGAGCTATTCAAGTTAGAGACGTATTTCCCTTCCCATCGTGCCTCATCTCTCCTGGGGACCCTCCACATGCTTGGAGGCGCTTGCGCTCTTCAGGTCTTTCATATTCTGTTTTGAATGAAATAAAATCGTATTAAAAAACTGCGGCACCAAGTAACAGCATTGATTAAAGACTTATCTGAAAGTCACATGATATACATCCCATGCGGGGCTATGTGTCCCTCTTCCCTAATGGATTCACCGGAGTATTGAGCGTTTCCTTCCCCCGAAGGAAACGCCCCGGGTGGGTTGCACCCGGTCGAGTAATCATTCCGTCGACCAGTAATGTCGAGTAACAAGATGAAATAGTTCACATTTACAACAAGCTGATCCACCTCGTGAGACTTCCATCTTGATACGGCAATACATAACGCGTTTGCCTAGTTAAACGTCATAGACGTTCTATTGCCAGCAAAGCTATTCAGTTTTTCTGGGAGTTTGTCATAAAGGAGTGTAGGCTGAGCAAGTATAGCAACAGTTACCTACTTCAGTATGGTGAGACAGACTACGTATAAGCATTGGCTCTATTTGTTGTATCACTATCCAGCTACAGAGCTCTTCCTAATTACGAATATTATCGAAATAATAACGATAATCTTCAGCAGTTACATTGAAAACAGATTTTGTCATTAAGAAATTATTTCTATAAGAAACAACAAGAATCCCCACTTCATGATGCCATCGTCAAGTTAGACCTGAATCTTTCGCCTATAGATTTGTATAACACAGAATTTGTAATTAAGCTAATAGAGGAGAAAGATTTTATTTCAACATGGAGGGCGAAATCGCTACATGGAAGATTTACGAAAAATTTAGATATGGCTGATAAGTTATCTTCAATGAAGTGGCTGCAAGAAGGAAGCTTGTATAGTGAAACTGAAGGTTCCATTATTGCTATACAAGACGAAGTTATATCAACCAAAAATCATCAAAAATACATTCAGAAATGGACCATTGATAATGACTCATGCAGATTATGTCATACGAAGCCAGAGACTATTCAACATATTACTTCGGGCTGTTCGAGTATTGTCAATACTGAATATCTTCACAGACACAATCTATCTTGTAAGATTATACATCAGCATCTTGCCCAAGCTCACGGTCTTCTTACATCTCAGTCTAGGTATTATGACTACTAGGCAAACGCGTTATGTGTTTCCGCGTTGATGGATGAGCTGGAACATATCAACTTATCTTTGGATTGGTTATTATATATATATATATACACCTTGAGATACAAACCATTACATCACTGCCATCTTATTTCCCATTAATAATTTATATGATAATAAAGAAGGCTTTGTTTTAATCGTTTACAATCAAGTGGTGACACTTGTTGCTTTGATTTGATAGGTATCTTAATAGCTTTGAATAATTAACACAAATAACATTATATATTTTCTTACATCGAAACGGCTGATCCGATTTGAGTGAAAGTTCGGAATAATGTGTATCAGTATCAGATTGAAATTCCCTAAAAATTTGAATCCTCTCAGATGAAATATTTTTCACGAATGTTTTCCTCTGGGTTATTCTAATGGGATTTTTGAAAACTTTGGAATGAGTTTTCTCAGAAGTGGTTGAACCGATCACGCCTCAAAACTATACAGCATCAAGTCAGATAGGGGTTCATGTGTGTGCCAAGTTTCAACTGATTTTGAATTTTCGTCTGACCTGTGGAGCGCGAACAAAAAAACAAAAAAACAGACACTTTTTTTTCGGTATAGTGAAATTGAGTTTTCGCTTCGCTCATCCAATCAACCAGAGCCTGTTCTTGAGAACGAACAAATTAAACTTTTCTACAATATTTCTGTCATAACTGATTTAAGCATTCCTCATATCCGTCCTGATTTAATAATTGTTTACAAAGACACTAGAATTGCTCATCTCATAGATTATGACACACCCAAACGACCATATCATCAATCAAGCTTTTGTAACCAAGAAAATTGTAATTTCAAAAGGGCAATAGTAGGGGTCGGTGGCTGGGCAGAATTGAGTGAGCAGATTGTAACAGGTGTTGGTTGTGGAAGAGCTCGTAGAGGACATCAGTTTAAGGTCGAAGTTATGGGGGCAAGATCCGACGGGTGATGAATGGAATGGTTTAAGTGCAGAGATGGTATCAGGGGGACAAAACTTGAGTGCAAAGGTTCTTAGAAAAAGATTGCTTAACAGCCAAAAAGAACAAAGATAATTAATTATACACTAGTTTCTTCTTACCCTTCATCGCTCATCATTCTATCATTTTATATATAATTGTTCACATTTTTTGATAAGAATACATTTTATTTTTTTTCATTTTTCATATTTCTAGATTGTAATATTAGTATAATAGTGTGCAATTGTAATTGAAAATGTTGTATTGCAATTGAAAATGTTGTCCTCGCCACCGTCATTCACATTCGTGAGAGTATAAAAAAAAAATAAACCAAGTATCAGGAACTGGCCACTGAAATCGCAACAATGTGGAAATTAAAACAAGTTCTCATCTTCCCCGTCGTGGTGACGGTCAATGGGCTGGTACATAAGAAACAGGCGGAATGCATGAAGAAAATTAACATACCTTTTAGTACAATTCACAAAATTCAACGTTCAGTTTGATTAGAGACATCTAGAATAGTTTGGAAAGTGTCAAGTGTATCACAATGATTAATTACGAATGCTACGTATGTAATTTCTTTACCCATAGTGTGATAAATGTTTCCATATACTTGTATAGTGAGAGTGAAATAAATGAATATAATAACATAATCATAATATCGAAATAGCTCTTCATAATTAGCTCTCCATAGCATCTCACAACGCAAATCCAGCGTTTTCCTGGTTAGATGAGCGTAGCAAAGATTCCATTCCACATACCGGAAAAAATGGGCTTCTTTTTTTTTTTGTAATTTTGTGCGTGGCATGCATGTCAGGAAAAGATATCTATCAACTTGAGACTTTTCTACATATTTCTTTCGTATCAGAATAGGTTGGGATTGTTTTTCAAAAAAATTGGTTGGAAGATTTTTCCAGAAAAAATTCGGAAAGTTTGAGAAATCCTCAAACGAATAACACGGATGGAAAACACTTGAAATGTGGAAAATTTTCAAAAACTTCAACATTTTCACTGAATATGGAAGACATAGCTACGGATATTTCCAGTGACTTTCACAACAATTGAATGGGAAATAACAAAGCAAACGCAATAAAAGTATTCATTTTATTGAAGGTTGGTATCAATTGGTTCTGCAAAGTGTACATGCAACAGGTTGCAGCACTATAAATAGCAACAAGTGGCAGGTAAGGTTTTTGAACGTTTGAAGTAATCCAAGGTCCGTAGATGTGGATTAATCTGACGAAATATTTTTCATTCTAGATTTCCATACTTCTAAGCTCATCTCACAACGCAAATCCCGCGTTTTCCTAGTACCTCATTCTTCTTCTTGGCATCAGGTGCTGTCCTATCTGGCCAGTCTGATTGTTGTTTGTGCAGTTTTGAGTTTTCCTACTAGTAACTAGAGGGGTGAGCCTGTTGTCACAGTGTTAGCGGTATGGGAGGAGTTACACGAGCCGAAGTGCGGTGACTGCGGTCCTGAGACCACCCGAATGTTTTGCCGGGATGTACGCAAACTTGTCTGAAGCTGGATTCACAATGCGAACTAATATAGTGACTAATACTAAATACTAATATTAAGAAACTGAGCATTCACATAGGCTTGACATAAGAATTAATTTCCATGGGTCGTAGCTGTCTTAAGATGACGAATTTAAATTGAAATCTACATGTTAGAAGGGTAAACGAGCGGTTCATCGAGCGGGATAGCTTCCTTTTGCATTGACTTCTTGTCGTTTCGAATTCACGACATCTGATTGGTCGGACTATTGCCTTTGGATTGTTTGAATCAAGTCAATCATCAATTCCACTTGATCCCTCTCATTTTCGCCTTCAAAACTTTCAATATACTCAGCATAGTCCGTCATCATGAGATTTGCCACTTTCGCCTTCTATTTATTTCTCCGAGCTGTCAGTGTCAAAGTCACGTTGAGTCGTAGTTGACAACTCTGATGCCGTAGCGCTGTCGGTGCACTCACACGTGATTGGCTAAGAAATCAGTGACGTAATTTTAACCGCGGCGTTTATTTCAAAAAGTTAAAAATATTTTATCTCTCGCGGCAGAGAGCAACAAGTACAGGCTGCAAGAGATTCATCCATTCTGATTGGACAGAAAAAAACGCCTGCCGCCCACCGCGAGCCATGAAAACGGTCCTTAAAGCTGGTCTGGTGGATCGACACACCCGAGCGTTCGCGGTAAGAGGGAGGGAAGACGGTAATCAACGCGTCAAGTGAAAGTGAGGCATTCATTTGAATAATAATATTAATAATACTCTAGTCTATACACAAATGAGATGAAAGTGAATGCAATCAGTTATATTAAATGTGTTGATATTTGTATCATGATATAACTCTGATATCTTCCTCCCTATGAGATGTGTTCAAGTTTTATATATGATTACATTGCTGTATTGACTCGAGCTACTTTTCGAGCTTACAATCGCCATTGTTTATTCATGTTGAGCCAATCACGAGGAACGATTATGTCACGTGATGTCAACAACTACGCCGTGTAGACAGCAAGCAAACTCAAATTTGTGAATGTGAAGTCGCCGAAGTTATCTGCCAACATTTATTGTTCTATTGTACGTCAACTGATAGCTAGAGGCTCTACTGATAGCCATGATTCATGGGTAGGCCTAGTCTCCAACACAAGTCTCATTATTACTGAATTTTGAAGACGCCAAAGTTTTCTACCAACATTTATCGGTTCAATGTAAGTCGACTGAAAACCATGCTTGTTCATGGGTATGTGTAAGCCGAGGCCTAGGCCTAGTCTTGGCCTAGGTCATGGCCTAGTTGCCAACATGGGTCAGGAATTCGTTTACATCAGTGACATTAACATTTAACCGTGATCATGACACTCGAGGTGCAAGGTCAAGTTCACAGGTAGGGTTAACGCACCAATTATCGACCGCCTAAGAGAAATTGTTAGTAAATGATTTTTTCTGACAGCTGATACTAGCCGCCATCTTTGGGTGCGTTTATAATTTCAAACCTCATCCTTCCCGAGCGTGTTCCCGATCTTACAATCTATATAGCGCGTTCAGAAAGATTGCTACGTCATAAATGCGGGCCCTATGTCGCGAAAATCTATTTACCCTAATTCTCGACCATCATTTCAGAACGTATCCAAATCTCGTCCTGATGCAGCCCAAATCTCGACCGGGTAATTTTCCTATCTAAATCTGGTTTTTAGGCTAAATAAAAACGATTTATTATGTGGAATAAAAGCGATATGCCTATATTTATTAGTCAAGTCATAATTCCACAGTTATTAATATATGTTATATGTATATTATACATTGTTATACTTTCAGTCTTATTACTGTTAAGACTCTAATAAGTCTTATTAGAAGGAACAACAATATCACTTTTAGTGTTTATTCTACTTAGGCCATAGCACCATAAAACAGACAACCTCATGCAATGAAGTTATTATATATTTTATCTATGAAGTGACCGTATATTTTAATATATAGGTCTTATCCTAGCCACAGTAGAGCTATAGTTAAAAAAAAGGGTTAAGTTAAAGGTACACAAATCTAATTACAAGGTACTAAAAGATTACTGTACCAGCAGGCGCATGGAAAACTAGCGGGACTGAGTGTGCGGTAAGTTCTTTGGCTTGTTAGCTAAGTATGGCATGCCTAATTAACAATAACAATTATTGTGAATATTTCAGTCTTAGTAGAAGGAACAATACCGCTAATAATAGACCTAGAGTCCGAGACTAATACATAATATCACAAAGAGACATGCTCATGCAATGAAATGATGCAAATAGTATATTCAACTATTTTCTGGGAATATATACCCATAGTAGACCTAGAAGTGACTAGAACTAAATGCTAAGGATTAAAAATAAAGAAATGTTATCACTAATAGATGCTAGAACAATTAAACATATCTTAAACAATAACAATTAAACATATCTTATGCAAGAACAATTAAACTTATCTCAGTCTTTAGAGCTAGGCCTAGGTGGCACCTATAACACATAGCACTTTTCACAGTGAAACACAAAAGCTTCATCATCGTTCTCTAAATTGGGAAAGTAGCTGCGGTGTGCAGCAGACAGGCATTTGACATGCATTTGCTCAGAGCACGTGTCGCAGTCGATCCATACTTCTTTCTTTTTCTGGCTCCTTTCTGCGTACCAGCTGGATTTGCATTTAATGCAGTTCCAGTCATCGGCCCTTCTTCCTTTTTTTTGCAAATTCTTTGCTGCAGATGCTGTCTTCTTTGGCTTGTTTCTCAACTGCAGCTTTTCATTCATTGTGTCTCTATATTCCTTAGATGAGACGGCGTAGTTAAGGGTAACAAAAGGCCGAACTCGATCAGTTACCGTTTTTTGAGGCAAAACACAAAATTTGTCAAAAGATGGTGACACTTTTTTGCTGCTGTACACAGAGTCAGTAGTGGGAGTAGCTGGCAA
This sequence comes from Brachyptera risi, assembly GCA_964007535.1. Classification (NCBI taxonomy): domain Eukaryota; kingdom Metazoa; phylum Arthropoda; class Insecta; order Plecoptera; family Taeniopterygidae; genus Brachyptera; species Brachyptera risi. The sequence goes on along the minus strand of CAXFZR010000016.1, from coordinate 859,201 downwards.
CAGTGTGGGTACTGCATGCATTTCTGGAGTGCTCGGCAAAAATGTTGGAAGTACGGCAGTCTCATCTGCGTTCATAAACTCATCACCTGCATCATATATTAACGAATTTTCTCCATGAAAAACAAACTCTGCCTCCACCTCTTCCAGGTCACAGTCATCAACATTCTCCCCTCCATTGTAAACAAACTGTCCTAGACCTTCCATCTCTTCTAGATCCCCGTCAACATCTTCCTCTTGATCGTTCTCAGTGTGAGGCGGCAACACAAGCGTCTCAGCATTAACTGTGGTCTCAGTCAAGATGGCCTTGTCTGACAGAGAGCACCAATAGTCAAACAAAGATTTCCCGTCTCCAGCCCATTCCAATGTTTGTTTCGCCGCTCGAAAGCGTGTGAGAAGATCAGCTGAAATGGATGCCTCGAGAACTCGCTTTGCAGTTAATATATCTTCGGCGTCGAACCTTGGCTCACTGATCGGCGCAACATTTTCTTTTAATTTGTCTGCCACGCACTTGTCGAAGTTGATGGCCTCCGGATTAAACGGGAACAACCCACACTTCGTGAATGCATTCTGTATTATTGTGGGTGTCAGACATGCACTCATGGTGTTGCTGAGGTGGGTAGCAAAATTATCCCTCTTAATGGGTAGGAACTTCTGCTTCTCTCTTTGTACAGTCTTGTTCCACCCATTTTTTAGGGGACCGAAGATGCCAACGTCTGCTGGTTGGATGATGTGTGTGGCATTTGGAAACAAGGCATAGAGGATGATATTGTGCGACTCACAAAACTGGCTCACTTCAATTCCCATGTGTGAGCGGTGTCCATCGATAAAAAGGACAACCGGCAGCACAATTTCATTCTCGACTAACCACTTGTGGAAGTGTTCCAAGTACTCCACAAAGACCTCGCCCCTCATCCAACCTGTTTCCGACTTAGTTAAAATAAAATTTGGTGGGCATGTATCTAAAATGGGTTTCGGCATTCTAACGTACTTGTAAATAACCATGGTTGGCGCAATAACACCAGAAGCGGAAAATACCCCTAGCACAGATAAATTTTCCTTCTCCTTTGCTAAGGCTATAGCATTCAGATCCCTTTTTTTGTGGCACAAGTATCTTCCAGATACCGTATCGAGAAGAAATGCAGACTCGTCGGCATTAAAAATGCGGGTTGAGTCCTCCAAAACATCAAGGTTCCCCCACTCCTCCATCTTCCTATGAAATGTGTTCGCCCACCCCAACAGTCGCTCCTTAGTGACTGACGCTCGTCCCTTGCTGATCGCTTCGGCTTTCTTTTCTCCAATTTCCGGATTTCTCCTCTTAAAGCCTTGAAGCCAGTGCTTCCCAGGCCTGTTCGCAGTGAAGGGAGTTACTCGTCCATCATCCTGTATAATCTTCTGGACAGTGGAGGCAAGGTCGTCGCGCTTCATCGGGAAGCCACGGTCTGCCATGTTGACAATGTGGCTTGTCAACCGCGTTTCTTCGGTTTTGGAAAGTATAGGATCACGTCCGGGAACAGCGGCAAACGGAACTCGACCAGCCAGTTTGTCGAGCAGTGTAGTTTTTGGGATGTTGTATGCTTTCGCAGCGTTAGTCTTTGACACGCCCGAATCAATGGCTTTAAATGCAGCCTCCAGATCTTCAGATGTGTATCTGCGGTCAGCTTTGGAATACCTTTTTTCTTTTGGCATGATTACTTCACAGAAGTTAAGAACAATATTATGCTTTTCGGTAGGGCCTGTGTCAATCTACTTTTTTCACTTTACAACACAATTAATGTACACCTGTCTTAATAAAGCAATTAAGAATAAAATAATACCACAAAAATATCAATAGGCCCAGCTAATTAGTAGTAAGGGAGGCTAGTTTTACTGTAGAATATACAAGTAGTGTAATAAAATGGTATACACAGCAGGTAAAATATGTAATAAGCTTTCAACAAAATAAAGAGTAGGTCCTATTAAATGATAAGGGATAAATGAAAAACGTTTTTCTATCAAAAAAATGAGATACATAGGTCGAGAATAGCATGCTCTCTTCTCATACTGGTCGAGAATGCCAACAATGGGAAATAAAGGGGGTCGAGATTTGAATCCTATTCAAATTTGGAACCAATTCTCGTCCGCTATTTTAAAACACAAATAACCTAATTAAAACATGAAATTAAAACATAAGTGATTAATTCAGTAGATAGTCTAAAGTCTAAAGAGTATTTTGGTAGTAAAGGTTACAGTATTAGTTCAAGCACGTAATTATCACAACTAAAAAACGAGACGTAAAAATTGACGACTTCTTGTCCGTGTCAAGTTACTTGGCGGGTCGAAAAACAGCGCGCTTTCTAAACGCACCCTACCGTCATATCGAAATTTACATGGCATGCGACTTAAATCTAGTTAGAAGCAGAAATAATCAAGGGTAAAATAGTGATTTTCGATACAATCATGCATTTGAACGTACCCTAATAACAGCTGTTTATGTCTCAACTACGTATCACAGTCGAGAAAGGGGGACGGTCGAGAATAGGTGCTCTGACCCTAGGCCTAAGTTGAACACCTTGACGTCTAATAATAAGAAGCCGCAGGCCCCTTGTTTTATTTCTACTTTCCAGTCACCGAGTTTGATCTATTAGGTACCTAGGCCATTGAGTTTATAACTCAATGGCCTAGGCCTAGTCTAGGCCCGCGTTAGGATATTTAGGCCTATTTACTCGATGATATGGTCCGGCCACAGCCTTCTTTAATCAGATCATTCTTCTCTGATACTGCCCTTTCACTCGGGGTATGCTTCCCGTGTTAAACGATGTCCAATTATTTTAGTTTACAAAATAGCCGATGGTGCCGTTGTTTCCAGACCATGACGTCACTTTCCAAAGATATTCAAGTATATCGGCCTATTTGACATGTCATATCTGCGAAGATACGAACAACTTTGGGAATTTCTTACGAGAATTTGAATTACGCGCGCATTCAATTGGGCCGTGACCGTGAGTTTACTAACTTTGTTATGACAATAATATGAAGGATTTTATTGAATAATATTACGGAATATCATCGGGATAAGTTCTTGAATGATGTTTATTACTTGGGATAACATACATATCGTTCAAGTTTGAACCTCGGTAAGCCTGAAAGCCCTAATCGAAATGTAAATATGACATAACCTCAATAACGTAGCAGGAAATTGAAAAATTAGAGTGAATGACATTTGTTCAAAGTTGAAACTTTAGATACCAGAGTGCAGTACATACCAGACCATGACGTCATTTTTCCCTGCGCGAGCAAATATGCGCGAACCCGTCAAAATAACCCTAGTGAAAGGGCAGTATAAGGAAAGAATGAATAAAGAAGGCTGTGGGTCCGGCACAGGCCGTAGGGTTATCATTCGATAAAGATATGCTGGTGAATTTGTACTAAACCATTACTATGATTCATGACTGCAATTCTTGGACCATTCTGCAGGCTCATCTGGTCCCTATTTTGGTTTGTTTCAATTGTCAGGTAGGCCTAGGCTAGGCTAAGCCTAGGTCCTACACTCAAAAGACATGACCTTGGTAAAAGTACGCTTTCACCCCATTCCTATAATTGTATTGCCTTACTCTACACTTGTTGTCAAATCTCAGCCTCACGTATTTGGCTTATTTGGATAATCGTACGGTCAGCCGTATGAATACGCGTAAATAGATTGTACGGTCGGCGTTGTCATTGGTCGTTTATGTTGGTGATGTAGGATTCGTTCAGGAGGATAGTCTAGTTGTAATTTTCACTGCTAGAGTCTACCAGACATCAGTTACCGATAAATGAACATGATATTTAAGCTCCGTTCCGCCTGCCGGCAGTATACCCGAGGTTTATCAGCCATTCCTAGTTACGGGCGTGACCATTTGTACACTTTTCATCACCTTTGGTTGATTAAAATAAAATCCTTCATACCTACGGCATGCCCCATAATTTTGTACAGTGTGACCATATGGCCAAACATCTAGGAAAAAAATTCAAACACAAATTTACTTTTCTTATTTCATGTACAGAAAAATAAGTGACCCGGTTACGGGCGTGACATTGATATGAAGAGGATTTTCCATTCATCAACAAGATTTGAAAAAATCTGTGAATCTAAGGCTGTGTTTACGTTATAACTTTTTTTTTTTACAAAACAATATTGTATCATTCAATATTCCCTTGAATTGTTTTTCAAAATCTATCCATAAAGAAGTTACAATCTTTCAAAATTAGTGTTACGGGTGTGACAGGGTGTTACGGGTGTGACAGGTTGTTATGGGTGTTACGGGTGTGACAGGTTGTTACGGGTGTTACGGGTGTGACAGGGTGTTACGGGTGTGACAGGTTGTTACGGGTGTTACGGGTGTGACAGGGTGTTACGGGTGTTACAGGGTGTTACGGGTGTGACGGGGTGTTACGGGTGTTACAGGTGTGACAGGTTGTTACGGGTGTGACAGGGTGTTACGGGTGTGACAGGGTGTTACAGGGTGTTACGGGTGTGACAGGGTGTTACGGGTGTTACGGGTGTGACGGGTGTTACGGGTGTGACAGGTTGTTACGGGTGTGACAGGTTGTTACGGGTGTGACAGGGTGTTACGGGTGTGACAGGTGTGACAGGTTGTTACGGGTGTGACAGGTTGTTACGGGTGTGACAGGGTGTTACGGGTGTTACGGGTGTGACAGGTGTGACAGGTTGTTACGGGTGTGACAGGTTGTTACGGGTGTGACAGGGTGTTACGGGTGTTACGGGTGTGACGGGTGTGACAGGTTGTTACGGGTGTGACAGGGTGTTACGGGTGTTACAGGGTGTTACGCGTGTTACACGTGCAAATAAAACAATAAAGTAGAGTAATCAAATCTGTATTTGATATTTTCACATGAACAGCTCAAGTTTAACATAACATTAAATACATTTTTGAACTGATATCAAGGCATGAACTGAAATTGTCCTCTGTTGTTCATTACTTTTGGTGGATTAACATGACGTAAATTGTCTCGCAGGATTCGTCTTTATTCTCTGGCCATATCCAAAAATTCTTCCCACTGGGAGCCATGTAGTTTAGAGTAATGGAGTCATTTCCTTGGTCATACTCCATCACTTCTGCAAAACAGTTTCTAATCTCCATCGACTTGCTAGAAGCAGTGAGACTGACGCATACAAATGAGCCAACCTCGATTACGTTCTCAGAATAAACTGTAACACATCTGGATAGTGGGTCGTCATCTCCAGAACTCCAATCACTGAGCTCCAATCCATTGTCGTCCTCGCTTTCTACTGCTGGTGTTATCACCTTGACAATTTTCTTCAACAAGTCGTCTAGTTCCGCTACGAACATTTTCCACCGATATGCAGTGAACAGACTGTAACTTCGGAATTGCTGCAACTTTTCCCCATCTGCGCTCAAGAAAGTCCTTTTGAGATTGAACCTCTTCTGATGACATGTACAGAACATTAATGTTCTCAACTGCCTCGCTGGCTCAAGTAGCAAACTCGGCCGCAGAGTTGATGACAAGCTGACGAGCCTTAACACGAAGCCAAACATTGCGTTTAAGGCTCCCTCCAACACCGTCTACAGCGCCTTTTCCATGAGATGAGGCAAAAAAATGCCACTCACCTCTCACACCACAATCTTCTTCCATATAAAGAAGATTTGACAGAGTGTATCTATTCTTAAATTGCGCAGCGCAACCGTCCGAGAATATTTGAAGCCGTTTTAGTTCAGGAAACTCTTCTTTGAGTGTACAAATGATCTTTCTCATGAAAACATAAACAGCTACTTCACCATGGAGAAGTTCATCACTAATGACTGCAAAGCAACGCTTGTTGTCTCCCAATAACCAGGCAACTGCGGTAAAAATGGTTACCTGCCCGTGACTCCAGTGAGCGCTCTGTATCTCGTCTTGCGCTGTAGTTGAATAATTTCCAACATCTTCCTGCAATCCAAGCTTGGACTCTTCAAATCGACGAGACTGAACTCGTTTTATGTAAACGTGAATTTTATACGATACAATGTCTTTTCGAAGTTGTTCCAAAGCCTGCTTGAGTGTGCCTTTACGCATTATAACCTGTGGACGTCCATCAGATTCTGACCACATTTGCCACGACATGACGAGAAGTGGATCTGCATCGTTTATTAATGCTTGCAAACAACTTCCATCATCTTGACATTCATCACACAAGGAACTCATGCACTCTTCTTTGTTTGAGTCGCAAACTAGAGCATTGATCAAATCATTGCCATCGCGAGGAAATTCACTCACTTTGCTATGAATTGATTTCACAATAAACTCCATGTTTGCGTGATATTTACAAACGCAAACGTTATGTGGCATATTTGAAATGGGTAAGATATATTCCGGGCAAAGTTCAAAAAATTTCGTTAAACTTACGCGACTTGTTGGATTCTCCGAGTTGAAGAGAGAGTGTGCCTCCTTAATATTCATAAGCATTATCCGTTTTTGGAAAAGACTCCTTTTGCTTGTCTTCAAATCCTTCAAGGATATCACATCCCTCTTCCCTGGCTCTTGACGGCTAATACTGTCCAATTAGTAGACTGCCGTTACTTTACGACAAGTTGCTTCGTCTGGGACTTGTGTTCTGGGAGTCGCTGTTGAGGATTTTCTGAGTAACCGAGCAGCCGATGGCATAGCTTCTATCAACAGCTCTTGCACAACTTGGATCCTTTTCCTTGGACTGTGAGGTAAGGACTTACGAGTTCGAGATTTTGCCTTGCCAAGAGTTTGGACACATTGGTAAGCCGAAGGAGTCGCTAGAGGTCTGTTTGAATTCAAATGAGCTGCACGTAGGTTTTCCCTTCGCTTACATTGTCGCATCTTATTCTCATGACGCCAAAGAATAAGAAGTCGTTGAGCATCACGATAACTACCAGACATTTCTTTTTTGTCTTTTTGCCTCCTGAGCTTGTCTCTCTCTCGTTCTTTCTTCAAATACGCTTCACGTAACGTCGAGTTTTCACTAATTTTCTTTCTGTGTTTGGCAACCCTTTCTTTGGTAGGGGCCATACTATTGCCAGTTGGCTGAAATAAATTCAAACATCAAATAAAAACTGCAATATAAAAGCTTAAAACAGTTATATTATGGCGAGTGTGCACTGATTGTAGCCTCTGGTCACACCCGTAACTTACTACATGTAGCACCCGTAACACTAGTATGATGCACAGAATTAGCTACTAGAAAAAATTTAGTTACAGGTTATGTTTGCCCATGTTCTGTAGTCTGAAGGTCCAGAGTGTCAATTATTTAAGTTCATAATGCATTCAAATATATTAAAATACATATTAGAAGTGTTACGAGTGTGACAGATAATAATAATAATAATAATAATACCGGTAATAATAATAATATTAAACAGACTTTATTTTTTGGAGTATAGCATTATGGATACATGGTATGGTACATTACACTATCTACAAAAAAAGGCGATATTCAGTATGAAAGTAGGCAAAAGCTGACTTACAGGGACTGCTCTACCATATAACCTTGTATAAGGATAAGATAAAAGATGAAGAAAAAAAGGAATATAATATAATAATATAATAACTAAGAAATGGCAAAGACCAAAAAAAATATTACTTTAAGAACAATAAGAACTTGAATTTAATAACATGGGCCAGCTGTAAAGATATTTTAATTATAATTATAATTAATGATGAGCTTCCTTTTTCTTCTGAAGAAGCTCTTACTTTCCTTTTCTCTTGTACAGCTTTCTTTTTCTTTTCATCAGTCTTGAAAGTGTGCGAGTTTTCCCTGTCAGTTTCTCTGGTGGATTGGCTCGCAAGAAGGTGTGATTTCAATTTTACTGTGAACGAGGATATGCACAGAGTGTTGAAATGTTCTGGAATACTGTTGTAAAGGTGGGGTGCCAGGTAGGAAAAGGAACTCTTGAATTTTCAAGTGGAATGCTGCTTGATGTCGAGTTTGCTTTTATGCGGAATACTGATTGTGTGTCGATCCCCTCTTGTTGGTAGCTTGTCATGAAGATATGACTAGCTTATCAGATAGACCAGATATTATAAATTACTCTGAAAAAATATCGCATTTAATACTTACAACGAAATTTCTTCACCAATTGTGCAGAAGATACCATGTGTGTGAAGCTAGCACCAATTTCAAGTTCATAATGTCTTTTGGAAGGCTGTGAATAGGATAATGAAGATTTCTATTTTCCCACCATATTAAAAAAAAATTATATTCCAACTTGAAGGTGAATATTTCGAGGATCTATGTAATTATCAAAAATCTGATTACATAATCAGAGCCACAGAAGTTTCACCTTCTGTTTGATATATCACACCTATAGATGAAATAATTTACAAGAAATGAAACTCATGTCTGCTTTTAGTCGGAATGGCTGTATTGACTTGCCGCACCATCAGAGAAGTAGAACACTTTCGAGACATCTGGTCAGAGACTTTGTTTTTGAAACGTATGTACAGCGGTAGTACTGTGCTGTAGACTATCACTGACTACACAAATACTTGACGATTTGACTGTACCCTCATTCCGGTAGTACACAACAAATGGATGTAGTGTTGCCTGCGCGTTTACCCAATGGTAACTTTGTATTTCGTCTTGCACGACGAAAGTAAAATTCTCAGAGAAGTCGCCCGAGATTATGCATTCAGTGTCAAGCAGACTTTCTTTCTTCTCTTTTAAATATCCAGCTTGATTAATAGCAATAAAATGATGTTTTTTCTAAAGAAATTAGCTTTATCAATAATGTTTCCTCAAAATCCGATGCTGCATCAACTACGGTGACCAAGTCACACCTGTCAGTGTTGACCCACTGAACATAAGTCACTTCTTCCTCCACAATCCCATTGTCATCCGAATTATAAATGAGATTTCTAACCGCTTCGGTACCTGGACAGTTAGAACAGGTACCTAACATACAAGCTTCACTCTCCATGTTGCATACCATGGCACTCATCAAGTCCTTGTAGGAATGTGGAATCTTGGCCCCAGAGATCATTAGCTTAACATTTTGGTGCATAACACATACACAAACCGTATGTGTGCCATGCGGCCCAGCAAATTGTGAAAATCCTATTTTGATGGTGGGATGTTCTTTTTTGAAATAAGCATAGAGTTCTTTCAAATTACACAGAATAAGTCTTCTCTGTTTCTGCTCTTTTTCACCATTACTGTTTCGCACGGTGACATAATCTTTTTTACCGGGACATTGTCTCGTATGGGTGGAATCATCACTCTCGCAGAAGTCAATCACTGTCTGAATAACATCTTCATCAGTTGCAAGAAGACTTTTTTTTTTTTTTCCATAATTGGTAAGATACCATACTTCTTTGTCAGCATCCTTGTATGTTTCACAAGATAATCACTGACGTTGAATTCCGAGCAGATTTTTTTTGCGACCATGAGCCTGGTGCAAGACTCAGTATTTGCACTTTTTCGTGGACAGATGTAGCAACTTCCATTTTAGACTTCGGTATAGAATACTCATTACTGTAGTCTTTCATTTCGTCTTCATCTGACTCGTTACTGCTTTTTTAATGCACACGGACTTTACAACGAATCGTAAAGCTTCTTTGCAATATTTTTATTAATCCTTTTAACTTTTTTGGTTATTGCAGCTGGTCGTTTATGCTTGCTTAATTTCTGAATTTTAAAAGGTGAAACCCCGTTCTCTAAACAAATTTTATTTACAGATTCAATAACCACTTCAGGAGGCTCAAACGCTTCTGCATTACAGTTATCCTCTAAGTCACTGAAATCAGCAGCTCCAGGGCCATTTTTAATTCTTTTGTAACAGAGGCAGCGTCAGAGATTTCCCAGGGATAAGTTGATGCACAGATGACGAAAACTCGCTCGTAATTATACGTAAATTTTGGGCCTTCCTGATCACTTTTTTGTGAACAGCTAAAGGATCACAACATATTCTACCAAAAAGGTGATTATATTTATTCAAAAATTGACTTTCATGATAAAAACACACTGTCCTGATTAATTCAACTCCACTTCCCATGAGTAATAAATTTTGTTCTGCACTTGAAAATTCTTCAATGTATTTTATTATGTCAGATTTACCATAAGACACATTGTTACAGCTACTATTTAAATATAATCCAATTGAGCACTCCATGCTAGCTGATGAAGATGATGTGAACATTAAGAACTGTTGACATGAACTGACTTGCCACTACCATGAGTAGCTGAAACTTGTCTGATTGTGTTTGTCTTAGCCTGTCCAAACTTGCATAGATTTGCCTTTATATATAGCTGAATAATGTTGTACATATGTGTATTTACAAGAATAATTAAACTAATGGATATATAAATAAATAACTATTCACCTAAATATTCAATTTGAATATAGATAATAATGGTAAACTGAGTGATTGTAGAGTTTACCGAGTGCCCACGATTTGCTTGCTGGACATTGAAAATGACCATTTAAAAGGGCTGTAACGTCTATAATAGATGAAAAATCAACTCAAAGTTTTTGGATTATTGTTCCTTGTATATAGCTTAACCTGAATATAAATTTTCAATTTTTTGGGACTTTGAAGTGGGAACCTGGGTATAGTTCTGGTGGGCAGAGCTACTTGCTGGCGTTTTCTGTTTGCCTGATACTTATCCCGTAACGCCCCTCATTCTTGAGGAGAAAGACACTTTTGAGAGATTAATTTGTCAGTATTTTTCAAAAGGTTCTTTGTCCTAATGCTTTTGCGGGTTATTTGATGGTCATCTTGGGATTTTTGTCCGCAAAAGACCTTCAATGGATCAGATTCTATGCTGTTGCTTGATATTTTGAAATTGAATGACAGACATTGGCTTTGATGGAATTGTGGGTCGTTATGCTTTCGCTTCTTGACGAAAAAATCACTTTCTTTGAGGTTTGGGTTACTCTTTGAGAAGTAAAACCTCGTTTCTTGGGACTCGAGTCCGTGTAACCCTTGTTTGCGCGCGCTGAAATGTCATTGGTCGTTCTGTTGTCCATTTGGTGTTATTGCATATTCACATTGCTGGCAGTCGACAATTGAAGCAGTTGTTGAATGCACTTGATCAATACAGCTAGCAAGCTGACTTGCACAAGGAGAGAGAGAGAGAGAGAGAGAGAGATTGTTTGTTTGTTTGTTTTATTTCGATCAGTTTTTGTAAACACAATTCACAAGATATATATATATGCAATCAATTATACACAGATATAACTAATAGAACAACTAAACTTGTTTTACTAACAACTTGTTGTTATACCTTTCTCGGTAATTACATTGTTCAAATAATGAGTTTTCAATGCAACATTGTATTAGGAATAGTAAATTACATTGAACAGAGAAATTAAATTATAAATATGTGATGATATAACGAACACATTAACTTACAATAATGATCTCATTTTGTATGTTTCCTTGCTAAATAATGACCTTTTCCGGTGATGAGTTTTTGGAAAGTATTACATACATACATATTAATATTGGCCTGTATAGTACAGAAGAAATCAAACCTTATTAATGGGCCTGAAAATATACTATCTTGTGTTGATAAGCGTCAAGTTATCAACAACGAAAAGACCAAACGAAAACAAGTTAGAATCTAAAAACAAGACTGTTGTTTTTAATCAAACAAAGAACATTTTTATACATCCACCATTCAGTTTCTAGTGATCTGCTATTTTTGAACTTAAATTTATTGAATTCTTGCCGTATTCGGTATCGAAGACGGCAACAAAGGAACGAGTGGCAGTTTGGAATTTGGGTACCATGATGTAAAAAATGAGAATAGGTTCTGTATATTGTACTTTTGGCCAAAGTTAAGAGATAATTGGATAATACAGCTGCAGGATTTTTCGAGGATACTGAAAGTCCTGTAATTAGTACAGAGGTAGGCAGTAGACCAGTGGTTGATGATTTGTTATGTATTTTCCTGTGTAGGATCCTGATAAAAGTCCAAATTTCTTCAGTTTTAACACACTCGAATAGCATGTGTATCGCTGTCCCGGGAGTATTACACCATGGGCATAAAGGTGATGTGCGAACTCCCCATGTGTGGAGTCGGACAGGAGTGACCAAACGATCATGAAGGAGGCGCCAAGATACGTCGCTGTCCCCCCCATCATTGGGATGACTGTATATCGACAACCAATGGACATTATCGTCTATCCATGTGCTTCGTCCTGTTGATTTAAATCCTGATGGTGGAGTGTTACGCAGAGGTCATAAATTGTTTTCCTTGTTGCTGGAAAAAGATCAACGTTACCATCGGTATGTGTGAATTGGTACGACAGTTGTTGATTATCTCTCGTTGGAAATACTGCGTTTGGTTTGCTGCTGTGATCAATATTCGAGTTCATCTTCTTACTGTGGGGATTGACAGACCAGAACAGTTGATTGCGTCAATGGTTTTAATGTTTCCATGATTATTTATTAGGTCTCCTAGAAGATTATATTGTAGTTTGCTCCATTCGAATTCAAAAAGATTTTCATATGGCGTATTATTGAAAATACAACAGTTCTGTAATGAAAGCGAGCGTATATCACTGATATCGGTAGGTGCGTTACTGGGGCGCACGTTTAGTTTGGACCATCCTGCTAGAGTAGATTCTTAAAACGGATCTAAACGACGAACCAAGTGCGGGTCGAGCTTATCGTATGTGAAAAGCGTAATGGGTTTGGGTTTTGTTATACTGTATTTGCCCAAGTTGTATTCAATAAAAAATGTGATGTGTTCAGTTGCTGTTCTGTCTATGTATTTTTTGATGTATAGGAGTCTTAACAGCATGATTCTGCTGGGTAAATGGTGTACCCCTTGTCCACATAGGCTTGGGTGTCCGTATATGAAATTCGGGTGTAACCAATGGTTTCCGTTCCATATGAAGTTGGTGTACAACTTCATTACCGTTTCAATAAAGGTTTTAGAAGGCTGGAGTACGGTCATAACATGGACTAGTTTAGATCCAGAAAGTTGATTAATTAATACTTGGCGACCCCAGTATGAGGTGTAGTGTAACCATCTTTTCCATTTGGCCAAGCCAACTTTTATTTGGGTTTCTAGATGCGTCCAGTTACGGTTCAGCCATTGGTGAGTGTTGCCTAATTGCACACCCAAAAAATTACCTCCTTCTGAACTCCATTTACATTGCATGGGGTTGCCGGTTCGGTACTTCCACTTCCCTACCCAAAGCCCAGCTGATTTTTGTATGTTAAGTTGGGCTCCTGTTGCACAACCATACTTCATGAAAGTCGTGTGAATTACTTCAAAGGCTTTGTTTTCAGTTATGAATAGGGTTACATCGTCTGCGTATGCTGAGACCACTATAGGTCGGGTAATAGATGGTATGAGAGCCAAAGCAAGGTGTGATAGGTTTTTTCGACAACATTGCAACAATGGCTCAATACAGAGTGTGAAAAGAGGACCAGAGAGAGGGTCACCTTGTCGTGCTCCTCTAGCAAAAGGAAAAGGTGCTAATAGTGTAGAGCTATATTTAATTAAGCATCTTGCGTTGGAATATAAGGTTTTTATGTAGGAGACGAATAAAGGGCCGAAGTTAAAAGCCAGTAGAGTGGAGAAGAGGTAGGTATGCTCAATACTGTCAAAGGCAGACTCCTGGTCAAGGGAGACAATCGCTAAAGGAACGTTCTCTGCGTTTGCATACTGAATTGCGTCCCGTATAATATGTAAATTCGAATATATAGTCCGTCCAGGTACACAATACGTCCGGTCTTCATTTATTAGTTCAGGGAGAAGTCTCGACAATCTGTTGGTTATAGCTCTTGCGATTATTTTGTAGCCTGCTGTAAGGAGTGAGATGGGGCGCCAGTTCCTTATTTCAAGAGGATCACCTTTCTTCGGTACCATAACAAGGACTGATTTTTCCATGGATTTTGGCAACGAATTGGATTCGAGACTGTATTTAACCATTTCAGTGAACAGGGGACACAATGAAGACCAGAAGAAAAGGTAGAACTCGCAGGTTAAGCCATCATGACCAGGGGTTCTTCCTTTGTTCAGTTGCCCCAACGCCACTGTGAGTTCAGTGGCAGTGAGCTGAGATTCGTTTCTTTCTTTGTCTGTGTCTGATAATGTTGGCAAATCTGCATATAGATTGTGGGCGGCTGCTGTTCTTGGCTTGGAGGAATAATGACGTGTCATTTCTTCACCTATTTTCTTTTCATCTTTGGTTATTTCTCCGTTTATTCTCAACTGAGTTACTCTGATGCTCTTAATCCGTTCAACGTACATTTTTATAAATGTCGAAGAAGATGTGTTCCCGGTGAAGGTGGTCAGTGCAGTATTCTCACTACGGATAGTTTGAGCTATATCATTGTAGCGCTTCCTTATGTCACCTTCGATTATCTTTAACATGACATTTTCATTGACCGTTAATACGCCTTTTGATTGAAGGTATTTGTCAACCGTCTCGAGTTCATCAAGATCAATGAACTTTTCGGGTTTCTTCCTCGCCATGAATCTTTGGGAAGCAAGCCTGACTTCCGTCTTGAAATCGTCCCAGCAACAGTTTGGGGTTTCGTATGTGGGCAGAATCGACGTGTAGTATTGGATGATATTTTTAATGATGGTTTGATATGTTTCAATGTTCAGGACGCTATTGTTTAGACGCCAGTACGCTGATCCTTGTGTTTGTTTATTTACTATTCTGATGTGTATGCTTACGCCTATGTGGTCAGAGAAGGAGGGATGAGGGTTGCAGGTTATTAAATGGTTAATTAAGGAATGTGATACATAAATACGGTCTAGCCTTGCTCGAGGGACGTTGGTGTGTACACCTGTGTGCGTAAAACCGAACTCGTTTGGGTGTATTTTATCCCAGGAATCGATTAGGTTGTGTGAGGCCAGAATTATGTGTACTGATTGTGCAAGCATTGTTCTTGTTTCGATGCAATTGGCACGATCTTTAGGTGACAAGGTAACATTCCAGTCACCACCAATTACTACGTGGTCTTGGACATCAATAGATTCAATATATATCCTTATTGCCTCGATCGTTCTTGTAGCTTGCATGTCGTTCCTTGGCATGTATATGTTCATGTAGTGGCACGTTTTGTTGTTTAAGCTGTGTGTAACTACCTGGCAACTACCTAGCCGGGAAACAAAATAGTATTGATTGGTAAAATTAGGGTTATTAAGCGTTTCGTTTTTCATTACAATTGCAGTTCCAGAATTAGGTTGTGTTGGGGGGTTAACGTAGAACGTGTAATTAACCAGATCATAAGATTTAGGACGGTCATACAGGTTTGTCTCTTGCAAATAGTAAATATTTGATTTAGTTCGTCTAAAATACACTGATAACATTCCTTGTTTGGCATCACTGACTAGACCCCTTACGTTTAAAGTTAATGTAGACATTTGTGTGGTATACCTTCAATAAATGTTATTATGCAATTTAGAAGTCGCCTAAAGTCACCAAAAACAAAAACAAAAACAACATGTGGATTTTAAGATCCAGCCTAATGCCAGACCAGGTACACTAGTAGACAAACGTAAACAGCCCCTTTGCGTTTAAGCTTAGTGTACATTAATGTGACACACCTTCAATTGCTGTTATTAGGCGATTTAGACGTCGCCTCAAGTTGTAATTATGGGCGAAACTAATACAGTCTTTCGGCATTTTGACAAGTCCAGGTAAATTGTCTGTAAATTCTAAAGCTAATGGTGTGGGACACTTCAGACCTTTACTCTGGGAGAGAAAATCTTGTAGTTTTGTGGCTGAAATAGGATATGTCAAGTTATTTGAGTCTAGTTTGAACACCATTGCCCTGACTGACTTGTCATCTTTCATTTTTATATTTTCTAATTTAGATACCGAGTAGGTCGAGTTTTCAGAAACTGAGTATACACTTTGGTCGTCAGCATCGGAGGATTGACTATCTTCGAAAACCAGTTTTGTTACCTTTGTTGTTGACAACAAGAGAGAGAGAGAGAGAGAGAGAGAGAGAGAGAGAGAGAGAGAGAGAGAGAGAGAGAGAGAGAGAGAGAGAGAGAGAGAGAGAGAGAGAGAGAGAGAGAGAGAGAGAGAGAGAGAGAGAGAGAGAGAGAGAGAGAGAGAGAGAGAGAGAGAGAGAGAGAGAGAGAGAGAGAGAGAGAGAGAGAGAGAGAGAGAGAGAGAGAGAGAGAGAGAGAGAGAGAGAGAGAGAGAGAGAGAGAGAGAGAGAGAGAGAGAGAGAGAGAGAGAGAGAGAGACGTCTGGATCTCAGCTGCGTGTACGTCGGTCATATCAGTCTGGCCATGGAGAGACCCATCAACCTGACCCATCCTCTTGAAGCAGTGACGGTACTAGTACTCTGAGCCTCGGCAAAGAGACCCTCTGGCCCACTGCTTATTCCCTTATCTCTATCCATTTAGAAAATTACCCCTGGTTTTCTAAAACTATGTAGGGGATGAGTGATTGGAAGATGGGAACTGGCGCCCTCGTATCGTCTGCTTGTTTGCCGCCGTCAATGTGGACCCTTGTGAGGAACAACGACACAGAAGTCTTTCCTGCTCTCAACAATCTCGGATAGTTTTGTTTGACGTTGGTGACTTGAGAGACGTTGGTGCGGAACGATTCGGTGACAAGGCTCAGTTGTGGCGTGTCACTTTCAATTTTTAATATCCAGTCTGACACTGGTACCAACAATTTATGAAAATTCCCAATCTTATCCCAAAAAATATCTTGCATAATCAGATCTGATGATGCTGTACCAAGCTTTCCGTCCACACGCTTGTCAACGCGAAATGATTCAAGAATGTATCTATCTTGGATCCCCAGCAGTAGCTACCGACAGTTTTAATAGACGTTCTGCTATGAGTCTGGCTTCCTTTTGCTCACATTGTAATACTGCATTCTGGATGTGGGGACATTTTTACCGTCAACTCCTACTTTCCTCAAAGATTCAAGTTTGCCAAGGTCATGCACCAACAGAATCGACCCGTTAGCAGTGATGTGGTCATTACAAATGTCCTTGCATGTTCCATGTTTGCTGCGTTCATCAGTCAGCGAGCTCAAGCCATGTGCAATACACTTATGTGACTGTACTTTTTTGAACTAATTTCCCATGCTTCTTTCATATTGACAGCAATGTTAGTCACCGGTCCAAAAAACTTACCTGGACCAATTTCCTCGATAACTTTAAACAGATATTCTGTACACACTCGCGTAGCGTGCTGTCAGAGTCGGCAGTGATTGATGATTGAGAGGTTGGTACAATACCGGTAGTTTCACTTGTCATGTTGGTCCAACCATTTCACTCCATATTTCTGCTTTTTATTACTTTTCTAATACCTGCAAGATTTGATTTTAGTTTCAGGCATCTGGACCGAAACTTGCTAATCGTCTTTTGTGTGCTCTGTCTGTACGTCATCAATAAGGCGCCTCTTCGTATCTTTTGTTCCTTTCGACCATAGTTGTATACAGTAGAATGGTTCTGCGCTGCGGAGCGGTTGGGTCTCCTTGTAGGCCGATGTGGATGCCCGCAGATTGTGGAGAAATGCCATCCAGACCTGTACACAAATCATATGAATAACGAGTGTCAAGAAAAAAAGACAATTTACCGATTAAAATTTGAAATTTAATTTTAATGGAAAATCAATTCATTTTCATAAGTTTAGTTTAGTGTTGACTGTAGCAGAACTCTTCCAAATGATCATGGATTTAATTTGAAGTAATTAAGGTTTACATATCAATACATTTTGTATTGTAGGCCTGTTCATATATTTGAATCCATACTTCGAGAATTGGGTATTCAATTTTGTATTGTAGGCCAGAGCTTACTTGATTTGGAAAGTTTTTGCCTACCTTGAACTATTTTGAGAAAAGCTTGGGCCTCACTGGAAATATTTAAGGAAAGTTGATGTTTTTGTGCAAATTAAACTAGGCAAACGCAACATAGGCCTATGCGTTGTAAGATGAGCAAGATATCTGGTATATTAAGAGTCGTCAAAGTAGTCCTACCTTTGCTACTTTATTGACTCTGGTGTTCTACACACCTTGACGCATATGAAAAATACTTCATTGTTGGGCAAATATCAAATCTAGAAAGCAGTGAGTTTTGGCAACCCAATTCTGTCAATATTTTTATAAAATATTTGATGAATAAAACCAGTTATTTCAATTTTTTTCTTCATAACGGCCGGTTAGAAATTTTGAGATGATACTTCTCAGAATCGGTTCTACCGATTGATTCCAAAAACTATACAGTACCAAGTTCTTCATCAGCTGACTGTTCACTAAAGCTGGGTGTCCTAGATCTGGCAAGTGCACCGAGCCCAATTGAAGCAAAGGTGTTTCCCCCACCAGCAGCAATCCTTGTTGCCTGTCTCCAGAATCCCTTGGTGGAGGCCTCTGCTGTCCACCACTAGCACCACCTCCAGAGCTTCCTGGCAGAGGAACCACCTCTTGGAGGTGTAGGCGGTCCACCACCTGGGGCATCGACAGTCGACATAACAGTTCCCTGTCTTGTTGCAGTTGCACGATCACGCATTGAAACCTTCTGCACATCCTGAACATTCTGTTGGTACACCGCCTGTTACATATACCATACAAGCCCTGCTATCAAATGGTTTGCCTACCCTTCCTGGGAATGAGAGGGCAGACCGGGCAGCGAAAGAGGCTACGCTTAGAACTTGCATCGACTATACACAAGTTCCGTATACGGACCTGAAAAGTTTCTTTAAACGCAAAATCAAAGATTTATGGCAAGAATCTTGGGATGGCGTCACCAATAATAAGCTGAAGACTATAAAAACTTCTGTGAGGCCATGGAACTCCTCATCTAGAATCTGCCGCAGAGAAGAAGTCGTACTGTCACGATTGCGTATAGGTCATTGCTGCCTTACTCATTGTTTCTTACTTAAGCGTGAAGAGCCTCCCGAGTGCGAGGAATGCTTGGATCCCCTTACTGTTCGTCACCTCCTGATGGACTGTGACAGGTTCCGGGGTCTGCGCCGGCGCCTGCGCATGCCGGATGACCTGTCGCTGATCCTTGGTGACGATCAGAAGGCGGTTGACCGCCTCTTGAATTTCCTGAAACAAGCCGATCTCTATAACCTGATCTAGTCATTCAGCTTTAGTCAGATATACATAGTGCTTTTAGGATCTATGTTATTTATTACGTGTTGAAAGTTTTATAGAAGTGTACTTTTAATCATGGGTTTCATTCATATACTCCCAATTTTAGAATGTCCACCTAGTGTTATTCAAGTGTGATTTTACACTTTGATGTATCTTTTAGATGTGTTGCCTGTTTGCACGTTTTATCTTTTAATGTCTCATATCATTGCAGAATGTAGTGAGCATCATGTCGTTTTCTATTAAAACATTTTGTCTCAACCAAGTATTATTCCGGCGCAATATAACCTAGCCGTTGACGCGCCGTAAAACAACAATATTAATTCGTTCATTCGTTTGCCTACCACCAAACACTCTTTAATCATCTTATTGATAATTGCACGCCTTATAATTTGGTCCTTCATACTATAGCACCTATGGCTGCAACAGCAGTCTTATTGGCATCCGGACTGGCAACTTGAGTTTATAACTCACCCAATTCTGTTGCGATCTCAAGGAGGTCATCTTTAGAGAACACAGCCCCAGCTAGATACTTGGGTTCAGCAGCTCTGCCTGAAAGGTGGTTTACAGCACATGATGTATAAACTGCCAACAGACCTGCCTGCTTCACAGTTAATTCCATGGAAGTATCAGTGTTTTCTGGTTTACAGACCACATCAGGGCCTTCAAGGTAGCAATGATCACCCATTTAGTGTTAATAACATTGTTTTCTGGATATAGGAACTTCAACACGGGCAGAACTTGTCCCCTGAGGACTCCTTCACAGACCTTGATTCAGGGCCAATTTCATAGATGACCTTGGAAGCAAATTCAAGTGCTTTTGACCTCTGATCATGCACAAGTAGAGCCCCATAATCATGGCAAACTCACTGAAATTCCCTCGGCAGCTGCCCCGTGTAGCTCGATGAACACATCTGGTGTCATCCCTTGTATTATGTAATCTCTTTCAACAGTATGAGCTGTTGGTGAATCAGGCTCAACACCTTTTATTTATTTCTTTATTCTTTACAAAATACATTGTTTGAATATCAGTCGCAGTTTTAGCTATAGTTATACAAACCAGTCTAATAATAATTCTTACCTAATGTAATATCATTTTGGTTACTTATAGATAGTAGTATTTCAAGTACATGAACAAGAAAAAAAAATCAACATTACATATTCATATACCGTACTTTTGGCTCATCACAGTAGTAGGGATTATTACATATTATTTATTAAAAAGATCACTACATTTTTAAGAATTCTTCAACATTATAAAATGCATTTTCTATCAGGTAGCCCTTCAACCGTGATTTAAATAGTGGAATACTGTCCTGCTCCTTTATGTAATTTGGCAGCTTGTTAAACAATCTTATACTGGCAATGCTGGGTGCCTCCTCACAATATTTATGTCTCCCACTCACAACATGTACATCGTTTTTTCTTCTGGTATTATACATATGGATGACAGAATTTGTTTTCTCAAGAGCCCCATTATTCATGGCATTTGTCAATATTGAATAGATATATATATACAAGTAACTGTCATAATTCCCAGCTCTACAAAATAAGCCCGGACACTTTCATATTTCCTTAATCCTACAATGACTCTCACTGCCCTCTTCTGGAGAATCAAAATCCTGTTGACATTGGCATTTGAGCTATTCCCCCATGCATCAATAGCAAAACGTATATGAGACTCTATTATTGCAAAGTAGGTCATCAGCAGTATCTCTCTGCTGCTATGATGATATAGTTTTCTCAATACATAAATACCTGTACTTAGTTTCTTGGCTAGACAATCCATGTGTATGCCCCAATTCAAGCGTTCATCAATCTGAATACCCAAAAATGCAATACAACTAACTTGCTCCAAGTAAACCTCATTTATTTGTACATTGATTATTTCTTGAGCTTTGTTTCCTAAATTATATATCATATATTTGGTCTTAGTTTCATTTACTTTCAGTCTATTCTGCTTAAGCCATTGAACTATTTTGTTAGCTTGTATATGCACTTCTATTTCTAGGGCCTGTAAATTATTATTTGATATGCTAAGTGTAGTATCATCAGCATATAACACAATGTTGTTATTGTCTTCATCAACATGCTGTGCAATTTCAATAATATACATGTTGAAGAGAAGTGGGCCTAATACCGATCCCTGTGGTACACCATGTTTTGTAAAAGAATGTTTTGTTTTGAAGACACATGATTGGCCTTCTTGATCAAGTCCGCTGATTTCGACATACTGCTCTCTACCTCGCAAGTGAGTTTCTATCCACTTGAGAGATTCCTTTCTCAATCCATAATTGTTCAATTTTTGTATCAGAATGTCATGACTTAGGCAGTCAAAACGCCTTGGACAAGTCCATAAAAACTGTCGCTACATACTTCCCTTTATCTAGTTCTCCGATTACCCAGTCTAGATGACTGACAATTGCTGTTGTAGTCGATCTGTTGCGTCTAAAACCGTGTTGATTTGAAGTCACAAGTTCGCGTACTTCAAGAAAGTTCTTCATTCTTCTCTCGAATATCTTTTCAAACACTTTGGATATTGTTGGGAGGATTGATATTGGCCTGTAGTTATTAGCTGCGGTCTGTACTCCTTTTTTGGGTATAGGAAGTACTTTAGCTATCTTGAGGGCATTGGGAAAGTTACCTTCTCCAAAAGATATATTAATAAGACATGCCAAAGCTCCACTTATAACATTTGGACATCTTTTCAGTAGCCATGATGATATTCTATCCTGTCCTGCAGTTTTCTTATTTTTCAGTTTACCAATCACTCCTCTAACTTCTTTCTCAGTGGTTTCATATAGCATCATTTCTTGCTCGTTTATTGGAGGAAGAGTAAATTGAGTTTCATTATGAGATCGGTCCTCACTATTGATAATATTTTCTGCTTCATTTATAAAGTAATCATTAAATATTTCGGCTACTTCCATTGGATTGTTGTGCATCACACTATCTATTTCCAGTTCTATTTTTTTTCGGACTTGAGTTTTTTTATTTCCTCTCTCTTCATTGATGATTTTCCAAATGGTTTTTGCCTTGTTGTCTGCTTTTCTAATCTTTTCTCTGACATCTGTGGCTTTTGCTGTTCTTAGGATATGCCTGTACTCCCTTCTGTATAGTCTAAGTTGCAATTTAGCAAATGGATCACTTTGGAGTTTGTTTTGATCAGACATGGTTTTTAATATATTCCTGCAGACATCTCTGCTGCAATATCGGCAAGAGTGGTGGATGTCAACATTGTTACCAGATCTTCTGTTATATGAGAATATGAGCCAACTCCTCAACCCTAAGGTGGAGCTTTGTTGAGTAATCTATGCTGAATTCACAGATTTTAGTCTTATTATTTTCAACCTTGGAACTAGCCTGTGCAGGCCACCTGCTACTATTCTCAAACCAGCACTCGGATAGGGAGCAGTTGTAACGGGGCCTTTTTGAAGATGGCTTCAGCTGTCACCACCTACATTATTCAAGTAGGAAAAAGAATGATGATTTGGATCCTTATGAGGCGTGGGCTGACCCTGGGGTCGAACAATAAGGCTAGCAGATAATACACTAATGTTTGTATTTACCTTAATTATTTGTGATGTTCAGGCGTGGAATAATGATAGTTTTAAAGTTTGAAGGGTGCACAGACGAGAGTTATATGATAGAAGTGAGAGTATAAGTGAAGATTGAAGTACTGCCCGTCTTGTAATTAACGGTTTGGCTTTATATAACTTACTGGATTTTAATAGGCTCATAACGGAATACTTTGCGATATAACACCTATATCAGAGTCCGACTCGTTATCTTCAACCATGGCACTTCCTTCATCTTCTATATGCTTGGGAAATTCATCCAACGCTCTAGTAAGTGCAGCTTTTTCCAGCACTTCTCCATCGTCCATTAGTTTCAGATTGAATCTCACCGACACCAGTTCTGCAGTTCGCTCCATTGTTAGACGGTTTCGTTTCTTGGTTTTTATGTTCGCAAACGTCTTCCAGTTTCTTTCGCAACTTGCAGCTGTTGCTGGAAATGACAACACTCGTAAAGCTATCTTAGAGAGCTCTCTGCCTCCACAGAGACCTTTCCACCAAGTCAGGGCATCTGTTAACTTTGCAGCTGCCCAAATTGAAGGCCTACTCCATATCTCTGGCTCCGCACGATACTCGGCCAAATCTGCGGTAACAAGGTCCTCATTTATAGTTGATGCATTGGTCGCCATGCTGATAATGTAATCATTTGCATCGGCTAATTCCAGTTCACTCAGTCCCTCGCCTCTTATTACTGGATGTAAGAGGCAAGCTACCAAGTGAACTTTGTGCATGCAAAAGTGTTTTCGTTTTTCAAAAAGCTCCATAACTCGCGTCTCTTCATCTGCCGTTGATGGAGACGCAAACAAATATGCATTCAGTTTATTTTCAATGTCTTGAAATTCTTTGACAACAAGCGCCAGTGTTGGCTTATCACCTTCCAGCTTAGTGATGCTCTCTGCAACAGGATTCAATAGACTGAAAACGCCTTCGACGCGTGGCCAGAATGTATTATCGTCCAGAATATTGCGCCGTAGTGTTGGATGTAAAATCCCGCTAATGCTGTCGTTTATGGCACCAAGCTGCAAGAATCTTTTATTCTTGAGTAAGCTATTCAAGGAAGCTGCTTGGGACCCCCAGCGTGTTATTGCTGGTAAGAGGAGGGTAGTTTCCTTGCCTTCTTTACCGAGTTGAAGTTCTTTTAAGAGCGCTTGTGGTTTGTGTTTTGCCGTAAAGAATCGTATAATTGGCTTTGTGAACTCTATGACTTTGCTTACTGTTTGAAGCTGGCATAAATCCTTAGCAAGCAAATTCAGGCCATGAGCAACACATCCATATGTCACTAATTCTGGATATTTATTTTTCAGCAATGTCCAGGCAAGCTTCATATTGGCTGCATTGTCGGTAACGAGTGAATGCACCTTGTTTTTCCCCACCTTTTCAATCGCATCACCTAAAATTCTGGCGATGTATTCTGCTGTGTGCGAATCTGCCTCAGAATCTATGGCATCATGAAAAACTGGCTCTGGAGTGGTGAACAGGATATTTGTCAGGGAATTCCCTTTAATATCAGTCCAGCCATCAGACATTAGACTTAGAGAGCTTGCTTTAGCAATTTTATCGTCAACAAGTGATTTAATTAAGATATATGTTTTATCAAGGAGCGAGTTAGATACCTTGTATCTTGATGGTGGTTTAAACGAAGGACGCATTTTTTTGAAAAAAACATCTGAAATATTTGTCCTCTGTGAGTGATAATGGCGACCCACTTGCATAAATGGCTCTTGTAAGAAGAACCTCCAATTCTGTCTGGTTATTTGTTGACAAGGAGTCAACAAATTTGACTATATTTTGAGATCCACGACTAGAATGACTAGGATTGGAGGTAACGGGGGTTGAATTTACAACAGATGTGAAACTACTCTCTCTGCTAATACTAGAACAGGCTGTGGAAGGTATGTGTAAGTGACCTTCATCTGACGAGTTGATCACTTCTGGCCTAACGCTACTAGCAGTTCGTAATATGCCTAGATTAGTTCGTAAAGTCTCCACAATGCTTTGAGGACAATTTTTACATTTCAATAAATGCTTCTTCATCCGTGTGGCATTGTTGGCATAGGTTTATTTGCAGTACAAACATTCTCCAACCACTTTACCAGCCAACTGGATCCGTTTGTAAAACTTCCAAATGGAAGTTATAGTTTTTGGCATATCTGTGAAAGAATCCAAAATATGCATAATATAATTACCAACTTTCTAAAACAGATTGTAATGACCCAGTTGTTGATTAACAGCAATGCCAACCCACATAATGAACTTGGTGAGACAATATAATGGAGGTCAAAAGTGTGGTTATGTAACATTAATGTGGGGTAAATTGATTGATTCTTAGCAATCGTAAATCATTTTCCCAACATTCACAGCTAGAATAAGAATTAAGACAACAGCATGCAGCCAATATTGTTAGCTGTACTTTCTTTTAAGAGCTCAAAAGTGAATTTACCTGCAGAAATGTAGACCTCTAGCAGTCAAGCTGCAGGACACCATGTGGCAATGGCAAAGCACTTGCACTGTCCTTGGCACCCAGGTAATATGAGCTCACTGCTCACTGCTTCACTCACTGTTTCAGCCTGTTATATGTGCTTTAAAAGCTCGGACATATTTCAAACTTTTACAAAGTAACCTTCGTTGAATAAAGTATATCTTAACACAGGAAAATGTGTTGGATAATTTTCCGGAAAATTTTCCGACTCACATCTCTAGTTGGTACTACTGAATGAGCTTCAAAATATAGACAGTGTTACCATCTGTACAAAATGTGTGATTAGTTTAGAGACCTGGCACTGACAGATGCAAATAAAATGGGTTTTATTTATTATTATTTCACAGATGTGATTTTTTAACACACCATTCAACCCACTTCAACATTTTTAATTTTGCCTACTTATTAATTATTATTTTATCGATACTAAATAGTAAATATGTAGGATTATAGCAATAGGCATGCAAATGAAATAGTTTACAGTGTAGGCTAGTGAATGTCATATTTCATTTCAAGAGCAAAATGTTACGTTTCAACTTTCAATGTTCAAAATTCAACTCAATTTACAAAATAAGTGATTATGGAATAAAGTGTACTTCCATATACACTGTACAAGAAAAACCAGAAGAATTCTATCAAGTACACAAAAATGTAACAACTTAATTTAATTGGTAACATTTGAGGACATGAGTAAACTACCTAAATTACTCAATTTATAAATGGGAAACAGTAAGAGTGTAGGTCCACTGGGCCAACAATATTAATATAAATTATGAGGCATTCCGCTAACAAACAAAGATACTTGGTAAACAAAGATACCAAGAAAGCATTTACCTCAGAAAGCATATAGATCAAGTTACCAACAATTCTTAGAGGTAACATTCTTCTCACAGTAGAACAGTTCAAAGGAACAACTTCTCCTGCAGGGAGCTGATTGTACACGTTATCGTGTTTGAGATACCCATGGAGAAATAATAAGTGGTCCACACTTTTCCCAGTTAAACCAGCCCTATTTCTCGTAACGTGGTTCCCGCCGTTGCTAAACAGGCGCTCGGATGGGACGCTTGAACGGGGAATGCCCAGGTACTTCCTTGCCAAGCGAGAGAGTAACGGGTACCTCCACTTCAGGGGGTGCATTCCTTTACAATTAGTGTTATCTAGATAAACCTAGTCCAAGTTAATACCGTGTTAATACGGGTTTTAGAGAGGTTTAACTTCCTATTCCTGTACGAGTTTTATAGTAGGTTTAAGGGAAGCGTAGGTTAGTACGTCGGTAAAACAGTTTTTTGACAAATGTTACAAATCAGCTAAAATGTACCTAAATCTCATCCAATTCCAACGAAACTTGAACTAAATCAAATCTGGGCCTAAAGCACAATTTTCAATGAAATTAAATAAGAAACAAAAAGTTGACATCTGTGGGATCGAACCCCGCCCGTCTTGCGCTGAAAGCAGCCGCGCTAACGATGCAACCGATCTGCCTATGAGAATTTCTGCTCTCAGAATAACATAAGTATACAAGCTTCGAAAAGAATTCTGGCAAATGAATTATTAATACCGTCAGACGGGGCTACTTTGGACACTTTTTTCAATTTATCTTGCATAACTTTTTCCCTCTTTGTTCTTCTATCACCATTTTTTTTTGTGGTGTTCACCTGATATTGGTGATATCTCAAAATGGACATCCCAAATTTGTACCATTATAATTTTGATCTAATTTAAATATTTTGTTGTTGTCCAATGTAGCCCCGTAGGAAGGGGCTACTTTGGACACTCATAAGAAAATGCTAAAAATGGAGGAACACAGACCAGGAGGGTTACTTTGGACATCAGATCTAGCATGTATCAGGTCAAGCACTAATATGTTTTTTTTTAATTTTTTTTATTATCATTATTTACGTGATATTGGTACAATTAAACAATGTTTTATATAATGACTTCCCTTTTGTTCATCGGTTCAAACTTCTAAATATCTAGATATATTTAAACTAGATAAGTGCAAAAGTGCACTGCTTTTTCAAGAATTACATGGTGTCTTTTTTTTTAATTGGAGCATTTGTATCGAAGTTACAGATGATACAAATGATGAATGTGTAAGTGATAAATGTCAAATATAATTATAGCCTACTCTACAACTGATGGGCCTACTCACAACTAACACATGTAGAGGTTTTTGAACGAGTTATTAAAAGAAAGAAAGAGAATGCGATCATTTTTAGAATGGACTGTTGGTGAATTTAACGAGCGAATAATATTATTTTCGATAATGTCATCTACATCATCGGTAGACGGCCAACGGAAACGATCTTCTGCGATGTGACGCAAGAACGTTGTCTTGAGTGTACCGTCTACATTCTTCTTTATTACTTGCCCAGCAAAATGTTTGATTGTTTTACCATTAGTTGACTCGTATTTGGCAATAACCCACTGTCCGCTTGTGTAGGTATCCGTATTAACGTGAGTGGAAGCGTTGGCACGAGATGGTCTGATAGTTGTAAGATTTACTACAGAAAGTGACGAGGCTTCTGGTTGCTGTCTATCTCTATCAATATCATCATCGATACATTGAGGTTCGTCGACTTCATCTTCCTCAGATTCCAATTCAGGACCTAGCTCATCAACATCGTCCAATATTACGCGACGCGATACTGTTTTTTTCTTTTTCTGTAGAGGCTGATCTTCTTGGAGCGTTACAAGCAGATCGTCGGAACACACACTTTTTCCGGGTATAACGTTGACACGGCGCTTACGTGTCACACGTTTTCCTTGAACGTCGTGTCTCATATCTTTTAGCATATTTACGACAACCGTCGAAACAGTAGGAGACACCTTTTGAGCTTCTAGACCATCTGGGAGCTTTCTCAAAACTTCCCCAGAATTAATAGGAAAAATCCCACAAGTTCTGAATCCTGATATTAGATTTGTACTCCCACTTTCTCTTTCTGACAATTTCCCCACAAGCTCGGATAGCAAGATAGGAAATTGGTCTTTAGGTAGAGAAGAACACCTCTCTCCCTTGTTCATTTTCCAGGAAGTCAAAATTTCTCGCCAGTACCGTTTCAGAGGGCCATAAAATGCCACATCCAGTGGTTGTACCAGATGCGTAGCATTTGGCGGTAAACAAACAAAAGCGATGTTCAACCTCTTACAAGTATCTAGCACTGGCTTACTAAAGTGGGACGATAAATTATCTCCGATAATAATTCTTGGATGATCGTTTTCAATTTTCTCTGCCCACGGGACAACTATTGAGTGAAACCAATCGTTGAAACAGACCTCATCAAACCAGCCACTTTTCGAACGATTATATCGGCATCCTGGAGGCCCACCCAATGTCCATTGATCCCACATGTTCAGTGCCTTATATACAACATATGGTGGTAGTAAGTGTCCACTTGCACTTCCAGCAAACATTATCGATGTAGAAGACTTTGTCGAGTTCAAGATCCTTTCGGGATACTTTGCTCCGCGACAGAATATATATTGTTTTTGACCTGGATCATCTGTCAGATTGGTTTCGTCGTAATTCAGAACGTTTTCTGCAGGAACTCCCTCTAAAGACTTACCGAGATGCTCAAAGTAAGTCTCAATATCGACAGCGGAAACCTTAGCTCTCTTCAACGAAATGTTTTGGCATAGACGTGACGACAGACTATCGTCGTGACGATTCAAAAAACTAGCCGCCCAATCCTTTCCAGGAAGATTATTTTTAAATTGTGACACATTTCTTCCCGACGAGTCTAAAGAAGCTTTAACCATGTACCTCAAGTCAAGCTTGGAAAATGGAAAGCCCCAAGTTGCTAGTAAAATAAGGTGATCAACAAAACACCTTTCGTCTTCGGCATCGAAAACCATTGGATGCCCCGCAAAGCTACCATTCAACACTGGAGTATCATCAGGCTTTTTCAGGTGGTTGGATATTGTTGACTTTGGAACATTATATTTCTCGGATGCTGTGCGTAGTGACATCTTCTTCAATCTTACTTCCTGGACTGCATTCTGCAACGCATCGTCCGTAAAGTTTCTATAGTTCCTATTACCGGGCTTCCTACAATAATTCCGGACCATGTTGGAGGATAAACTGAAATATAATAAAAGTAGTGTCTAAGGTACAACCTGGAACAAACTTCTACACCATGGCCTAGGACTAGTACATGATTTAAGTGGATTTATTATACAATAATTATACAAGCATTTTAGGTTATGTTTATCTAGGCAAGTGTCCAAAGTAGCCCCACATTCGTTAAAACCAGAAAAAGGTGATGAAGTATACTGATATCATAAAATGTAATACTTGATTTGTAATGCTGAGAAGATGGACTATCTTTTCTGCCTTTACAATTTTGCAATCCACCCATTAGTTCGTAAGATATACCTAAAAGTTTGGAGGTACTTACAATGATGACCACTTTAATCGTCTCTTCTTTTTGCGCCAAAATCTACATTCACAAGTATTTTCAGTTGGCAGTGGAATGATTAGCTGTAAAACAGTGTAGGAAACACGAAAAAAAATATTTCCCAGGAATATTTAAACAGATGTTATTTAGAAAAATACCCAACCAAAACAGTGTAGCTTGTCCAAAGTAACCCTCCATGTCCAAAGTAGCCCCGTCTGACGGTAATAAAAGTAATGGTAAGATTATTTCAAAACATTCACATTCCGTTTCCTTCAGTTCTTATTCTAGAAATCGCATTGCCGTAACGATATTCACTATATTGGATATTTAAATTGATATTTGAAATCATGAAGTGGATCTTAAAACACGCTAAACCCGCTCTTTGGCAGGTTTAAGTTAATCCTGCTTTTCTGGTATTATTTCCGGAATGAATGAATGAATATTAGAGTTTTAAGGCGCATCGACAGCGAGGTCATTTAGCGCCTGTCGAAATATGTTGCAACAAAAGGTGAAAAGTGTGATATAAAGGTGGAAGTGAAATTTTGATGAGAACACCTAAATACATTAAACTAAGACTAAGACTAAACTATGTCTACAGTGTCTAAAGACGTTATACACTAATTTGTTAAAACCGAACATGTGTGTGCTGTAAAGGGTCACACCCATGGGACTAGGATGAGAACGTTTTATTACTTGTTCTCAGTTCAAACTCCCCCTCAAATAGGAGTGGAGGAACGACAAACCATAATAGATATATGGTGGAATATGGTTTGATTTAAAATACTCCTGATGTCTATCCCAAGAGATCGGCATCAAGAATAAGTATCAAATGTCAAAAAGCAGTACATTGGTGAAAGATGATTGCACAAACAACGTCATCTTGAACGGACATGGAAATGTCCTGATTCGGGCAGTTTGAAAAATGATACTGGTAACAAGACGACTTTATCGTCTAACGCAGATCCACGAGCATGTCAAATGAGATCCAATAGCTTCGATAATCTTAGAAAGCTGAATATGGTATCTATCGATTTTGAATTATTCCCTAAAATCTTTGGCATTGTGTCTTCCATACGAAGCTGTCTCCTCAGAGCAGTATATTTCTGACACTCGAGTAATATGTGTCGAACAGTTAAAATCTCGTTACAAATCTCACATCTGGGGACGATTTTTTCGGGGGTGAAAAGATAGGAATGAGTTAAAAGTGTGTGTCCCACTCGCAGACGAGTGAGAACCACTTCCTCCCTCCGTGAACCTCGGATTGAAGATTCCCAAGCACTAACAGTAGGCTTTATTTCTTTCAGCTTGTTGTTGGTCTCCCTGTCCCACTCTTTTTGGAAACGAGATTTGAAAAGTAGTTTGAAATACGCCTTGAAATCATTGAAAGGTACTCTCGGGTTATCAATATCTTCTTTCTCCGTCGCTTCTTTGGCAGCTGTGTCCGCCAACTCATTACCACCAATCCCCACGTGTCCAGGTACCCAGCAGAACACTACACTGACATCCTGCGAGGCAAGGGCGGTCAGGAGTGTCTGCACTTTCTGGACCAGATGGTGAGTTGGAAAGATCTGAGTAAGGGCTTGGAGTGCACTCAAAGAATCGGAACAGATCAGGAAGCACTTCTCAGATCGTTGTTGAATGTGCTGTAGAGAGGTGACAATTGCAAACAACTCGGCTGTATAAACGCTACTCATCGAACCTAATCTAAAACTAACAGTGGAGGATTCGCTGACGAATGCGCAGCCAACTTTGCCGTTCAGTTTCGATCCGTCCGTGTAGTATCTAATATGTCCGGGGTAGAGTGTGCAGAGCTCTAGGTATTTTTGCTTATACTCTTCTGCACTCGTGCTTGCCTTCGTACTTGATGACAAGTTCATCAAGCACTCCGGACGTGGAGCCAACCAAGGGGCGGTATCACTGAATTGGATTTGATAGACTCGAGGGTATACAAATGACTCTTCGACCAAAATATGATTCAAACGAATTCCAGTTGGTATGGTGGCAGATGGTTTCGATTCATAGAGAGCATGAAATCTAGGATTGATAACTGATTGGTAGGTGGGATGATGCTTACTGCAGAATAATTTCGAAGCGTATGAGCAAAGTAGATATGCACGTCGACTCTTCAACGAGGGCTCGCCAGCCTCGCAATACAGGCTCTCCACCCGACTGGTACGGAGTGCTCCTATGGCCAGTCGGATGCCCGTGTTGTGAACTGTATTGAGTGGCTTCACGTAGCTCTCTCGTGCCGAGTCGTACACAACACTACCATAATCCAATTTGGAACGTATTAATGCTCGGTAAAGCCGCAGCATCGTGGTGCGATCCGCTCCCCATTTGGTACCACTAAGATAACGGAGAAGGTTAAGTGATTTGAAGCACTTGAGTCTGAGTTGCGAAATGTGAGATTTCCAGTTCAACTTCACGTCAAACGTCAGCCCAAGGAACTTGGTCGATTGTGCGAATGGAAGGAGTTCTCTACGAAGATATATATCTGGGTCAGGGTGCAGGCCTCTCAGACGAGAGAAACGCATGCACGTTGATTTTGATGTAGAAAACCTGAACCCAGTTTCATCTTCCCATGCTTCCAGTTTCCTAATTGCAAGTTGGATTTGGCGAGAGGCCGTTGTACTTCTCGCTGACTTACTGAATATAGCCAAGTCGTCGACAAATAAGGAAGAAGTGATAGAAGATGGAACGCTTCGAACAATACCATTTATAGCGATGGCGAACAAAGTAACACTGAGGACAGAACCCTGTGGTACACCGTTCTCTTGGATGAACTCATCCGACAACACATTACCAACTCGTACCTTGAAACGTCGGTTGGTCATGAAATTACAGACAAAATTAGGAAGATGGCCTCTGAAACCCCATTGTGACAAGGTTTTCAATATGTTGAAGCGCCAGGTAGTATCGAATGCCTTCTCAAGGTCGAAAAATACAGCTATCACTTCCTGCTTCGTAAGAAAAGCTTCTTGTATGAAGCTTTCCATACGAATAAGATGATCCAAAGTATTTCTATTTTTTCTGAATCCAGACTGTACTGTGCAAAGGAGGTTTTTTCGTTCCAACCACCAAACGAGGCGGTTGTTCAACATCCTTTCCATCACTTTACACATACAGCTGGTCAGTGATATAGGTCTATAGCTTGATGGTGAATGCTTATCCTTAGATGGTTTCAAGATCGGTACCTGGATAGCTTGTCTCCAAGAATCAGGGAAAGTATCGGTTGAATAGATATGGTTGAACAGGTTGAGAAGGTCATTCAAAGCGGCAACTGGCAGGTGTTTCAAGAACCGATTGTGTATTCCATCAATCCCCGGTGCTGTGTCTCTTGCGCACGTTATCGCGTTCTCCAACTCCCATACACTAAACGGCACGTTATACACCTCGTTGTTCGCAGAAGAGAAATCTAATCTTCTACATTCTGCAGCACGTTTGTGTATCTGGAACGATGCCGAGTAGTGGTGAGAGCTAGAGACGTCCGAGAAATAGGACCCGATAACATTAGCTATTTCCTGTGGCTCGGTAATAAGACTACCATCCTTGTTCAACCCAGATATACAAGATGATTTGAATTTGCCGTCTATCTTCCTCACTCTATTCCACACTTTGGTGAGGGGTGTGTGAGTATTAATGGATGAGATGTAAGAATTCCATGAGGCTTTTTTCGAAGTCTTAATGATGAAACGAGCCCTTGCTCGGAGTTTCCGGAATGCCATAAGGTTGATATTGGTTGGGTATTTCCGGAAAATTCGAAGGGCTTGTTTCCTCTTACGGATCGCCACCTTACATTCCTCGTTCCACCAGGGAACAGGTATGTGGCGTTGGTTGGTTGACGTAAGAGGAATGCTGTCTTTCGCGGCGGCAATAATCACCTCTGTCACATGCTCAGTCCTACTATCAGTATCATGGATGTTATTCGAGTTCTTCAAATCAACACGCTTTGTGAAAAGGCTCCAGTTCGCGCGGCGCAAGTTCCACTGCGCACACCGCAAGGGCCGTTGATGAGAATCTACTCTCAAGATGAGTGGGTAGTGGTCGCTACCACACAGATCTGAGTGAACGGAGAAATTGAAAAGAGGTGCGACAGATGGGGTGCAGACACAAAGATCGATCGCTGAAAACGTACCGTTGAAAGCATTAAACCTTGTTTTCTCTCCATTGTTGAGAATAATCAAGTCGTTGTCGTTGAAAAATTGCTCAAAAAGGCGTCCTCTGCCGTTACTATCCACCATTGTGTCACCCCACAAGTTATTGTGGGCATTTAGGTCACCTAGAATAACATAGGGACGTGGAAGCTGTGACACAAGGTTATCCAGATTTATTCTAGTAACTGGAGCCCATTCAGGTAAGTAAATATTACAGAAGGTAACAGGCTGAGGAAGAGCAATTCTGACTGCCACTGCCTGTAGTGGTGTTGTTAGCGGCAGTGGACTTACGTGACAGCTGTCGTGGACAGCTGTGGCTACTCCCCCATGGGCTCTGTTACCTGTCAAGTCATCGAAACGATAGAAACTATAATTACGTATCAATGGAGAGTCACAAGGTTTGAAGTGCGTTTCTTGAAAAAAGAAACATATCGGTTTAATGTTTGATGTCAATAGCTTGATTTCTTCTCTGTGCCTGTTGAAACCATTGCAGTTCCATTGTATTAGAGCCATTTTGTGTAGATGATGTTCTTGTTTACTTTAAATGTAGATAGAGTTACCTAAGACCAGCTTAGGTTACTACAGATTTCAAGTTCTTTTTAGATAAAAGGATTTCCCCTCAGAGGATTTTGCGGGAATGCCGAGCTCTGCGGCTACATCCTTTCTTGCTCCTTGGGTACTTCCTCTGTTCCTTCGTTTTTGTTTGGGGGGTGTGAATCCCCGGGTGTCGGGCACAGCACCCGACGCCGGTCGCTCAGTGATGTCGGATGAAGCGCCCGACACAGGGGATTCATCTTCATCCTCACTTCCTGTCACCATTATTTCCTCTACGGTTTCAGCATCAGCTTCCGGAGTGAATTTACCTTTCAATAGTTTCACCAGATCATGTACCTCGTTCTGTAACTTGTCAATTTTGAGGTTTTGTGACGATACTAACTCTTCCATTCTCTTCTGCTGTTCGATCAGTTTCTTGTTTTCAGCCTTCAAAGTGAGTATTTCTTGCGATTCCTGGGACGTTGTTCTATTAGCTGTGGCTTTGGCAAAAGAAGATGGAAGGGCAGAGATAGGAAAGAGATTTCTATATTTCTGTCGAGCATCTTGATAAGTCATTTTATCGACAGTTTTGAACTCACTGATCTTCCTCTCTTCTAACCACTTACTGCAGGCCTTTGAAGACGCCGCATGTCCACCGTTGCAATTGATGCAACGAGGGCCGGACACGCAAGGCGTTTCGTCGTGCTTCTCAAGGCCGCAGTTCGGGCAGATAGGTTTAGATTTACAGAAAGCTTGGCCATGTCCAAAGCGTTGACAGATGAAACATCGAGTTGGATTTGGAATGTACGGTCTAACAAGTATACTGTTGTAGCCAGCTATCAATTTTGTTGGAACGGTACCGGTAGAAAAAGTCAAAATAAGTGTGGCTGTGGGTACATCCATTCCATCAACTCGTCGGGTAATACGGTAAACATCCGTAACATTTTGACCAGCGAGTTCAGATTTAATCTCTTCAACGTCACAGCATAAAAGGTCATTGCAAGTAATCACTCCCTTAGAAGAATTAAGGAAGGGATGAGGACTGACTAGGATGGGGAATAAATTTGCAAAGCTGGTGGTCTTCAAAAGCAGTTGTGATTGAATATCGCTGTCTGTTTCTACAAGCAGGAGAGTTCTATTCCTAACTTTCGTGACTTTGCGAACAGTACCAGCAAGACCTCGAATAGCTTTCTCGATAGCAAAAGGTGACACGTCATGGAAGGTTTTACCATCGGAACGTTCTATTTGCAAAAATCTAGGACTAGCTGGTTTGCTTGATTCTAGATTCTGAAGAACTTGTTCTTTCGTACATTTATAATCTCTAAGAGATCGAATTCTTTTTTTGGGGGGGGGAATTGAGGGGAAATTAAGTGTATTCATATTTGGACCCACGAGTAGCTAGGGAAATAAATGTCCGCTCCCACAGAGCCCCGCTTGTGGGAGTAAGGCTAGAGTAAAACTGAAGTTCACCATGTGTCCAGAGTTTATCGTTTGGAACTACTTTATCCCGTAGTCATTCAGCCCTTTGGCACGATTAATTACACCATTGGCTTGGGTTCATATCCTTGTTCACAGCGAGATCGTCAATATTGTCGTGGGTGTGAGTGGTCACGAGGAGTCGGCACGAAGATAAGAATGAAGACAAGTCCAGGAAAGAGAGAACACAGAGTAGCAAAGATCATGGAAGAGGGTGATAATGATGAATGATTGCACGAGAACTCCTTATGACCGCTCTGGTCACCGAAATGAGCACCCACTTGACCGACGGTCCGAACTTAGTCTGGACCCTCACCCCAGACCTTATCGCCATGGGTGACCCTGCTGGAAGCAAATAAATTGCTTCCGACGATAGCTCTGGGGATCACGGGGCCACGCAAGCCCCCACACCACGTCAAGGTGTTCGGATCCTTTGACTATCTTTTTAGGAATACCAAGTTAGTACCAATATCACTAAAACTGGATTAAATCGTACAGGAATGCGCCTCCAGGGGATCTTCCTCAGACTTGATTCTTTTTTCTAATTGGTAATGCAAAATCTCATCTTGCACCAAGTTTGAATCTGTTGCAAAAAATGTAGAGTTAATTATTTTCCTATTCATGATATTAGTTACTGGGATAAGCACAGCATAGCCTAGTTTATTTTATACCTTGTAGCCTAGGCCTACCTACAAAATTATTTTCTCAAGTCCTACTCCTCCTAATCTTAATTTTTTAAATAAATGTCTACAAACGTTTTTTAATTTTTCTGTTCACGAAATATTCATGCAAACAAATGAATGATATTATCGATAGTAAATGTAATATCGATTATCGTTTTTTTTATCGAATATTGAATATCGTATCGATATTATCGATTATCGTTT
This sequence comes from Brachyptera risi, assembly GCA_964007535.1. Classification (NCBI taxonomy): domain Eukaryota; kingdom Metazoa; phylum Arthropoda; class Insecta; order Plecoptera; family Taeniopterygidae; genus Brachyptera; species Brachyptera risi. The sequence continues at coordinate 822,659 of CAXFZR010000016.1, read as the reverse complement.
TCATCCCTAAAAATATCATTTGAATCAGCATGGAGAGCATCGAGAGAGCAACTGAAGGGCTAATTTTGGCAAGTGCTGAAAGTGTGGGATCCTGGAACCTGAACCTTGACTCGATCTGTTGACAGAGTTCAACAGAGAAATCTATGGCTCGCAAGCGGAAGTGATGCAGTTCATCAGATGGTTTAACCGGGGAATTTTTCTATACCTTTTGATCAGCTTTTGTTTCAAAACACATATTTCCAATTGATTGAAACTGACGGGGATTTGCAGGGTCCAGAGAATCTAGACTAAGATTCTCTGCACCACGCTCGGCGAAGTTGAGCAGAATGGATCTGTACATTCTTGAAACGTGGAGAAAGAGAACGTGAATTTTGGGTTTTTCACTTTGAAATAATCCAGATTTAACCTGTTGATAAGTTCAAAAACATACGATCCCACCAAAAACCCTGATACGTGAAAACTTGGAGCCAAGTCCTGAAATATTTTTCGAAACATTCTCTCTCAATTAGTTACATCAGGTTGGGATGTTAACTTGATATTCGAACAAGAAAATTAAAAGAAAAAACCTAAAAATGAACTTCAGATAATACAAATTACATTTACTGCAAAGTGCCTCACACCTCCCTATGGGTGGGATGTATGAGTCAAGATGAAGGGAGGTAGAGGACAATTAAAAAGTATGTACACAAATCATTAGGAACCATGTTTTATTTCATTTGTTCAGTGTACACAAACCTTGGAGTGCCTTTTTTGATAACACCTCGTAGTGGGGTGAATATGAACAAAATAAACTATTGCATTATAACTTCAACCTGGTAAGAGCAGGGGTGAATGTGAACATGGAAATGGATTCTCTGTGAAATTTTTGGTCAAGATCTTGTATCACACATGTATATTGCTCAAAATTCAGTATTTATTTTGTGTAATTAACAGTTTATGAAAAGTGTTTTTGGGGAAATTGCACATGTTATTTTCAAAATTATGTTGTAATGTATTAAACACTTGAAGTTCATTAGTTCATTTTACTCCAACACATCTACTGGCTCTTGGAAAATGAATATACCTTCTTTTGTATTGACTATACTGGTTGAAACCTCTTCGTCCAATAGTTGGCTTTCTAAGACCCACAACACGTCATCATTCGGTGGGTAGCGGAACACCAACCCACATGAGTCAGTTGACCTAAGAAATTTAACTTTATATTCCTTTTCAACAAAGTCGTATTTCAACACTCTCCCCAAGTAAACTCGGGTGCATTTACCATTACTTGATTTAAACTTTACAAGGATGGAGCTTCCTACCTTACTCGCAGGCTGTGGATTGTAGCGTTGAGCCAATGGTTCGTCATCGTCGGAAGAACTCTCATTCATCTCTTCCTCTGAATGTTCCGGAACTGGTTCCGGTGAAGGTGTATCTTCATCTTCTTTGTCGGACGTATTATTCGCGGCAACTGAACGGCCTGGGACAACTTTGAGTTTTGTCCGCTTCCTTGGTGCTTTCCGTGGATTTGACGTACGCACGTTGGCCCTCAATAAAATCGAGAAGAGCTTCGCCCATTACCGACGCATTGTTTTCATTTTCTTCACCCAAATTGTTCTCTTCACGACACGGAAGCTTCGATTTCAATTCCTCATAGCTAATCGGAAAGATACCAGTTGCAACAAACCCACTCATAATGTTCTGTTTCGAAACCGTACCGATCTCCGTGATCAGGCGATTGAGCAGAGAAGGAAACTCGGATTTTCCAACCGCAGATAGTCGAGGATTCTGTCGTTTCCTGAGAGTAAGTATTTCTCTCCATTTCTTCTTTAATGGAGCAAAAAAGCTTACATCAAGTAGTTGTGTAAGACGCGTGCAGTTTGGCGCCAATGGTATGAATCGAATACCGATTGTGATCCCGGCACAGTTCAATAACTCTTGGTGTAGAATGTGACGATAAATTGTCACCTATCAAGTGCTATTTACACTGTCCAATTTCCTTTGATTCAAGACTTGCATCCAATAAATTATTCACAAGATATTGGAAGGTCATTTAGACTATCCAATAACATTTTATCAAACGATGACGTTTGTTTGGTATCTAAGAGGCCGTGCATCATAGCTGTTTTCTCAATTCTCATAGAACCTTTGATGGAAATAGGATATACTCTAAACGAAAAAAAATGCTATCCAACCTTTTAAACGAAAATTGGAAGCGCTAGTTTTGGTAAAATTACTACGATTAGACTATCAAATAACTGTGATAGGGTACAAGTCTTGAATCAGAGGAATTTGACGGGAAATTGAACATTGTAAATGGGGCTTCAGTGCTGTTGGCCCATCAATTCTGCCCACATGTGGTAAAAACGAAGTTACAAACCAATCCGTGAAACTCACTGCATCGAACCAGCCATGGTTCGTTCGATTGTACCGTGTGCCTCTTTTGCAACACACTTCCGAACAACACGGTGCTCCTTTTGGTCCTTCGATACGCCACCTGTCCCATATATGTTCCGCTTCATAAACCACGTACGGTGGTAGCAGTGTTCCATCTGCGGACCAACAAAACATGAGGGAGATCGAGCTTTCAGTGTGATTAATCACGTTATCCGGATATTTTACGCCTCAACGCTGGATCATCTTCTTACGGCCTGGATCATCCGTCAAATTGCTTTCGTCATAGTTACAGATTTAATTTAATTGCCAAATCTAGTCTGTGGTTGTGGCAGATTTGGCATTGACGACAAAATCTGTCCACGTTTTTTCCCTTCCCGATGCATCGCAAGCCATACACATATCTGATGTTGGTTGCATAGAATGGCAGTCTAGTTGTCTTGAATGTCATGGAGATTCTTGTTCACATGTCTTGCAACATATTTCAAGCTTTGAAGCAATCCCTTTTCTTCTTTACGAATCTTCGTGAAGTTTAATTTCACCGTCACAATATTTACATGTTACACTCTCATTCAGCATTGAGAGAGGAGTTCCATATCGACAAGAATGTTACCTGTTTTTGTCTTCTCATTGTTAGTGTCGTTATTTACAAGAGTTGCATTCAATTAATTGAGCTTTTCGAGATGCACTTGATGGTGTTGGGTTGGGCGAGACAGAAGTGGGGTTAGAATCGAGGCCTAGGCCAACATTGGCATTTTGCACTGTGTTTGCACAGCATCTACGGTTGATATTTCATCAGGAACATATTGTTTCAGGGAACTAGTAAAACGATTTCCTCTGAATAGCCTTTTCGCTGGCTTCTTTATCTCGGCACAATAATTGACAACGATAAAAGATTCACGTCTTGTACTACAATAGAGAAAGCGCGCACAGCAAACTGCAAAGAGGGTAATAGCTGGAAGAGGCGTAACCAGTGTTGATTTCAGGCTTTTCTGTCGGGGAGGGGGGGGGGGGGGGGGGGGGCTGGAAGATTCAGGGTGCCGTGAAATAGGCGACAGTACATATAGGCCCTATTGGAAATTGGAGGCACCCGATTGAGTGCTTTTCAATGAGATAACATATTGAAATTATTATTTGAAGTCACTAAAGCAACAATTAAAATAATAATTTATGCAATCAGGTACTACACAGGCACAGCACTCACCATTTGATAAGTAGGCTACAGTAACCGAATTCGGCGCTGTTTTTTTTTTGGCGTAGTGGTCCAAAACTTTATCAATCAAGACATCCGATGGATCTTCAGGACCTTCAATACTCAGTCTCATGCAGTGGTCAAGTGTATCCCCACCCATGCGGTTCATGGAACTGAATGATCGCTCCACTCCAGCGGACCTTCAATACTCGGTCTCATGCAGTGGTCAAGTGTATCCCCACCCATGCGGTTCATGGAACTGAATGATCGCTCCACTCCAGCAGTCGCCACAGGAATGCACAATATGCACAATATGCACAATATGCACAGGAATGCACAATGCCCCGCACCTCCACCTTAAAAAAGAATCCGCCATCTTGAATTGGCCAGCAAACACGCTTGAAGTTTGTGTGCTAGTGTATTTTAGTTTAATCAATGTTCTTTTGAGAACAGTTGAAGGGTATTGTGAGGAAATCAGTGTTAAAGGTTACAGTAGTGTGGTGAAGTGTTAGTGAAGAAATTCGGAAAGTTTTAGTTGTGTTTATAAGTAGTTGAAAGTTTGGCAGTGTTGTTGCTCTGTGTTAGCCTATTGTTTTTGAGGTTAAGAGCGTCTGGTTTTGTTTAGTTCTGTGTAAGCTCAGGTAGTGAAGGGCCTAGTTACTTGTTTGTAGGGTCATTATTGTCGAGGTAGTTCTAGAGGGTAACATTCTTTGTAATATCAGTCCAGCTCGTGTGAAAATGCAGGGTAGTGTAGGTGTAGAGGATTCTAGTAGTTGTAATAGGTGTAGGAAGGTTGTGAGCAGTAGGCAGAAGGCTTTGAAGTGTGGTGTGTGTGAGTCGTGGGAGCATGGTGCATGCAGTGTGCCGCGTGTCTCGGGGGAGGAATATAAGATTCTGGGGAAATGCAGTTCAGTTGTGTGGTTGTGTGGTAGCTGTGTGGGGGATTGGAAAGATAAGGTAGTAGAAAAGGAGGCAGGGAAGTGGGGAGAGTTAGAAGAGCAGTTAAGGAGTACTATTGCTAGGTTAAAGCGGAAGTTGAGGAAGGCTAAGGAGGGAAAGGATCTCGAGGGAGATAGAGTGGGTAAGGTTAGGGGATGGTATGTAGATGAAGTGAGCATGGGGAACGGGCCTAGGAGTAGTGCTGAGTATAAGGGTAAGGAGACACCTGTGGTAAAGGTAATCAGTGATAGGCAGGATGAAGCTAGGGCTAAGGTTGGGAAGGCAATGGGAAAAACCAAGGCTAAGGAAGTACTTAGGACAGAGGAAGATAGTGGTACACTGGGACAGAGTAGGGCTGCAGAGGAGGTTGAGGTTGAGGCAGACAGGGAGGGCTTGAGAGGGGTGATGCTGCTAGGAGACTCACTCGTTCGGGGAGTAGGAGCGCAGGCCGGGGGAAAGCTGGACGTCACAGTTTTACCGGGAATAGGGGTAGTTAGGATGAAGAAAGTGTTGGAACAGGTTAGTGAGAAGGATGCTGCAGGGAAGGCGGTGATAGTTCATGTAGGGACAAATGACGTGAGTGGTAGGGATGGGTGGGGAAAGGTCAAGTTAGTACAGGAGATGGAGGGGCTAGTGAAAGTAGCTCGTGGGAGGTTTGGGGAAGGTAGGGTGGTGGTTAGTGGGATTTTATATCGTAGGGATATGCAGAGGGGGGTCATCAATGGTATGAATGACTTTCTTAGTCGTATGTGCGAAAGAATGGATGTGTGTTTTGTGGACTCCAATTGTTGGCTAAGAGGAGAAGGATTAGGTGGGGATGGACTTCATTTGTCAAAGGAAGGGCAGCGTATGTTTGGTGGGCTGTTAGGGAGGGTAGGTGATAGGCTGGGAACACAGGTTTGACTTGAGGGGGGTGCGATGAATGAAGAAAAGGGGGGGAGAGTGGGTGGGGGGGGGAAATAGGTCGAGGGAAAGTAAATGCCAGGAGATTAACCTAATGGTAGTAAATTGTAGGAGTCTAGCAAATAAGGTGGATGAATTTAGAACGCTATTAGAATTGTACCAGCCAGAAGTGGTGGTGGCAGTAGAGACATGGTTGGGAGGGGGTTTTACAGAAAGTGAATTAACTATAGATCGTTACACATTGCATAGAAGAGATAGGGATAGGCATGGAGGGGGGGTAATGGTAGCAGTTAAAAGAGGTATTCAGGGGACAGTGCTCTGGAAGGAAGAGGAAGCAGAGATGATGGGAATGAAGATAACAGTAGGCAAACAGTCTCTTGAGGTAATCGCAGCATATAGGCCTCCGGGGGGGGATTTAGGACTGCTTCATTGCTTAGAGGATAGGCTTAGTGCTAGGGATAATGTAGAGAGTTTAATTATAGCGGGAGATTTGAACATGCCCAACGTAAGATGGGAGGTAGGAGGTAGAGAACAAGGGAGGGGAGTAATGCAAAACATCGTTACGGGCATATTAAACGAAGGTTTTCATCAGGTTGTGGAGGAGGGAACCAGGAGTAGAAGGTTAGGGGGTACAAATATTCTAGACGTAGTGTTAGTCAGGCCGAGTGAGTTGTGGGCAAAAACAGTGATTGTTGATGGCATTAGCGATCATCGGGTACCTATAGTCAGCTTAGCTTTAGCTCCGGTTCAAACCGATAACGTTGGGAAGAAAGTTTGGGGGTACAAAAGGGTGCAGGCAAGAGAGGTTCAAAAAGCTTTTGAGGATAGGTTTGAGAAGTGGTGTGAGATAGACAAGCGTGATGTTGAAGGTCTGTGGTTCAATTTTCGGAAAGTATATGAGGAGGTTAGAGATATGTTGGTTCCCTATAAGGTGTTGCAGGCAAATGCAGATCCTGCCTACTATAATAGTACAGTTAGGAGGCTTAAGAGAAAGGGTAGAAAGATGAGTAGGAAATTGAGGGAGTCAGGGGAGGGAAAGGAAGCGATCAGGGACCTGAGGCGGGACTTAAACAAGGCTAAGAGGGAGGCGAAAGAAAACTTCATGGGTGGTATGTTTAATGAACGTGATGTACAGGGTAGCTGGAATAGAATGTACAGGTTTGTTTCTAGTCAGAAGGGTAGTAGTAAGGAGTTGCCCACCTTAGTTGATCAGGGAGGGAATGAGTGGAAAACGGATAAGGAGAAGGCAGCAGCATTAAATAGATTCTACGGGGAAGTGTTCAATGTGACTGGATTTATAGGGGAGGGAGAAACAACACTGGAGGGGGAGGGGGAAGAAGTCCTGCTTACAGAGGGGGAAGTGTGGAATGTATTGAGGAAACTAAAAAGTGGGAAGTCACCAGGCATAGATGGGGTGCAAAGCGATCTCCTGAAATTAGCGGGTAGGGGGGTTGTAGGTTATTTGCTAAGGTTGTTCCAAGCCTCACTCACAGCAGGTAGAGTACCGCAAGATTGGAAAAAAGCGGAGGTGGTTCCAATTTCAAAGGGAGGGCAAAGGGGCAGGGTAGACAACTACAGGGGAATCAGTTTAACGTCACATGTATGTAAGATGATGGAAAGGGTAGTTATAAAGAGAATAATGGAGAAAGTAGATGAACATAGGGGTATTTCGGAAGTGCAGCATGGGTTTAGGAAGGGGTATTCATGTGAGACACAGTTGTTAGGTTTTGCGGAAGAGCTGGCAGGGGTAGTAGACAAGGGGGGCTGTATTGATGCAGTGTTTTTAGATTTTGAAAAGGCTTTCGACAAGGTAGATCACTCTATACTATTAGGGAAGTTAAAACTGTCCATTGGGAATGCTGGGTTAGTTAATTGGATTGGAAACTTTCTTCAGGATAGAGTTCAAACGGTTCGAGTAGGTTCGGAGGTTTCAAGTGAGGTTAAGGTTACGTCAGGAGTTCCACAGGGTAGTGTGCTAGGTCCGTTATTATTTGATTTATATATAGATGATCTGACTAGGGTTGTTAATTCGAGAATAAGGTTATTTGCAGATGATTGTGTGGTTTATAGGGAAATCAATACAGAGGAGGATGTAGTAGCTATTCAGGCAGATTTGACGGCACTTAATTGTTGGGTTCAGTTGAACAAGATGGGGTTAAATGAAGGGAAGTGTAAGTTAGTCACCTTTGGTAGGAGGAGAGTGAGGGCTGATGTAGTGTATGATGTAGGAGGGAAGTCACTTGAGTTAGTGGAAAATTACAAGTACTTGGGGGTGGTATTTGATAGACGTCTAGGGTGGGGGAGTCAGATTGAGAGAATAGTAAAAAAGAGTATAAATGCACTAAACTTTGTAATGAGGCAGCTTAGGGGGACAAGTATGAAGATAAAGGAAAAGGCTTATTTCTCGTTAGTGCGTCCCATGGTGGAATATGCTAGTTCAGTTTGGGATCCTTATAGATTAGGTGAGATAAGGGATGTGGAAAGGGTGCAAAGGATTGCAGTTAGAAGGGTTACAGGTAGGGTTAGGAGGTGGAAATGGGGGGAGAATGAAAGGGGGGAGAGGGTGAGAATATTGGAGAGTCCATCTGAGATGATCCGAGACTTGGGATGGCGGGAATTGGAAATACGGAGAAAGGAGGATCGGATCTGTAATTTCTTCAGGGTAATGGAAGGAGAAGGGGGCTGGGGAGAGTTGAATAGGTTGATTGTAAGGAATGAGTCAGGGTATGGGGGTAGGCGAAGTCATGATAGAGCAGTAGTTATAAAGGGGGCTAGATTAGATGTCGGTAAGTTCTCTTTCTTGAATAGGACAGGTAGGGATTGGAATGGGCTTAGTAGAAGTATACTTGAGGAGGATGAAATAGGGTTGAAGCTATTCCGTCAGAAGGTTAGGGAGGCGATAGGATAGGATTGATAGGGAACTTGCCACCGCGCATTTATGTGCAACTGCAAGAGTTAATAATAATAATAATAATAATAATACCATTTCCGCCAATTTTCTCAAATTGGTTTACCCAATGTCAGTGTTCACGAGTAAAATTAGAGGAGAGCCAGGATTATCTTCTATTAATTTTTGTTTTGCAAAGTACTGGAAAGAATGTAAGTCTGCTATGACACCATCCTGATCGAGGTCTATCCCTGTGAAGCATTGGCAGAAATCTTCAATGTCTTCATCAGACGCGTCAATTACAGATTTGTAAGTTTCAAACAGCGCACAGCCTTTGATTATTGATACGGCCTTATTATTGAATCTTCTCAACATCTCTTGTATCATTGCATATACAAATGACTTGACGTGCTTCAAAGATTCTGCTGAAGTTTCATTGCACACAATTTTTCGTAGTGATTCAGCTTTCATCGTAATCACGTTCACATTTTTCATAATCGTGTTTGGATCGGTAGAGTTATTGGCAGAGCAACTTCGAGATATGTCATTAAGATATTCCACTGTCGCAGCTATCATCGTCGGCAATGACGAGGCGTGAAGATCACTTTTTTGAAGAGATAAACTTAGGTTTGACACAGCATTCAATGCCTCATCGAGACCACATAAAGCCACCAGAAAGCTTTGGTTTTGAAGCTCAAGCAATATCCCTCCAGCTAGTGATGCTAAATCAGCCCCGTCTTTATGCAGGTGCTCACAGGTGGTCATTATTGCCACATATGAAATCATCACAGCATGTACAATTTTGTAGTGACTTAATCATCGAATTTCGATTGCTTCTGGGATCTTCAGAATTGGATCGTTCAACATTGCCTGTATGTTGTGAAGAGCAGCTTCTCTCTTCGGCGACATATGGAATAACTTGTATATATCTTTCAATACATGCAAGACACGCTTGATTTGTGGATGCTTATTACGCATACTTGTCAATGCTAAAGATAAGATATGACTATGAGCACGACAATATATGTAAGGTATATCTCGGTTCGCCTTTGCAGATAGAAGACGCCTAACACCACCTTCATTGCCTGACATGTTTGCGGCGCCATCAAACCCGCATGCAACTAGATTTTCGTAGGAAAAATTCATATCTGTCAACTGTTCATCAATAACATTGGTGATAGTTTCTGCTTTCGTATCATTGAGCTTACAAATGCACAAAAACATTTCGATGGGTGAACCATTATGAACGTATCGGACACAAATTGACAGCTCACTTTCATTTCTCACACTAGTGCTTTCGTCAGCCATTATAGAAAATAGTTTATTATTTACGTTTTCTACTTGCTCTTGTTTTAACACTGCTCCAACACTACACAATAACTCAGTTGCTGTATTTCTGCTTACGTAGGTTGACCGTTCACTTTGTGATCTGATCCAGTCATCTAAACTAGTATTTGCTTTTCTCAAAATGCGCTCAACGAATGGTTCATACTTCGTTGTATGCGCAATTTCTTCCTTAGCCAGAAAGTAAACGCCGCGTAGCAATAACCCAAGGGATTCCCGGTTTTTCTGTCTTTCGGCTTCGCTCTGATTGAGCACCTGTGCATGTATTGGCCTATCCTTAGCTGCTTTCCAAAGTTTATCCATTTCTACACTTTTGATATGGGATTCCGACTTTTCATGCTTTGATAACTTGCCGTGTTTTCCCAACGCTTTTTTATAATTTATTTATGGGATTTTAACAAATACACCCCCAGTGCTGTGTAATATGCTTAGATCATCTTTTGCGTGGACCTTGCAGAGCTTGCAAAATGCTCCTCCACGTTTTGAATCGTGATGTAACCACCGAAATGTGGATTCCCATCTTTTCATGTAGACTCTGTCTTTAGAGCTACTCTTTTTTTCAGTAACAGCTTCAACAGATAAGGTGGCAGTTCCAGAATGAGAAATAACAAGGCCTGCTGGTTCAACACAGCCTTTACTCACATTTGGTGTTACCATTCGAGGCATCTTTGTTGAAAATAGTTGTGGTAGCTTCTCGTGCTGATCCAAACAGTGTTCCTCACTAGGCTTGTCACAATTGTGGACATAGGTAGCAACATTCTCTTCTTTGTTCTTACTCGAGTCCACATTTGTGGAAACTGATGGTGTTAGAGTTGGTCCCTCAGAACAAATTGGAATAACCGTAGATATAGGACTAGGCCTAGGCATCACTTCGTCGGCTGTCTTTGAACACGGATGTTTTTCAAAGAAACCAGATATTTTCCTTTGAGACATCACAAAAAAAAAAATCGGTAATAAACATTCACAATATATAAAAAAAATAGCTACCACCGCACTGGTAATAAATATAACACTTGTAAAACAATCACCTTTTCTTGACTATCTCTACAAAACCAAGTCGATAACCATACACTAACTTTGCACAATTTCAATCAAGAACTGACAATCCTGGTGGCTGGCCGACAATTCATGGTATTGTATTTATTTATTCTCCATTTGATTAATACAGTGTACCAATATAGGATTCGTCATGACTAAAACTATGCTAGAATTAAAGAAGTTGGATAATTATGTTACAATTATATACAGGAAATATACAGAACAAAGTAAATAGTGAAATTATAAACATTGAATACAGAAGAAAGAGGTTGAGTTCAAAGTTGATGCTGGAAAATCAAGGACTTTTGATAAACTCGTTGATACTATAGAATGGATTTAAAAGTAGATATTTTTTGAGATTAGTTAGGAATATATTGAGTGTGTTGGATTCAATGATGTAAGAGGGAAGGTTATTATATAAAGTGGTGCAAAGGTATTGAGGGCTTTTGGTATAAGAGGACTGATTGTGAGATGTAACATGGATGGATTTGCTGCTTCTAGTTGGGTAAGTGTGAAGAGTGGAATTTAAGGAGAAAAGTTCAGGGTGAGAGCGAACGAAGGAGCAGGCTGCTAGAATCAGGGTGGAGGTAAGAGTCAATATCTTCAGGTCAACGAAATGTTGTCGACACGAGCTGCGTCGAGATATACCGACAATTATTCGTAAGGCACGTTTTTGAAGAATGAATATTTGGTAAGCTTGGGGAGAGGCCCCCCAGAAAAGAATACCATATGACAGAAATGAATGAAAGTGTGCATGATAGGTGAGTTTGAGAGTATGGGGGTTAACTATTTGTTTCAAGCATCTTAGGAGAAAGCAGCATCTTAAGATTTTAGCGGATATAGTTTGGACATGGAGTGACCAGTCAAGGGTAGAGGTTAAGAACAAGCCGAGAAATTTAGTGGAAGGGGTAGTGTGAATAGATGTGCTGTCAAGTTTAATGAGGGGGGTGAAGATGGGGGTAGTTCTACGTGAGTGGAAGTGGACTAGGACAGTCTTAGTGGGTTGGAGAGCTAGACGGTTATTTAAGCAGTATGAGGACATGAGAGAAGTTTGGGCATTGGCTGTGGAGATTAGGGGAGTGAGCGAATGTTTAGGAGCAGTGATCAGATGACTGGTATCATCAGCATAGATGGAGAGAGTTGCCGTATTGAGAAGTGATGGAAGGTCGTTGATATAAGCTAGGAAGAGAAGAGGACCAAGGACAGATCCCTGTGGTACTCCACTAAGAACGGTGAGAGGATTAGAAAGAGTTGAAGTAGGGAAGGTGGAGTTAGAGGATTGTGTCTTGACAATCTGTGTTCGATCTGAAAGGAGGGAGGATATCCAATCGTTGGCAGTACTGCGAATGCCCAGGTTATTAAGTTTGGAGAGTAGAAGTTTGTGGTCGATGGTATCAAAGGCCTTGCTGAGGTCATAGAAGAGACCTACAGCATGGTCACCTTTATCAAGAGAGGAGTAGAGGGGAGATAAGAAGCTATAGATGGCGGTAATGGTGGACTTATTTTTTTGAAAGCCGTGTTGGTGCGGAGTTAGGATGTTATGCTTTTTGAAGAAAGAGGTGAGACGGTTAAGCATAATTTTCTCTAGGATTTTTGAAAAGGAGGAGAGAAGAGAGATCGGTCTATAGTTGTTTACATCGGATTTGCTATCTTTTTTATGGATTGGGATAATGACGGCCTTTTTAAGTTCTGAAGGGAAAATGCCGGTGGATAGAGTGGTATTGATTATAAGAGAGAGAGGATTGGCTATGTAGGTTATACAATTATAAAGAAGAGAGGCCGGAATGCCGTCAAGACCGCTGGAATGCTTACCACTGAAAGAACGAGCAGTAAGAATGATTTCGTCAGGGGTGGTGGGATAGAGAAAAATACTAGGTCTATTGGTAGGAATAGGTGAACAAGGTGGATGGACAATTGTAGGTGAGGCAGGAAGTGGAGAAGCTGCATTTCCTGAACTGATGAAAAAGGAATTAAAGGTGTCTGAGAGGAGGGCTGGATCAGATATTGTTAGACCATTGATGGAAAGCGAAATATCTGTTCGGGTTTGTAGAGGGGAGGAGTGGGCCTTGATAATATTCCAGACTGCTTTATTTTTATTTTTGGAGGAATGGACTATGTTATCATTGTGAACTCGTTTAGCGGAACGGATGTTGTTCGCGTGGATCTTTTTTAGTGATAGGTAGCGAGTTCGTAATTCGTTGTTAGTTGGACTAGATCTATAGAGTTGGTGGAGGTGCCGAAGATTGTTTGCATTGGATACAATCTCGGCAGTGATCCATCGGTTAGGTAGGAGCTTGACGAGTTTGTGTTTTCGAAGTGGAAAAGCAACGTTGAAATAATGGGAGAAGGTGGTAATAAAAGCTTTGTACATAGAGTTAGGATCAGTTAAGGTGGGGATGACGTTATCCCACTGAATGTTTGAGAGAAGGGAAGAGAAGTATTCTCTGTTAGCATCAGAAAAAGTTCTCTTTATAGCGTAGGTGTTGCCTGGATGGGATTTGTTAGAGGAGTGATTAGGGCGGAGACTGAGGGCGAGATGATCAGAGAGACCACTATCAAAGGTATAGCTGTGATATAGAAGAGGGTCAAGTGTAGTAAAAATGTTATCGATCAGAGTAGAAGACGTAGAGGTTATGCGAGTAGGAGAAGTGATGGTTTGATAAAGATTGAAGGAGTGAAGTAGGTCGAGGAATCTGGTGGTATTTTGGCAGTTTTGGAAGAGATCGATGTTGAAATCACCGCAGAGAAAGATATGAGCTTTGGGGAAACGCTTTGAGAGGTTGATAAGGGTTTTGTCTAGAGATGATAAAAAGGTATCGATATCACCAGAAGGGGATCTGTAGGTGGATGAGATGAGGTGTGTGCTGTTGCTCGTCGACCAGAAAGCAGAAGAGCATTCGAAGTGAACATCGACACAGTACTTCTCGATATCAGGAACCGGTTGGAGGTTGAGGGAGGGTTTGGAAAGAATAGCAACGCCACCGTGAGACGAGCTGGATCGAAAATAGAAGTTAGTGTTACAATATTCGGGAATTATGAAAGAGGTAGTGTCGTTGGGCGACAGCCAATGTTCCGAGAGGCAAAGGATGTCAGGACTTGAATTTTTTGTAAAGATTTCTAGCTCTTCAAGTTTATTACGAGCAGATCGGATATTTAATGAGATAATTAAGGTATTTGAGGGGGCACTAGGTTGGGGGGACGTTGGGGGTTTTAACGTATGGGCTTGGCTGGTTAATGGTCATAGGTTCAGACGTTGAGTTTGGCGAACAATCCTCTTAGGTCGACTGGAATGTGTTGCGAGAGGTTGATTGGTGGTCGAAGAGTCGGAAGTCCTGCTGGTGGGCACAGTTGTTGGAGCGGAAGGCGACATCACTGAGGCTGGAGGTACCATCGACGTCCTTCGGGGAGTCGTCATTGGCGATAGCGTCTGTCCTACTATTAGTATGGAAGCCGTCGAGGTAGTTGTGAGAGGCTTAGAAAGCGGGACCTGCGGTGTCAGTAGTGGGGGTTCCAACGATGGTACGGATCGCGCCATTTTTGTTTGAGACAGAGGCGTCGTTGGCACCTTCGGCAATGTCGTAGCTGATTGACGCGAAGGCTCCGGGGCCAATGCTGGAGACACCGTAGTCATAGCCGCTATCAGTTGTGCTGGAGGCGGTGAGAGGTCCACCCACGTTGAGGTTGGATGTTGTGTATTTGCAGTGGTTGGTGATGAATGTGCGGAGGATGGGGTAGAGTGTAGAACAGTAGGGAGAAGGATAGGAGTGGGATCAAGTGAAGTGTTGGGTTCAAAAATATTCTGGATTAGTGATCGGCTGAGTTGGGCGTTTGTATGGCGAAGTGAATTTACAGTAGATTTGGTATAGAAAAGTTGGAACTGAGTGTAGTTGAGACATTGTTGGAGTAGGTGCAATTGTTGCTGATGTTGTTGTTGCTGTTGCTGCAGTTTCTGTTCAAGATGATGAAGATATTGATTGGCCTGTTGTTGTTGCTGCAAATGGTCATGTTGATGTTGTTGCTGCTGCAAATAGTTATGTTGTTGAAGATGATGGTCCTGCTGTTGTTGTCGGTTGTCCTGTTGTTGTTGTAGATAGCGTTTCTGAAGGTGGCATGCGTCATGTTTCAAAAGCCTTGGGCTACAGTGGTTTGCTGAGGTCTCACGATGATTTGATGAGTTAGCGCTTTTATTTTTTATTTTTTCCTCATGGTTGGCCATACTAGATGTTGGGGGAACAGTGGCAAACTTCACACTGCTTAGTGGTACGATATTACAGTCATCTCTGAGCTTTTGCCTTTGCCCCTTGATACAGGTACTAGACAGTAAGGGGTTTCCCCGTTGACCTTATGCATACGCGTGTCGTGCGGTTGATGCCCAGGCCATGCCATCTACAGGCGGATAAGGCTATTATAAGGGTTTAAGAAGGTGGTTGAAAAGAGTAAATTAGGCAAGTTTCTTCGGCTCCGTCAACAAATCAAATTATTCATTATTCAAATTGTAATCATGAATTGGTAAGACCCCATGTTACTCTATATTTGAACGAAGATATTCAAAATATTTCATACAAAATTCGAAAAATATGTATTTTTCATGTATCTTGACTCCATTATAAAGTATACTCGATTCAAATTATGGTATGAAGCACTGAATACCCCGGGGGGGGGGGGGGGGGGGGGGGGGCTCAGGCACATGCCTGAAATCATCACTGGGCGTAACCACGGGTTAAACAGAGGATCCTTATTTTTGCACGACGGTAGCGCCACCTGGGCAGTATTACCAGTAGCAACACGCAACCGCTCACAGAAAGTCGTGTACATATCGATTTGAATTGTTTGTAACCACGAACATGTGGTGCGATAGTGATTTTCAATCATATATGCACGCATGAAACTTATTCTCTGTTTGAAAAGCTGGATTCACAATGCGAACTAATGATTAGTGATTAATGATTAACTAAAGTTGGCAGATACGGAATCAGTGTTGACGTTCACATTGTGTTTAACATTAGTGACTGACATTGAAAGTTAACCAACTTTCAACTTCAGTATTAATCATTAGTTTCAATCATTAGTCCGACCAATCAGAAGTCGTGAATTCGAAACGACAGAAAGTCAATGCAGAAGGAAGCTATCCCGCTCGATGAACCGCTCGTTTACAGCCTTCTAACATGTAGATTTCAATTTAAATCTGTCATCTCAAGAGAGCTACGACTCATGAAAATTAATTCTTATTGTGAATGCTCAGTTTCTTAATTTTAGTATTTAGTATTGGTCACTAATCATTAGTTCGCATTGTGAGTCCAGCTTTACGTAATTGATAGTCGTGGGTTCCTCGATCAGATCAGACTGATCAGGATCCTTTGGGAATGCAAAGAAGGACAAAGTAGGGTGATGAACATGATTGTTAGTGAATCCCTGATATTTACAGATAGTTCGAGAAGGAGCCATGGAAAGTGAACAGGATGGACTGGTTGAAAATTTGAAGGGATATAGTTGTTAGAATTTAATAATCATCTTCCAATCGGTATTTACACAATTAAGACACTTGGACCCAAGCTCTTCTTGCTCTTTTGATTCACACAACTCTGTATTCACTATTTTTTTACATTTGAATGTTGTATCAGTTTTGTCTGATATGATTCCAATTGAATATGATCCAATCCATATTTCACATTATCCAAATTATAATCTCTATGAAACAAATACATTTATGGTTTTGTAAAATTTGGAATGATTTTAGGAACAGGGCCTTCTACTGTAGGCCTATGCCAATTACAAAATGATACTCATGATTAGGTCTACTATGGTCTATTTGAAAGAGGAAATTGGATACAAAGGCATTTGTATTTGTATTTGTATTTATTAGCTGTTGTTTACAAAGTACATTGTGTTAACATTGTCAATAAAAATTAGGTATAAGACCAGAAGGTACAGGAATAATGTGAATAATTGATAATATATTTAAATAAAATAAAAGTAATCTTAATAAATCTTGGAAGTTAAAGATCAATGATAATTCAGAAAGTCTTCTATACTGTAGAATGAATGGCTTAACAATAGTTTCTTGAGGGCAGACTTGAATATGTTTCGCTCTGTGATTGTCTTGATCTCTGGAGGGAGGTTGTTATAGAGTCTACGACCCGAATGGTGAACTCCTTGTAGCGTACATTTCAGTCGTCCGTACTCACGACTCAGGTTGGACGCTCCCCTCGTACCATCATCATGATGGGAGGTTCCGTCTTTGAAGCGCTTCAGGTTGTCCCTCGTGAATAGGCATACATTGAATATGTAAAGAATATGCAATATTATGAATATGAATATGAATAATAATAATAATATGAATATGCATATTTTCATCTTGTTCAGAATACAGTACTCAGGATAACGATGAAAGAATCTTTCAACCTCAGTAGGCCTTCATTCATCATTTAGAAATACAAATATGAAGCCTGGCAAATAATATATTGTATTTATCTGGATAATTGTAGTCTTTCTTCCAAGTTGTACGTCATTCATCATCACATTCAACATGCTATCGTCACATATTACTACTGTATTTCGTTCAACAACTATTACCAAGGGACACAGTGAAACAAATTGAATCAGCACAGGGACCAACTAATCCCAGTGGGCCTACCTTCATTACACTTGATAGCCTTTCAAAAGTTGACTTGTCATCTCTCTGGGTCACCTGTGTTATTTCAATCGATTGACCCAATATACCGGCACTCTCTAACAAACTGAAACCGATTGAATTTACAACTAAATAGCAATTCAGTTACCGCCTAAAGTCCTCGCCCCTGCGATCCAGAAATTCAGGCTTTATTAAATAAAAAACAACAAATTCACAAAATCAAAAATGAAATAACCTGTAGGAAATAACTGGTGATTGGAAGTAATGTCAACAGGTATAACTATCTACAAGTTAGAAAACTCAAATTCAAAATTTACACATTTACTGGGTATATTAAATTTTACATACCATAAAACAATCAAAAACTACCGGTAGTGCATCACAAAATGAAATGTTGAATTATCTCCATGGTCAATCTGACATCCAAGAAAATATTATATTTATCCTCGTAATTACGGTGGCCTGCCGTATTACGATTGAACTGTATTCAAATTACTGAAAACTGAAATTAAAATGTCGAATTTTTAACGTGAGCACTTTTATTAATTAATTACTCAACATTCCAAATTTAAATACGAAAATACAATATGAAATACAAAAGCGTTACGTGGTTGTGTTGTTACGATGAAGACTGGTCTTCGCCTCCGGGCGCGGTCCTCCTTGGGCGCGGACGCGGAGACGCCGGTTACATCGTAGTTAATTGGCGTGGCTTGAAGTTGTTCTTGTCCTTCCTACGATTCCATCCCTCCGACGCTGTTACTGGCCTCAGCCCCCTTGCTTCGTCCGGTACCCTTACCTCGTGTCTGCAGGCTGGTGTCGACGCTGAGTTGCAAGTCTAGAAGTGTTCTCTTCTGGTGTTGACCGCTTGGCTGGAGGAATCGAAGTGTTCTGTCTTTGGTCTCATCTCGCGTTTTCCATATATATTTCTCCTGAGCTTTCTCGAATGTTCGGTCGACGTCACTGGATATCCCCGTAGAATAGTGCGTCGTTTGTCTACGTGACTTTGTCCACGGCCTTCCTCAATGGTTCTGTCCATGCTATAGTCCAGCCTCTGGTTACTGCCGCAACGATGCGCCTGTGTGCTTCTGGTTGTATGCAGCTGGCCTGAGGGTCCTACTTCCACGCTGGACTGGACTATAGCGTCCTACGAAGCTTTGAGACTTCTCTTATCTACTTCTAAATCTAGTCTCCTGTTTCCTTTGCTTAATGGATTATTTGGAAGACTCTATCGAGATTATTTCTCTGAATTCTATCTACTTTTTGAATACATAAATACTCTTGAGGGAGACAACATAGTTGAACTTTACAGTTTACAGAATTACAACAATCCATATTTAAAAAATGATAGCAAAAATCAAAATTGATGCCTGACGACTGTAAAACAATGAATTGATCATGTAGCAAAACTGAATGTTACAAAACTATTAAAGTCTGCGGCATTGGTAATGAAACGATGAAGCCTAAAGTGAATAATAAATATTGATCTACCTTATTCTATTCTATAACTTATTCTAATTCATATTCATCATGACACTCGACATGATATTGTCACTGATTTTTGAACAAAATCAGTTTAGTCAATTTTTTTCGAACTGTTGGTCGTTTCAGTAGCGCAGTTTTTTCTTTGGCTGCGTGATGCATTCGAAGATTGAAATACACGTTGTTTACTTGTTAGTATTTTATTAATAATACACAGGTGTAGGTATGTTAATATTTATTAATTATTATTAAGGAGATACAATACCGTGACTGCTTATGTCAGCCATCTTAGATGATCTGCCTATACCAGTGCTACCAACCTAACATATACAACACACGTGAGTACACATTTTCATGAGGGTAAATGCATGATTTTGATTCATGTATCTCATATCAAATGAATGTTTATCCAAACATTTAAACAAATTCTGGCGTAAGGCTTTCATCAAAACTTAATTCTTTGCATTTCGAATTGACGACGATGAGGGAAGCTGAGAGTTGAAGAACAGAGGCTTTATGCATTGTTCAGCATTCCTCAGTAAAGCCACCAGATCTTCTGAAGGATGAAGAAGACCTCCATCATCTTTCATGTCAATCAGTGAAAAATGTCCACCTCTTGTGTCAATGTATCGATGCAATCATCGCACGCACGCTTCGCACGACAAAACCGGCAATGTACGTGACCACATTATCAACATATGCTGAAAGAGCTGAGAAATCGGGAAGAGCCTCATCGTCATCATCAATCTCGCTCGTGATTGAAATCTCCTCTAACATATCTTATATATGCTCTGCATTGCCGGAGTGCTCTCACAGCTTTGAGCAACCACATTTCCTGTTTTTGACGGCTTCACTTTACACGCTCGGCAGATTATATACCGGTAAGCAGCTCGAAACTGTATCGCTGTAGGGTTGTTACACCAACCATTTCTCCCACGAATACAGTTGAACAACAACTCCAAGTGATCTTGAGAAAACTTAGACGTCAAGATGTACTTGATGTTGACAGTCCCGAAGATATTCTTCTTGAAAATGTCATCATAAAGTTTAAGAAAGCTCTGAATTGTAATTATGAACCCTAAAACACAAGTTTTCTTTGGAGTATTCAAATTTTTTTGTCCATTCATGAGTTCAAGGCTTCTCAGTTGTTTCATCATCCGTACAAGAAATGGTCTCCAATATTTATAATTGGACGGCTTTAATGGTGCTTTGAAACCAGTGGCTCTTCGGGAGTTGAACCTATGAATGTCGCCAATCCATCTTGCTGTTGCCATGCAAGACTTGCATTTTATATTATTCTCAGATAGCAACATACGGGCCTTTGACACAGATGAACTTAGCGTTTGGGCAATTCTTAATCTTTTCAGTAAGGACCGGTTTTACCTCTCTTCTTCTCCGTTTGCCTGTGGCAACATATTCCAATATTGTTCTCAGCGCAGAACTCTTGGAAATCCTCCCTGATGAACTGAGGTCCATCATCTGTTTGGATTGTACCTTGCAAATATATGTTTTAGTCTCTGTATAGTTAATTGGGCAGTGGTAGACTACCATATCTACTTTGTAGAACCTACTTCAATAGTCTACAGTTATCATCAAGGAATGGCCTGCTGGGAAATATATTCCCACGGCTTACTTGGTAATGTTGTTCTTCGGAGTGGTTCTGGTGGATCAGGTGAGGCCACTAGCTGACATCCAGGACAGGATTTACCATGCGATCCATTCTCGGCCACCATACTTTCCATCTTTTCTGCTGCTTCATGCTAGACGTTTCCACTCGACTTGAATGCATGATGAGCTTTCCCAGACTCCTGATTCCAGACTGCGAGACAACTCTTGAAACTCTACGTCTCTTTCATTTTCCTCTTCTACATCTTCTAGTCGCAGTGTAACACCTGTACAAGTTTCCAAAAACGTGTTTTTACCTGGCCACTGTCTTCGTCAAAAAACTGCACACATTGTCATCGTTTTAGTAGAACTTGAGTGTTGTTAAGTAAGCGCTAATTTCTTCTTCGTGACATTTGCCAATCCCTTTTTTTGCATCACTTGTTGCCTTTGTACGGCCAAGACATACAATACGTGAATCTGGCGAGCATTCCTTCAACATAGAAGTCAAGTGGTCGGCGGCAAGCATAGCTACATTGCGTACAGCCAAAAATCCCACCAATTTAATTTCCGCACATTTCGCTGCATCACTGACCACTGTGACAATCGTCTTCTGGGCAGGAACGAGATTCTTCACGTTCTCTGAATGCTTTTCACCGTTACTATGGTTTTCAGTAACGTTAATATCCGCCGTAAACCCTGTGTTCTTGTCACCTGGCACGAGTCGAGTTACCTACAAAGAGGAACAAACACACGTTTACATTCTGATACACAAATGCATATAGGCCCATGCATTTTATGTTACTATTCAAAAACAAGTGATGTCAAGAATAATCAATTAATTCCACTGCCATGTCACTATGCAAAACTAGGAATACTTACCACGTACAGGTTGAAGCCACTTCCCGAAACTATTCTCCCACTCTGTTCGGTTGTGTTGATCTCGGAAGATTTTCTCTTCTTCTTTGATAGTTTCTCTCTTCCTCATCGTCACTTGGAACACAAGTCTCACTTGAGGCAGAGCTCAGTGAACACCATTGTCAGCGACTCACTGCATAATCATACGGACATCATTCATATTCTGTTTGTTCATTTCATACCGCGCTATAACGACGGCACTGAATTGTCAAATTCTGAGGAATCGTAACTAGTTGATGTAGCCGCTTGTCGCCTCGCTCGGAGTAATACTAACAATCATAATGGTTGTTGGAAGGCGGGTTGGCCAAGTGAGGTAAAAAGGGAAGGCGCGGTCCCGTTTTCAATATTGATTAAAAATTGAAACAAGTTATATCACAATCTTTATTCATCTTGTTGACTTGTTATTTTCGAATTGAAATGTTGAAATTATGGCACATCATTGAACTTGTGGCAGATTTTGCTACTATGGCACAGTGACTATTGATCATCGAATCGGGTTAGAATTATGCTATGATTCCGATAATTATTGCACACCAGGCAACACTGTTCCTAGTCCACACTTCTCTCCAAGGATCCAACTTTCTATCTTTGCACTGCTTGTATTTTCCTGTCTACTTTTCTCAACTGGCGGGGTTCGCGCAGATGTTGACGAAGGCGGAGTCAACGCGGGAATTGGCGAAGGCGAAACTACCTTGTCAGACATAACCCCACTCTCACAGACGTTCTGTAATTAGGAATCTACGTGTTTTCATAATAATAATGTTTATTGTCATTTGACCGTTTACATCGTGTATGAATTAAAATTACATATTCAATGGTACAGTGTACAGACTTTCTTCCTCAGCTCCTCAAGCATTGAAGAATAATGAAATACAACTTGGAAGGTGATCTAAAGACATAAATCACATAATTAACAGAAACGTATTAGTTTTCTGTACTTACGACCTAATAATGCAAAATTATTAATCGTCCTTACATTTTTTGATACATTACAATAAAATGAAATACAATAAAATGAAATACAATAAAATTACTATAATAGGCCTATGGTAGCACCATTGAAATTTAGATCGTTAAGAATGGTACAGGGTTTTTAGAACTAAGATTGACATTTAGTTATGAGTATAATAACATAATCAAGTATTAATGTAAGAGAGCAAAATTATAATTAACAAATATCTATGTTGGTAGCACCATTTACGCTTGTAATTTTACATTGAAATAAAATATGGTAATAATACTAATTGGACCTTCATATTTCCAATCAGTCATCGTAGTAGTTAATAGTTTGCTAAAACAATAGTGATAATAGATAGTAATATAGTGAAGGCAATACGATAAACTCTATTTTATTAACATTTCTATGTTAAAAGTTTATTTTCTTATCATTACTATATAGTAAATATTTAGGGTTTACATTCTAAGATTACATGTTATATTTGTTTCTGAACTGATCTCTAAATTTCTTCTTGGTGACTTGTTGAACTTGATGTTCGTTGGGGTTATAGTCTTTAATATTGTCTTCCAAGAATTCTTCTACTGAGTAATACGCTTTGTTTAGAAGCAAAGACTTTAATAAGAGTTTAAACTTTGTGATGGATGTTACGATTTTTAATGCATCCGGTAATTTATTATACAGTTTTGTTTGAATGAAGTCCGAATTATTTTGAGTATGTTTAGTGTTGCATCTGCTGACATGAACATCATTATTTTTTCTTGTGTTGTGTGAGTGAAGCTCGTTATTTTTTTGAATTGTTGAAAAGTTTGTTTTTACATACATTATAGATTGGAGTATATACATACTATGAGATGTGAGTATATGCAATTTTTTAAATAGTGGCCTACAGTGTGTGGTAGGTTTGGCCATCATTATTATTCTGATGGCTCGTTTCTGTATGGTAAATATTTTGTTACTGTTTGTCGAACCTCCCCAGAATGTAATCCCATATCTAAGATGGGCTTCGAAGTTAGAGAAATACACAAGTCCACTAGTTAATATATCAGATATTAGTCTTATGGATCTTATTGCAAAACAACCAGAGTTAAGTTGCTTACTCAATGCTTTAATATGTTCATTCCATTTCAGGTTTTCATCCATTGTGATACCAAGGAATTTAGTCGAAGTTACTTTAATTATGCTTGAATTATTTATTTTATTATTTACACATGGGATATTTTCTAATATTTTTGTTTTTTCAGAATGGAAGTGGATGAAGTTTGTTTTGTTGTTGTTTAGTATTAATTTATTTTTGTCAAACCACTTGGTAGATTGTTCCAGCTTACATTCTGCTACCTCTGTGAGTGTTAACCCATGTTTTGCTTGTGCTATGATATTGGTATCATCTGCAAATAACTCGGATCCCGGTACATTTATTGGAAGATCATTTATGAATATTATAAATAATAATGGACCTAGAATAGATCCTTGTGGTACTCCTACAACAATTTCTTCTGTGTTAGATATGAATTTACTTTCTATGCCATTTGAATTGGTGTGGCTTATTTCTACCTGTTGTGTTCTATTTTTGAGATAAGATTTCAACAGATTGTGGGCTGTTCCTCTTATCCCATAATACCGGCATTTGTCCAGTAATATGTCATGATCTATGCAGTCAAAGGCCTTCGATAGATCGCAAAATATTCCAATTACAGGTTCACGATTTTCTAAGCTATTTATAATATTTTTTAAGAAGCGTTCAATTGTATTGTTTGTTGATCTACCTTTTCTGAATCCGTTTTGACTTTCCGATAGTATATTATTTTTGTTTAAGAATTCTGTAATGCGTATATTTATAATTGATTCCAAGATTTTCGAAAAAGACGGTAAAAGAGAAACTGGGCGGTAATTTTCCGTTCGCAATGTACTTCCTTTTTTAAATAATGGCTTGATTTTTGCTGGCTTCAGTTTTTCTGGATACAATCCTTCATTTAGACAGTTATTAAAAACAAAACATAATGGTGTAACTATATGCATTATACATTTCTTTATGAGAGATATTGGAATTTCATCTATTCCACTGGAATTTTTATTTTTTAATCTTTTTACTATTTCTATTATTTCAGTTTCAGTTGTTGGTTTTAGAAATATTGAATGATTTGGTGATTTATTTGTTTTGTGTAAATATAGGTTTGCTTTGTGATTAGTGGAGGTGGTTTTTAAATGTATTGTCAAATTGTGAGCTACATTTACATAGTATTTATTAAATATTTCTGCAATATTCTGAGGATTTTCTGTTATATCTGAGTCATCTTCAATTTTCATATTTACATCAGTTTTTGCACAGTTTATTTTCTTATTTTGCCGATTTATGATATTCCATATAGTTCTGGATTTACAGTCGGAGTTGTCTATTTCGTTTTTCATGTGATTTACTTTTGCTTCTATAATTATTTTTTTAAGTATTTTTTTATATTTTATGTATTTATCTTGAATAAATCTGCAGTGTTTGAAATGCTGCGATATAATGTGTAGACATCGTTTGTTAATGGTTGATATTTTTATACCACTTGTTATCCATTTTTGTGTCTTGAAGTTATTTCGAATTTTTATCTCTTTAATTGGGAAGTTTTGATCAAAGTGATATATGAAGATGTTCAAAAAAGTATTGTATTGTTCATTTGAATTTGTTTGCCTGAGTACAAGATCCCAATTTGCATTTTCAAGATTATTATTGAATTGAATTGTATTTTTGTGATTTATTAGTCTCTTTTTTATTATCTTTGGATGTGGTTTTTTGTGACTATAGTTAATTTGTAATATTTGAGCACAGTGATCTGATAAGTTGTTGTCGATCACATCAGCATTTTTGACTATTTGTATATCTGTAATTATATTGTCAATTAATGTTGCTGTGTTGTTAATTACATCTACTCTAGTTGGAGTTTTTACGGTATAGTTCAAATTGAATGATTTTAGAAGATTTTTAAATTGTTCACTCTCTTTGCTCTCTTTCAAAAGATCTATATTAAAATCTCCTGTTATAACAATGTTTTTTTTCTCTCTTGTGATTTTTGTAATTATAATTTCTAATTTATTGAAAAATGTGTCAATGAATCCTGTAGGGGATCTATATATGCATATTATTATTATTGATGGTATTAAGCAATTTCTCTCATCTCTTTGATTCGGGCTGAATTCTATTGCTGCACATTCAAAATGTTTCTCCCTACTTTCTTTCATTATGTCTTCTCTCTCCTTAGTTTGATTTATCAACATATTATTAATAAAATTGGCTGCTCCTCCCATTTTGTGTTCCATTCTATTATAAATTGCAGCTTTTGAAAAGTTATTTATATTTATAAAATTTACTTCATCTTCTTTTAGATGGTGTTCACTAATACATAAAAAATCTATTTTGGTTTGTGAAGTTTGAAGCCAGTCTATAAATATCTCTATCTCTAAAATTTTATTTCTAATACCTCGTAGATTTTGGTGTAAGATGTGGAGTGTTGAGTATTGATCATCTTGTCATACGTCTAATTTTTCTATTGGTTTTTTATCTCTTCTTGATCTGTTTTTTCTTGGTGTTTGCTCTGTGACTATATTCTCAGTCTCTTGTTCTTTGGAATGTTGATGTTTCTCCATGGTTAGTTGAATTGATGTTTCAAGATTAGTGGTTGTTTCCGTCTCTACTGTTGGGTTAATCACCGTCACTGCGTTATCTTTCTTATCTGTACCTTGATGTTCTGTGATGTCAGTCTCTTGAATTCCAGATTTTGCCAACGTTTTGACTTCAGTCTCACTTTGTTCTGTGAAATCTATGAGATCTATCAGGACCTCTGAATAACTTTTCACTTTCTTGTTCTTGGCATTTATTGCTTGTTGTATTTTGCTGCACAACTCTTTCTTCCCTGTTTTGTTTAGGTGTAACCCGTGTTTAGTGAAATGTTGTCTGCTTAATACATTCAGGTTGACGAATTCGATTTTCTCTCTTGTTTGTATCTTAGTTTGAGTTTCTTTGTTCAGTTTCAAAATTTTTTCATTTAGGTATTTTCCATCTTCATCATGTCTGATTGGGATTGAGGTTATGATGATCTTGGCTTTGGTCTCTACTTGTGATTTGACAATGAAGTCAATATCTTTGTCAATTGATGTTTCCCCTGTTTCATCCATATCATTACCTCCTCCAATTATCACTATTGTGTCGTTGATATTCAAAGTTGAAGCAGTGTTTTTAAAGTTACTGATCACTTCCTTCATTTGTGCGTTTGGTTTGAAAAAAGTTTGTACTTTAAAATCTTGTGAGCCAAGAGCTGTTAGGAGAGGTTCATTTAGTTTCCTACCATGACTATCGGCCAGAATGATGACATTTTTCTTGTGCTTTTTGATTTTTGAATGGTTGGATTGTATAGGCCTACAGATTTGATTTGTGGCTGCTTGTGGATTTTCGATTGGATTTGTATGAGCACGAGTCGTTTTTGGCGGTTGATATTGATTGGTCGACGGTGTGGGCCTATCGTCTGACATTCGATATGTGTCGAATGTCGGATGTGAGCCAAGATTTGAGGTTAGGCCTATGTTTGTTTGGCTTACTGACTGTATCTTTCTTTTCAACCACTGATTCTCATTCCTACATATTAAAAGTTCTCTTTGAAGGCTTTCCTCTGTAATTCTTGCTTGTATATGTATGGTCTTTATACCTCTTTTCAGTTCTTCTATGTGGTTCTTGAATTCTTCATTTATTCTTTCCTGTCGATTATAACACGTCGCGGCATTTTTTTGGTTCGTCTCTAGTACCCGCCTAATATCTTGTATTTCACAATTAACATTTATTGCATTTTGGTATGCTCTTTGATCAAATTGCGCAGTAACGTTACCTGAATCACTTAAATTATACTTTCTATCGTTATATGTACTGTTTACGCTTCTATTATTAAAATTAGCAAGAGAGAATACCCCGGTGTCTGAGTACGCCGCCATCTTGCAACCTTTCACACTCCATCACACGTTTTGTTTTGGTTCTCCATCAACTTTCTCCCTTTGAAACCCTCCGCGACGCACTCGAATAAGACACCGATTTAGGAACTAGGGTCAGTCATCTTTGGACGATAACCCATTAATGCTCGTAACTATTTTTTGGACTGATAACGATGAAATATTGGTATTCGTTTTATTTCAGGATTTTTTTATTTTTCTATTATTTTCCAAAATACGGGACGGGTCACTAACGACCCAGTGAGAACATGAAGTGTCATGCATATCATTATTATGAATTAATAAATACATGAATGCTCCGATTTTTCATTTGAACATGAAAGAACTGAACAACAATGTAAGGAATGTAAAACATTACAAACTCCTTGACATCTCTGATATTACTTTGAATATCATTCTTCATGAAGTGCAACGTTGCCTTTGAAACAAGCCTTGGTCGTCTTGCTTCGACAGACTGCACATCTTTGTCGCGGTTGCTGAGTGAGTATCGTGTGCGATGCCTCAAACAATCGCACTGGTTCAGGGACACAATAACAGCTGCTCACTGGTCGCATCGGCAGAGCAAGCAACGCGCCGTGTCTTGCCAACAGCCAGGCATTGTGCACTGATACGTCAAAGAGCCGTAGTATTATTGGCATATACCATTTCCCCTCTCATTCCAATGCAATACTTGGCCACGCCATTGTCCATCTGGTCAACGTCCTCCCATCAACAGTTATACTTTGTGGCTGCGGAACATCTACTTTTTTATGCACTGCCAGGATGTACCCAAGAGCTTTCTGTAGAGGTTGAACCCCATTTTCGTTTGTTGCTCTCTTCATCATATTTATGATCAACAGATCCTAGTTCTTTTTTTTTCATGACAGCCGATTCCGTCGGAAGACAATTTTCTGTTCGGTTTTCACAAACAGTTTCAGTACCAAAGTAGCTCATGTCTGATAACTTGGTGATGAGTTTCGCAGACGTGAAGAAATTGTCCAAATAAAAAGAGAAAGTGGCTACGGCGTACATCTTTTCACTCATCATCACTCCATATTTTCATAATTACCCTCTAATCCGTACCCCCAAATATACTAGCCATTCTGGGATCGTGATGGAGAAACAATAATCACCGTCATGATTGTTCCCTTTGAATTTCCACTTTGTTAAGAGTACCCACAAGCATAATTGGGTGATATTTAAATGAGGTAAATTGACCACAAATATCGCCTTTCAACACAACCTTGACCAACCTCTACTGATTCCCGAGTGAGACGAAAATGTGATCTGAAGTCCTCGCAAGAACGCAGGGGAATGCCTCTTTCGATATAATCTTCAACTTTGGTACGCTCGTGTTTATTTCTCTCTATAACGTTTATTCTTACCAACAGTTCCAGAAAATCGTCATCAGATTCACTGGAAGAGGAATCACGTATCTCGACGGTGTTCAATACATTGGCAGCCGCAGTTGACACAATAATCCCTTCCGCAGCCATTTCCGAAAATACCATCACTGCCTCCTGTTTTGCCTCTTGACAGCTGTAGTGGTTCCAAAATTGCCAGCTAGCGCATCTGGCGTGACGTCACAATCCGCTAGATCACTAGATAGTATCGCTGAGTTCTGGAACTCGCCTTGATTCATCAGAATGTGGAATCATGCCACGGATATTCATATGGAAGATCTTCAGACCGTTGCATGCTACATAATGTAGAGTGCAGTTCTTTGGTTGTAGCAATATTCATAGTCCTTAATTCTCATCGAATAGCGTTTCGAGTTCGGTAATGATAGATCATGAATATTCAATAGCAGAATAATCCAAGTAACTAAACATCGTACCAAGGGTAGAAGCAGTAGTGAGACATTAGTTGGCTAATTGTAACAGATCAGTTTGAGAGGTCGTTTGTCATCGTTTATGGCAATAATTGTGCCATCCTGTGACCAGCGTTTTCTGGGGCCTACAATCTTTTGAGTGGCGATTAGCAGTTCATGTCTTGTCCGAGTGAGCGACTCCGTGATCAACAAACCAGAGTCTTTCTCGCCCATGCCACTTCACGAGTCTGCTATGCAAGGAATTTGATGATAATGGGTCATTTGTTGTTATTTCCGCCGTGAGGCGCTCCTAGTCGATGTCGTCTCTCGAGATTTTCATGTCCAGCTTGGCGAAATAGATATTATTTGCTACGGCATATGTGTCCTCGCTGGTAATCTCGATTGCACCGTGCGCAAGTGAACAATTTCGCCTTCCATATTGTTCCAGAGGATCCAGTTTAGTGCCGAGTTCCTCCAGTTTGACAGTGACAGACTGCAATTCCAATTTCATCCGTAGCATGTTGTTGGAATCGAGTGATTCTAGTTGGGTAAACTTCTCAAAGAGGTCACTGTGTTGGTTTGATTGAAGTTGGTTTTTTGCGAGATCACTTATCAATTTCCGGAATTCATCCATCGCCTGGTTGATATTGGTTTCTAGGTTTGCTACCCGAGCTTGAAGCGTCGAAAGATCATCCTTTGTCACTGTAGATCGGCCCGCCGTTGATCGCGAATGGTCGGGTCTGAGAGCGGTGTTGCTTGTTCTGCACGCGGCAACTAGTTGGTTCTATAATTTGTTGGTCTAGTCGAATATCAGTATTATCATTCCATAGGACTCGGCCCTTTACACCGATTCCTTTTGTCCTCACGATGATCAATTTTAATGTAACCATTTATGTACGTTTTATATAACAGAACTGGGGTAAATTTCTGTTTTACTACAGCAATATACCAAATAAAGTCACATAGTTGAATACCAGGCGCAATATAACCACGTCGTTGACGCGCCGCTAAACCTCAATATTCACTCATTATAATTTGTTGGGTTGGTACAGTGGTAGAGGTGCGAGCTAGATACTAACTTCACTTTGATGCTTTGGGTGAAGTTTTAGTGATTCGCTTTGCAGACGTATACTTGACCGTAAAGTTACAGTTATTATGTAGGTACAATTGTGATTTAATGGGCTACTGAGTTATGTAGGAGAAGATATGTTTCTGTTTTACTGTTACTAGATTCATAGTTGTACTGACGACAGGTTCCGGCTTTTTACATCGGACCCTATGTTCTAATACTTTGTTTCACTGTCACTAGGTTTATATTTGTGTTATATTTGTGTATTCGTGATTCATGGTTGTGTTTACGACAGGTCCCGGCCTGTGTTTTAATATGTTGTCTTATTTTTATGTAACTAGATTTATTGTGTTCTCATGTGGAACAAATTCAACCGGCGCAAAGTAACCTCGTCGTTGACGCGCCGTAAACCATAATATTCATTCATTCATTGTTTCGATTTTGTATTTGCCTCAGTTCACTTATTTCTTCTGCTGCTACCACAAGTTACTTCACACTAGCACCATCTTTTGATTTCCGGACATATTACATACTTCATGAACGGATCAAAACTGAACGGCAAAGTTGGCTGCGCATTCGTTAGCGAATCCGCCACTGTTAGTATCAGATTAGGTTCGATGAGTAGCGTATATACAGCCGAGTTGTTTGCAATTGTCACCTCTCTACAGCACATTCAACAACGATCTGAGAAGAGCTTCCTGATCTGTTCCGATTCTTTGAGTGTACTCCAAGCCTTAACTCAGATCTTTCCAACTCACCATCTGGTCCAGAAAGTACAGACACTCCTGACCGCCCTTGCCTCGCAGGATGTCAGTGTAGTGTTCTGCTGGACACGTGGGGATTGGTGGTAATGAGTCAGCGAACACTGCTGCCAAAGAAGCGACGGAGAAAGAAGATATTGATAACCCGAGAGTACCTTTCAATGATTTCAAGGCGTATTTCAAACTACTTTTCAAATCTCGTTTCCAAAAAGAATGGGACAGGGAGACCAACAACAAGCTGAAAGAAATAAAGCCTACTGTTAGTGCTTGGGAATCTTCAATCCGAGGTTCACGGAGGGAGGAAGTAGTTCTCACTCGTCTGCGGGTGGGACACACACTTTTAACCCATTCCTTTCTCTTCACTCCCGATAAAATCGTCCCCAGATGTGAGATTTGTGTTGAGATTTCAACTGTTGAAACACAAATCACTCGAGTGTCGGAAATATACTGCAAAAAAATGTGTGTTTAACGTTTTAGTGGATAGTTTATTCTTAGTCTCATTTATTGAGGTATTTTCATATAAATTTCACTTACACCTTTATATAACACTACTCACCTTTTTGTTCAGTAAGTTATTTTGACAGGCGCTAAATGACCTCGCTTTCGATGCGCCTTAAATCCCTAATATACATTCATTCTGTCGAGGGGGGGGGGGGGGGGCTGGTGGTATGGGTTGAACAAAAAATATTTCAACCTTACAACTATGATATACGATACCATTAGGGGCGTCGGAACGTTTTGCAAGACGGAGAGGAGGGCAAGACCAATTCCTGACCATGGAGCCATGCTAGAGGTTGCTGGGGGGGGGGGGGGGGGACTCTTTAAAGCGCCGCAAATATTTTCAGTATGAGTTGTATGACTTTTATCTACGGCGAAAAATTATGGTCACAGACAGCGCAGTTCTGGTGTCGAAGTTCATTAGTTTTAAATAATCAAAATGGGTTGGTAAGATCGCTCTTGTGGTGCCCCGTCCAAACGATCCTATCTTTCATCCATAGCCTCAACTGGGGAACAATGATTCTATTCTGTATCAAGTTTTGATATAAAAAAAAGTCGTTCAAGGGGTTCTCCAGAAACATTCATTTCCTTTTTCGTTAAGGCTGAAAACTGTGTGGTTCTCACTCGTCTGCGAGTGGGACACACACTTTCAACTCATTCCTATCTTTTCACCCCCGAAAAAATCATCCCCAGATGTGAGATTTGCAACGAGATTTTGACTGTTAGACACATATTACTCGAGTGTCTGAAATAATAATAATAATAAAATTATTCACAAAATTCAACGTTCAGTTTGATTAGAGACATCTAGAATAGTTTGGAAAGTGTTAAGTGTATCGCAATGATTAATTATGAATGCCACGTATGTAATTTCTTTACCCGTAGTGTGATAAATGTTTCCATATACTTGTATAATGAGAGTGAAATAAATGAATATAATAGTCATTTATTCACAGTATACATTGTGGTATGTTATGTTTCGTCATTACATTATAATAAAACCATGTTATTTTAGAGGATAAAATTCATTCATATTATATGGTTCCTTATCTACAAGATAACGTTTCACATCACGTTTAAAACAATTTTCATTTTCCATCTTGCGGAGCTCTTTAGGCAGGTAATAAGTTGAAACATTTGACACCAGTTTCGAATAAAGCACTTCGATGATGGACAACTACTGGAAGGTTTTTACCTCGAGCGTTGTGTGAATGATTAACATCTTTTTCAAAATACTTGAATGAGAATGAACGAAGCAAACTAATTCCAAAATATAAATGGCTGAGACAGTTGAAATATTGAGCTTTTTGAACATTCCTCTACAACTCTCAAATCTATTCAGATTAGCCAATAGTCTTACAGCATACTTTTGAAGTATGAAAATTCTGTTGATGTCTTTCTTTGCAGCACCACCCCAAAACACAATACCATAACGTATGATAGATTCAAAGTTTGCCAGGTACATCATTCTTAATTCATTCAACCCTAGTACCTTCTTCAGTGATCAAAGTTTGCCAGGTACATCATTCTTAATTCATTCAACCCTAGTACCTTCTTCAGTGATCGAAGTTTGCCAGGGACATCATTCTTAATTCATCTAACCCTAGTACCTTCTTCAGTGATCGAAGTTTGCCAGGGACATCATTCTTAATTCATTCAACCCTAGTACCTTCTTCAGTGATCAAAGTTTGCCAGGTACATCATTCAATCCTAGTACCTTCTTCAGTGATCGAAGTTTGCCAGGTACATCATTCTTAATTCATTCAACCCTAGTACCTTCTTCAGTGATCGAAGTTTGCCAGGTACATCATTCTTAATTCATTCAACCCTAGTACCTTCTTCAGTGATCAAAGTTTGCCAGGTACATCATTCTTAATTCATTCAACCCTAGTACCTTCTTCAGTGATCGAAGTTTGCCAGGTACATCATTCTTAATTCATTCAACCCTAGTACCTTCTTCAGTGATCAAAGTTTGCCAGGTACATCATTCTTAATTCATTCAACCCTAGTACCTTCTTCAGTGATCAAAGTTTGCCAGGTACATCATTCTTAATTCATTCAACCCTAGTACCTTCTTCAGTGATCGAAGTTTGCCAGGTACATCATTCTTAATTCATTCAACCCTAGTACCTTCTTCAGTGATCGAAGTTTGCCAGGTACATCATTCTTAATTCATTCAATCCTAGTACCTTCTTCAGTGATCAAAGTTTGAATATAGTTTGTCTGAGTTTCGTACAGGTTATATTTATATGGGACGTCCATTTCAGGTGCTTGTCAATACTGAATCCTAGAAATTCAGTAAGATTGTTTCCATCAAGACGAACATCCTTGTTTTATATCTCGGGTTCCCATTGTTTGTTACCCAAAAAGTCAATAGCCACAGTCTTACTGTTGTTTACAGTCAGCTTATTATTGCGAAACCATGCATTTATACTGTGTCCAGCAGCATTTACTCTAGACTGGATATCTGGATATTCTGCTCTGAGGAGACAGCTTCGTATGGAAGACACAATGTCAAAGATTTTAGGGAATAATTCAAAATCGATAGATACCATATTCAGCTTTCTAACATTATCGAACCTATTGGATCTCTTTTGACATGCTCGTGTATCTGCGTTAGACGATGAATTCGTTGTGTTACCAGTATCATTTTTCAAACTGCCCCAATCAGGACATTTTCATGTCCGTTCAAGATGACGTTGTTTGTGCAATCATCTTTTTCCAGTGTACTGCTTTTTGACATTTGATACTTATTCTTGATGCCGATCTCTTGGGACAGACGTCAGGAATATTTTAAACTAGTCAAACGCGAAATATTGTTAAGAAATACAAACCCCCCACCCTTGCCATCATTGAGCATCAAAAACTAATTCCCGAAGAAAAATTAATGTTTATAATAACTAGACAGGTAGTGCGTTCGCTTCGCTCTCATAACATCCGCTAGGTCTTATCCAAAGTCCAAGAAATGTAACACAGCAAGTCTATTCGACCACCGAGAACGCAAACCTGTCGCGTCAAGTAAAACTTGTCACTGTGCGCATATATTTATGCAGTCTACATCAATACCGTATTTTAATATTACAGCAAAGAAAATATAACACAGCGACTTATTCGCCTGACCGGAAATAATGACTAATACAGTATACGTCGTTAAACAACCTAACCTTTGCGCTAGCACGACTAGACTTATGCCTTCATTTATCATGTCCAAAAACACTGCCACCTGAAAGTGATCAGAGTTCGAACCCCTATGATTCTGACAAAAATAAAATAAGAAAACCCTTGGTTCGAGTCCCGTGACCCAAACAAGTCTTTTTTCCCCCCCAAAAAAACAAACTGGCACATCCTGGCAAGCAAAGTTCAGTTCAACCCGTAACCTTGTACATCTATTTCTGGTAATTATATTTCTATGACAACTATTTGTCAAACTAAATACTTTCTAGAATCCTAATGATCCTACATAATATGAACACTATGTATATATACAATTACTTCCCCTATTGTTGGAGCCTATGTAATAACTATGTGTAAAACACATAAAACTAAATATTGTACGTAACACGTGGCAATCTAACTCCTAAGCTCGTATTAAAACAACTATAATACGCTAACATGCATACGCACTGCAATTGACAATGATCTGAATACTACCCCTTGTGCATCACGTTATCTCGTCCTACCCTCAGATTATTCGGCGAATAAAACGGTTTCAATCTTATAACATGAATCACATCGGGTACCATTTTCCTGCCTTTTTTAATCATCACCTCGTAGTTTACGGGTGAGAGTTTTCGCGTAATCTTATAGGGACCCGAATATCGCTTCTGAAGCTTATCGGACAACCCTACATTACGTTTTGGAAAATAAACCGAAACCATGTCTCCTGCAGAATATTCTACATTTCGATGCCTAGCGTCGAATCTCTCTTTCTGTTTACTTTGAGACTTGGTTATCCTCTCCACTACCAACTTGCGAGCGTCGTTTACTCGTTTAACGACCGCAGTGGCGTCCTCAGTGAGGTCTAAACCTTGACAAAGTGTCACGTCCATAGGAAGAACAGGATCTCTACCATATAAGAGATAAAACGGAGTAAAACGACTCGTCTCCTGCCTAGAAGTATTATACGCAAACGTAGCTAGATCCACGAAATAATCCCAATCATTGTGCGTGCTAGAAACATACAATGAGAGAATCTTGCTCAATGCGCCGTTAAACCTTTCAGTCAAACCGTTGCAACTGGGATGATATGAACTCGTGAGCGTGCTCCTCGTGCCTAAGCCTTGAAGAATACCCGTGACCAAACTGGAACGAAACACTGCGCCCCTGTCACTCAGAATCTCCTTAGGACAAGAATGTTTACATATCACATCACGGACAATGAAATCAGCGACGTCGCCCGCTCCACCAGTAGGAAGACACGCTGTAATCGCCCACCTCGTAGTGTAGTCCGTGCAACAAATGACGTAACGATTATTCCTCTCAGTTTTCGGAAACGGACCCAAAATGTCTATTCCAGCCCGAGTGAACGCCACTGGACTAACTGGGATAGGCTGTAACAAACCAGCAGGACGCTGAAACTCCCTCTTCCTCGACTGGCAATCAGGACACGACTTCACGTAGTTCTCAGTTTCCTTCACCATTGTATCCCAATAGTATTTATCCTTGATGCGACCCAGAGTTCGAGCGAACCCCAGATGACCCGAAGTGACCGCATCATGAGCACCGTAAAGAACTTCATACTTGAGACTATCGGGAATCACCAACAAGTTTAACGACCCCTTTTTCCCGAATCCACGTCTGTAAAGAATATCTTTAATTAGCACAAAACTCCGTGTTTTACGACGCATCTTTGACGTAGCTGAATCAGGATCCTCCACCGCCTCGATAAGTTCAAGAAGCTCTGCATCCTCTCGTTGTAACCGAACTATATCCGCAATATCAAGAGACATTACCTTGAACTCACCGTCGCCTTCATCCCCTATTCCTTCGACCGGTGAACCATCATCCGGCGGACTCCTAGAGAGACAGTCAGGACCCATATTCAGTGTACCAGCCTTGTGGCAAATACGAAATGTGAAATCTTGCAGAAGAATACTCCAACGGGCCAGCTTTCCACTAGACTCAGTATTATTACTCAGATAACTGAGAGCTGCATGATCTGTGAAGATAGTAAAGAACCGACCATAGAGATAAGGCCTGAAGACTCGAATAGCGTACACAATCGCCAAACACTCCTGTTGCGTCGTGTTGTGCCTCGTCTCAGCGTCTGAAAACTTTTTAGAAGCATACGCAATAGGATGCAATTCGCCGTCGAACCGCTGCATGAGGATAGCTCCAACACCGTACTGCGACGCATCCGTATGAAGTTCCGTGTCATTTTCCTCTGAAAAATGTCTCAGTAATGGGGTAGAAATCAATCGTCGTTGTAATTCCCTAAACGCCTCTTCCTGATCTGGTCCCCATACGAACTTTGTATCCTTACGTGTCAAATCTGTTAATGGACGAGCTGTGCTTGCGAAGCCTTCAATGAATCGTCGATAGAAGTTAGCTAAGCCTAAAAAACTGCGCACCTGTTTAACCTTGGTCGGCGTCGGAAACTCTGACACGGCCTTGACCTTCTTCGGACATGGAGAGATACCTAATTCATTTACTACATGACCTAAGATAGAGATCTCTTGATACCCGAATGCACATTTAGCAGGATTTAATGTTAACCCAGATTCTTTAAATCGTTCAAGGACCACTTTTAATATTTCCAAATGCGTGTCAAACGTAGCGCCCATTGTGACTATGTCATCTAAATAACAAAGTGCAGTGGACCATTTGAAACCAGCTAGAATCTGATCCACAGCCCTTTGAAATAACCCCGGCGCCACAGAAATACCGAAAGGAAGCCTATTGGACTCGTATAACCCATCAGGTGTACAAAACGCTGTGATATGCTTACTGCCTTCAGCCATAGGTAACTGCCAATAACCAGAAAATAGATCAAGAGTAGAAAAGTATTTACAGCCGTTCAAATGCGTCAATATATCCGCAATCAGTGGCAATGGATAAGAATCTTGCTGAATCACGCGATTGACTTGCCTATAATCTACGCAAAACCGCCACTGTCCATTTTTTTTCTTGACTAACACCACTGGTGACGTGAAAAAACTACGTGATTTACGCACTACACCGTTCTTTTCCATCTCGACTACTTGTCTCTGTATCTCTTCCCTTTCTTTCCTAGCCACCCTGTATGGTGCCTTATGCACTGGCTTGCCATCTATCAGTTTCAACTCACATTCTACCAAAGATGTTTTACCCAACTGATTGGGAGACCATGCAAATAGATTTTTAAAACTATCAAGAAGTTCAACTAATTTTGATTTGTCTTCAACGTTCAAGTTCTGATTGATGTCTAACTTTTGTGCAATACCCTTGCTCGACGACTCGCTTTGGTCTAACGAGTTAATCTGAACGACTTCATCCTCCGCTGAACTACCATCAACAATGTCAACAACGTCGAGTATTTCGCCTAAACATGTGCCTCTAAGAATAACCCTAGGAAGTAGTGACGCATTACTTATTAAAAGTGTATTATTCTGCACGCTATCCAACAGTAAACTAGGCAAAAACAGCTGTTTATTTCTCATGACTTGTACATTTGGTTCGAAAAGACACAAACCCGGCTTCGAACGACCTTTGAGAGTGAACCTACAATATCCTTGCTTTCCACCCTCAATAACAACCTCTTCACTAGTTACCAACTCGTCCGTTGACTCGAAATCATCAATTAAAATATTCGCAATCTCCGAAACGTCAATAACCTTATCCTCTGTAAGGATACCATTGTGAAAAGGAACTGTCACTAAGCCTGTCTTGTGTTCTAACCATACCGTTTTCTCACCATATGAAATAGTAGTCTTGAATTTATCAGAAAAATCATTTCCAAAAATACACAAAGCTGACAACCCTCTGACTGAAATCATTGGAACCACGAAGTGAACACCCTCAATAATAACCCGTGCGTCTACTTTTCCCATCACATGTAACGTAGAATTATTAGCTGCTCGCAAAATCAAATTATGTACCGGCGAATGAGGCAAATGACTAACCAAACTTTCTTCAACACATGACACAGCAGCCCCCGAATCTAACAATGACGCAACCTGCCTATCTTCCACCGTAGAGAGAATTTTCAAAGAACCCATACTACGAATCACCTCTATTTGTAAGTCAACCTGACTTGAATTGGCTACATGCCAACAAACGCGAAACGGATAATATAGTTCAAAGTTTTGAATGAAGTAATTTCTATCCTGTGCGACCTGTTTGAAAAACTCGGGAGTTCTATAACCCGACGAACTCTCAACCACATCTTCTGATTGTGTAACTACATTTGAAAT
Organism: Brachyptera risi; assembly: GCA_964007535.1. Lineage (NCBI taxonomy): Eukaryota > Metazoa > Arthropoda > Insecta > Plecoptera > Taeniopterygidae > Brachyptera > Brachyptera risi. The sequence continues at coordinate 783,910 of CAXFZR010000016.1, read as the reverse complement.
TTTCTCCCCCCTGAAAGAAAGACCGTCGTCGACCCCTAGCTGCTCTTGTGCCGTTTTTAACAGTGAACAAGTCAAAACAAAATGGCCTATTTTTTTACATAAATGACAGAACGGCTTGCCATTGTAATTCCTCTGCCTAGTGCGCTCTTTACCCTGATCTGGCAGCACCTGCGGTTTCTTTTCTATTCTTTGTTCAGAACTATCCCGCTTCTGAGCCGGTACACTAATACAACTCGGCGCCGCGTATGATTGAGGCTGCACGAGTGTAGATGCCTGCTTGTGAGCCTGAATGACATTGAAATACAACTCTTTTTGTTTCGAGAGCTCATTGGTGCTGGTCCTCAATACCACTAACGTCAGAAAGAGATAAAGCTGATACCGATGCTATCGCTGCTAAAGTCGCCGCCTTCTGAGCCGGTACACTAATACAACTCGGCGCCGCGTATGATTGAGGCTGCACGAGTGTAGATGCCTGCTTGTGAGCCTGAATGACATTGAAATACAACTCCTTTTGTTTCGAGAGCTCTTTGGTGCTGGTCCTCAATACCACTAACGTCAGAAAGAGATAAAGCTGATACCGATGCTATCGCTGCTAAAGTCGCCGCCTTCTGAGCTACACCCCCCGCTTTTATCATGCGTTTTTGAAACATGAACCTTGAAGACTCTGCCTTCTTGAGATTAGATTTCAACTGCTCAACAGTTTTGTTTCCTAACATGAGAATCTTATCTAAAACGCTGGGCAGAAGACCCGACATTACCGACTCCACCTTATCAAGCTCGGCCATCTTGGAATTAACCTTTCTACACAAATCTAAGACGTCATAAAAATATTCTTCGATACTCTCTGTGGGACCCTGGACACGTGATTCAAGAGTGGATTTCCATTCCCATTTTTGAATCTCTCCTATAAAGTCTTCAATCAAATTCCCCCTAACAGTACCCCACTGTAAAGCCGGTGGATTAGCCTCTCCAGAATGTGCCGACGCATGACTCTCTTCTAGCGTTATCAGCCATTTCAGCTGAGCTCCTCTGAGATAGCAGCCCAATTGATTGATCTTGTCTTTACCATCCCAATTATTGACTCTGGCGATTCTCTCAAACTGTGCTAACCATTCGTCGACTGTATCCACGCCTACACGAAATACTTCCGGTTTCATTTGAGACGGCATGTTTCTAGCTTTATTAGGGATTGAGGAGATACCTTTGATTCCTTAATGGTGCTTTGCCTCAGTTCGCTATAACCTCATGAACCTAAAATAGCGAGGGCTCCTACCCCCACGCACGCGCCTACGCCTACGTCGGCCTACACACATCATTGAAACAAGAATATTTCTGAATACATGACAAAAGTCGCTACCTAATTCTTCTACCATTCAGATGTTTGATATGCCATCTAGATTTTGAGCATATTTTATTTTTTAGAAAATAAAACAAAATGAAAAGAAAAAACATACCAAAATGACAAAAAAAAACCTGTCATCAAAAGTAATACATGAATCAAAATTTCAAGGTAGAACTTAAAATAAAGCCAAACCTCCACCAGTGTTACGACTTGAATTTACCTACGGTCGTTTGTGCCTGGGAAGGCAAACGCATCCTAGGTTCCTGAACAATGCGGGGTGCATTGGCTTGTGAGAGGAAGTCGAAAGGGATAAGGAACTGTATGACTATGTATTACAGACAAAGAGGTTACACATCGTTCAAAGGAAAAGAGTTTGGTTGCGCTGCTGTGACATACATGGGTTTATTGGCGACGAACACAGTTAAATACAGCAGCGGTATTGAACCCACTCTAGCTATGACTACCTTTAAACTAATAGTAAGAGAGCAGAAACTAGTCTAGGCCTGGCTGGTCGCCCCTTGTACAATGAATCTACACATGCTAAGTAATTGTAGTGTGACGTCCGAAGACGAAATACTCATGGACACGCCGGCCGGGTTGGTTGGTTTGGCTATTCCCCGCGTCTGGTCCCGTCCATCTTCAGTCTTCACCACAACACTTGTACGTAGGCTTCCGTCTTCCCTGTTCGAGAGCTCGCTTCACACACACTGCCTCACTCCCGCGTTGGTAAAACCTCGCCCGTCTTGCCTAACCCAGCATTGCTAGCTCAGCACGTAAAACTCCTTACGGCTGCCTCTTGTCAGGGGTATACAATGTATCGAATCATACGGCATTGTGACAATATGCATTGTAAGATGAGCGAGATATCTGAAAAAGGTATAAAAGTCGTTGAAGTAGTACTACTCTTGCTACTTTATCGACTCTGGTATTCTACACACCTTGACGCATATGAAAAATACTTCATTGTTGGTCAACTCTTGAATCTAGAAAGCAGTGAATCTCGACAACTTAATTCTGTCACAATTTTTATGATACATTTGATGAATATTATCAGTTATTTTATTTTTTCTCTTCAAAACGGCTGATCTGAATTGCATACAAAAGCGTGATAATGTGTAAAATCCATGTATACACATTTAGAGGAAATTTCATCCCATTTGGAGAGATTTTATTTTCCAACATTTTCCACCCAGCCAAATCTTATGGGGTTTTTAGAAACTTTGAGATGATTTTTCTCAAAATCGGTCCGACCGATTCATTCCAAAACTATACAGTTTTAAGTTGGATGAGTTTGCGTGTACAATTAAAGTTTCATGTTGATCAGTCAACCCTGCGACCTGTGGAGAGCTTACAAAAAAAAACAACAAAGACAAAGCCCTATAAGAGTGGGATGGAGACTTTGCTACGCTCATCTAATCAAACCATATTTCAACATTTATTATGGTTTGTTGTTCCTCCACTCCTATTTGAGTGCGAGTTTGAACTGAGAACAAGTAGTAAAACGTTCTCATCCTAGTCCCATGGGTGTGACTCTTTACAGCACACACATGTTCGGTTTTAACAAATTAGTGTATAACGTCTATAGTAATAGTTTAGTCTTAGTTTCACATGGTGTTCTCATCTAAATTTCACTTGCACCTTCATCTAACACTACTTACCTTTTTGTTCAGCAACCTATCTTGACAGGCGCTAAATGACCTCGCTGTCGATGCGCCTTAAAACCCTAATATTCATCCAGTCATTCGAACCCCTTCCTGCTGAGTTACTTCTGATGCTTTAGTGGATTGAGAAACATCCATCATCAAACCGATGAATGAGTCGTGGAGTGCAGTATTGTGGATGTAAGGAAGTGGAGTGGTTTGACTCGCCGGTGAAGATCCTCATTTGTGGGTGAACAGTGTTGAAGTAGGCCCTCAACCCTTCCACGTGGTTGTATGTGCTTCTATATATGTTATATGTTTGAATATTTCACAATCAACTGATATTTCTCTAATCGACTTGCACATGGTCTCTTAATCTGACATACGCGGGCGGGGTATCATAAGGTATGCGCGGCTAAAAAACACAGAGTCATCACATATTGGGTTCATGTACCAACCTATGCGACACTTGATTTACTAGCGCCCAATGACTGTCGACCAACAAATATCGAGCGTCTCTCATTTATAGCCAACTACATGCCACGTGGTATCAAACTAAACATGTGGTGCGTAATGACCTCACCAACAGATAGGTTATATGGGGGTAAGAGCAACCACTGTCCCCTCGTGAACTATATCAGTTGGTCCATATCTTCCGCCAGAGC